>OZ008344.1:17768838-17878185 GCA_963931975.1 Cataclysta lemnata
GTACTAAATTTAACGTCTGTTGCTCGTATTTGACATTACAAATGCATCTCTATTATTAGTTAAGTGGACGTTCACCTTCGCACACCAGTGCCATCAGCGCCAAGATGGCGGCAATCAAATTTGCTTCACGTTTTGGATGACAACCTACAGTCCAGCGTACTAGTATAATAGAGGTCAGTGCCCTTCGGTAGTATGTGACATCGGTCACGTGTGGAGTGCCTTACCCGTGCGGTGCGCGGGCTCGTCCTGCAGGCTGACGGAGTCGGGCGCGGGCGGCGGCGCCAGCGCGGAGCCCGAGCCGAGGTCGAGCGACGAGCGCCGGGGCGCCGGCGGCGGCGGGCTGCGCGCCAGGCGGGAGCGCTCCTCGCTCGCGGCCAGCAGCACCTCCGAATCTGGACACGTGGAGACGGTTAAGGCCGACCTGACAACTGTCCACAAGGACAAGTGGGTAGAATACAAATGCACGAAACTGACGTACTGACAAAACAACATGGCCACCGTCGTGTCAAATGTAAGAGAAGCTGTCAAATATTCACATTTGTATTCTATTCGTTCGAATATATTGGCCACTTGTCTAAGCAAATTACACTAACGCGGGACAGTTAGATTCAGACGTATGTCAGCATTAGCAAATTACGAATGTAAAATACTATAAAGAAATCAATAAAAATATTTAGAGTAAAATAACAATTTACAATTAATTAATATGCAACATCATCATTGACAGGTGAATTAATAACTAAATGTTTTAAAACTAAGGGACTAAAAGCTAAATTAAAGGTAGAAAACCTCGCCTAGGTCTTCTGAGACAGGAAGTGTACCAATAACGCTGGCTGCATTACCTCGCTGAATGGCGAGACTAATTTTTTGCGCGAAATACAGACCAGCCTTATTGTCACCTACTGTCTCACGTAGCCGCTTTGTAATGTCCCGAAAAAGTCGGTGAGCTCCTGGACCCCATGGTCCCAGAGTCTCTACCCCAAACGGCTCAAATAGGTAGTCTCCTGAGAGACCGGCGTATTTGCGCCGTTTAAGGGATTCAGCGGAAGCTGCAGCCGATCCGGACATTGCTGAGGTAGCTGGAATATGGGACATTGCTAGAGTGTCCACGCAAGTGGCGTCCCATACCAGACATTTTCCCTTCTTCCAGGGAACGAGAGTCATGCCGTCAGGCCTCTTACCATCATCCCGTGCTAAGCCATTAGGCTCCAAAGCAGCGGGCATTCCGGTAGTTACGAGGGCCCGGCGGATGATGTCATTAACCTCAGCATGTCTTCTAAATCGGCCTGCACTTCTTATGCAAGAGAGACCATGGTGACCAAGATTATCGACCATTATGCCACAGCGGCATTGGTGGGGGACATTACAGGCGATGCCTAGGCGCAGGCATGTTGCAATTCGAAATGCAGTGCGATCAAGAAGTGTCCCTATATTAGCCGATGGCAAAGCCTGCAGCCATAACCCGGATTCCCACTTCCCTACAGCTAAGAGACGAGCCCGATCTGCAGAATTGGATGACGTGTTTAAGAGTTCTTCCCGCACCAATTTGCAGAGTGGCTCGTCCCACTGTCTCTGGGAGCAAGGGGACGCTGGCAATCCTAGATCAGGGCAAGCCGCAGACCAAGTTGACTTTGCCTCGGCTAAATGAGACACTTCATAGGTAATTAAACTTCATTAATTAATAAGATTACAATTTTCGAACTTTTACTAACCACAATATTCTTTGTTCCTATACCTTTTACGGTTTCGAGTGTTCCCATACTTTTCCAGTGAATAAAACCACACTATATGTATACCTAAGTATTCTTAGAAAATCACATACCGTTGGGCAGCGGGTCGGCGGGCCGGTTGACGAATTCCCAGCCACTGTCGTCCAGGTCCTCGATCTCGAAGCAGTCCGCCGACTCCACGCACGCGCCCTCCGACGCGGGGCTGGAGGCCTGCGGCGACGGCACCGGCACCTCGATGTCACGCTCGCCGCCTGAAACTCAACATAACAATGGCTAGGCATGTTGTTCGAGTCACGAATCGAACATTGACTCAACATCAAGAGGCAGCAGCGAGGCACACACGCCAGACGTCGACCAAGCGCATTATTGGCAGAATACATCCATGACATACAAACATCTCTATTCATGTGTAGGGACAAAGTGAATCATAATATAATCTGTATTATTTATACAATAAATAAAATTCCACTCGGCCGTTTTGGGTCTCACTCCTACCTCCCTGTTGCCGGCCAGGCCTACTCCCTCTATATTACATAACATTGTTCGACTCATGGTTCAAACACATATCAATGGGTAGGTTTTATGAAGAGATTTTGCAGACACAACACCCTGGTTCAGAGAAAACAGACTTGGAAAATCAATTCCAAATTGTCTACCTAACGATTTTATCTAGCGTAATTTAAGAGCATACATCATACATTAATCACGCTTTTATCCCCTAAGGGGTAAGCAGTGGTGTGTTAACTCCAAACGTTTTGTCAATAATCTTAGGTCCCATAGGGTAAATCTATTGACATTTATCGGGCACGTAAATCACAGTATATTGCTAGTAGCAGGAACGCTGCTGCTCATTAGGTACCGCGACGCTGTGACCCTTACTGCCGCACTTAGAGACGTCAAATAACGCTAATGAGAACTTAACGTCAAAAAATGACAATTCAAAACTAGTCGCTATTCTTGCCGGGTCTATGGTCTAGACTTGAATGAAAATTTTTGACATTAAATACTCTTTAAAGTTAATTGACGTCTCTGAGTGCGGCAGTTAGTCGCCTTATACGACACCCGTGGGTGAGATGAGGGAGATCAGAGAACGGATTTTCCGTAATTGAAATAGGTATTTTTCTTGTAACCAATAACAGGTTATATCCGACATGTAAGAAAAGTGACTGTCGTTGTGTATGTAGATCCGTAAAATACCCGGGGTAGTGGTGAATCTTTCCGCTGCTCCGCAGTGGCAGCCGGCGGTGGCCGCGTCGGCGGCTGCGCCGGCGTGTGCGGCGACGAGTGCGGGGGCGGCGGCGCGTTCGCACGATTCGCGTGAGAGTGACTTGCGTTAAAGCAGCCACCAGATTCTATGCAAAACCACACTTGTAAAAACACGCACACAAATGTTATACATTAACTGCTTATTTAATTATCTTTTAATACCAATATTGTCTATTCAAAGGTTAAAGAATATAAGTTAATATATCGTAAACTTGTTTTACTACAGAATCGTCGCGTCAAACAAGGTAATTAAAATTTAAACTGACTGTTGGAGATGAAAACATGAAATATTTTAAAGACTGTAATAGAAAAGTTAGGTTTCCTGAGAGTCATCTGCATTTTGTAGGGAAGAATGTTGATGCAGTGACATACGAAAAATCCACTGCCATCCATTTCAACATCATTAGGGTATTTTAAACACCAAAATGTTTACATAAGACAGTGTTTTCTGTTACACTGCGACAACAACTAAAGAGTGACTGTTCACAAAATGCTAAATTAATTCAAGACAAACCCTTACAAGGTCATTAAATTGTAATAATATCAGTTTGTAACATTATAATATCCTCAATCCAGCTGTCGTCATCATAAAAAGTTTGTCTGATGGCCAGATAAGATATAGATAATTTATATCTGTTTAAATCTATACTAAAATTATAAAGCTGAAGAGTTTGTTTGTTTGGTTGGTTGAACGCGATAATCTCAGGAACTACTGACTCAAATTGAAAAATTATTTTTGTGTTGATAGTTGTTGTGTATTCAATGAGTATTGTAGGTGTTCATATTATTGTTAGTTATAAATGTTAATGTGGGTAATCATGAAATAAATCAGTTTTGCTTTGATCTCGAATTGGCGTGTATCTTTTAATAGTCCATTTATCGAGGAAGGCTATATAACTACTGACCCTAATGCGAGCGAAGCCGCGAGTGACAAATAGTGAAAATATAAAATAAAATATCTACAGTGACTAATAAATAATTTAATTTAAATTCAAGATAACTAAGCAGCAATAGGAATATAAGACCTATATTGGTGCTGTAATAACATCACTTACGGGGCTGTGGAGGTGGAGGGGCGGTTGGTGTTCTTGTTTCAAAGGCATTATTTAAGAATGTATTGAAGTTGTTGGTGATTCCTTTGAGAGTGCTGAAGGGTGAAGATCGTACTCTTGGTCCCCTTCGCCTGTAAGCGGCATTGTTCACATGCACAATACATAGTGAAACCAGTTCTTCTTTTTCTGAAATATGGAAGTACAATAAAATGACATAAAAAAAAATCTTTATTGGTTTGACCATGTTGAGAGACTGGAGGAATGTTTAGAGTGAAGGATATCATTCCAATTCAGCAGCTTGACTCCTGCTTGATACTAACATTTTTGTATATGCTGTGTTTGTGATAATATGTCTATTTAGCTGATAGCCTAATAAGGTTGGTATACACTAGGCTTCTGATATCATTTAGTTGACTTTTAACACCGCTGGGGTGAGTTCGGACTGGCACATTCTATGCTATCTTTTTAATTCCAGGCCAGCATGGCAGTTTTAATAAACATAATAAATTTTATAATTATACATGTGACCACACCTTTTGATGGCTTCTAGTGTAGCTTAACAGCTATGACCTATCCATATGCAATATGTTTATTGTTAACTATTATTTCTAGTGGACATATTTACCGACACATCCTCTTGTGGAAATGTTCTGTTTCTGCAGGAAGCACTGTAGGTCGCGGACCTTGAGATGCGCCACAGAGTTTCGGAGCAGGGGCTTGGTGGAGAGAATCTTGCATGCGGCGCACAGGAGGTAGGCCCCGTCGCGCCGCAGGCAAGCGCTGCAGTAGCATCGCTCACATTCGCTG
This sequence comes from Cataclysta lemnata, assembly GCA_963931975.1. Classification (NCBI taxonomy): domain Eukaryota; kingdom Metazoa; phylum Arthropoda; class Insecta; order Lepidoptera; family Crambidae; genus Cataclysta; species Cataclysta lemnata. Next base: position 17,773,694 of record OZ008344.1, read on the forward strand.
CACACTTGCTTTCGTTTAAACACACTAAACTGAGCGGCACAGTTCTCGCAAGGCATCTTACTGCACCTGCTTCCACGAGTTACCATTTAGCATACTCGGTACGACGCACTACACGACGGAAACACTTACACACATATCAGTGTAAAGCTGCAGCTTGCTAATGAAGGTTTTTAAACGCAGCCATAGCTGTTGTCTAGGTAATCGGTGATGGTTTCTAAAAACCAAAACATTTACCAAAGCCCTAGATGAAGTTTGATTGACTGCATTTGACATAAGCCGCACAGATCAGACCATAGAGGACAATAATACTACAGATACAGATATCCACAAACTATAGAGATGAGCGATCACCACAAACTTTTTTTAATTCTCCCTATATTTTAGGGAAGGCAAAGGGTCTAGCCTATGCAGCCAAGTCTTTAGTGTATATTTTATCTGTAGTCTTATGAAATAATGAGTGGGTGAAATGTATGAATGAAATGAATTTTACGTTAAAATATGGGTGTCACACATTTTAACGCATCAAGAGAGTGCTTGGCGCGAATTTGATAGTAACAGAGTTCATGACGGTGCCCTGTAGGCCTATTCCCTAACTTTTTTTGACAGTTGAAAGTGATTATCACCGAACTATTTACTAATACATTGCTGCTATCATAGGACAAGTGTCACAATAGCATTATAGTTAAGTAGTAATGGATATGTAAATGGTTCGGTGATCATCACTTCCAACTGTCAAAAAAAGTTAGGGATAGGCCTACTGTAGGCCTATTCGCTAACTTTTTTTGACAGTTGAAAGTGATGATCACCGAACTATTTACTTAACCATTACTGTTTTCATAGGACAAGTGACACAATACCGTTATAGTAAAGTAGTAATGGATAAGTAAATAGTTCGGTGATCATCACTTTCAACTGTCAAAAAAAGTTAGCGAATAGGCCTACTGATGAGGTGGACAAAACCACTTTTTATAGTAGTCTTCACCACAACATCAAACACGTCACAAGACTTGTTTTCAATTATTATGCATAATTGCACATTAACACGGATGCTTGTGCATCAAAATAACACCACATTTACTGCACAAAATCCACTCTGTAACAATTTTTGAATTAGTGAAAATTAATCTGACTGACACCACGAAACGCGCCAAAAACTCCTCACCACAAACCACAATTTTTTCCAACCATAGATTATTATTTCACCACTTAATGTTAAGCAAAGGTAATCAGCGTGTGTTGGAAATGAAAAAAAATAGAATACATATTATACAACGCCTCTGGGTACTAGGTACATCCACTAAGATATACAAGACATTTCAAGGAATAACTTTGCAAAATATTATATTTTACACACATTATCAGTCTGCAGACATTACCACTGTGCGTTTATACGCCACCAATTCTCGTTTTTGATCTCACCTATAGAGATTATTATTTTAAAATAATTACCAGTAACTAATCTACTAACAGCAACTCCATAACAGAAATAGAACTTTTAAACTGTCTCATTTAAGGTTAGACCCCAGATAGACCAACGATAGACTGAGCACAGGGCAGGGAGAAGAAGAAGAAGAGTTTCATTTGTTGAAGTGTTCAAAGTAACCTTATTAGTTCTTTATAATAAAGTAACCTTATTAGTTATTATATTTAAATTTTGATGTATTCTCTGTCTTCTCGTCTTTTGTTGCCTTTCAATATATCAACATTATAATTTTTATGTTTAATTTAATTTCTCGAGATTTTTATGTTTTAACATCATTAATGAAATGTAAAAGAAGATTGGCGGTGAACCGGACAATACATGATGATTTATTGATTTAACTTTAGTTTATTTTTACTCGTCATCTGTACGCAAAGCTAAATGCATTTCTTTAAAATTTTAGTGTTCATACAATGACGTAGGGGGAATGGCGAAATAATACCCTATGTATGAGGCGCTGCCATGAAAGGCTGTTCAGTCGGCTGCACCACAATGGCTTATGTTACTTGGGAGAAAATGCAAGTGCATATTCACATGGCGTTTAGTAATCCATAAATATAGTACGGAGACATAATAATTAGTTAATTTTGAATTTTGGTATCAATTAATATTCTGTTCTCAATAATAAGGAAACTCATAAACAGACAAATAGATAGAACGGTACGCTCTTTCGGATTAAAATATTTTATGTGCACTCGTAGTGATATAATATATGTATTAGCAGGTCACAATGACAGCGGCCGGGCGAAGCAAAGCTGTGAAAACTATTTATTTTTAAACCTTTCGCTTTGTTCGCATCGCTGACATAGCTTAGCACTGTAGTTCCCGGTGTGAACCAAAATATGAAAAGAGGTGAAACGATGCTCTCTCGGTTCACTCGCCGTATATATAACGCACTCGCCCGCCCATCCGCCCGCTGACAATGCGGACTTTCCTTTAGCCGTTGGTCCCGGCTGCATCTGCATTCGTACATAAAAATCCGCACCGGCCAACGTTGTCCCTATTCTTCTTTCTATATGGCGGACCAGGTGCTCTAGCAGTTAGGGACTTTAAAGGGTTGCCGCTGGGCATGATTAGGATGCATGTTACCATAATATTAGTACTTTTTTCGATAAAATCTTTCGAGAAATTCTTAAATAAATTTGGTAACTTCCATCTAAACAAATAAATAAATGAATGTGTCGTGTGAAGTTTGTCTCAAACACATAGATATCTAATAATAGTCATCACTTTTTATAGTTGGTTCATGTACGGATAGTGGGCGCCTGCACATATATCATAGCAATGTGATCTTAATGATTTTTTTTTTTTTTTTTTTTTTTTTTTTTTGTTTTGTAGATCTGCCATCAGTCCCTGGACTATAATCAGATTTGTTGCAGGTTTCGGCTTTGCAGAGCACCTCCCCATTGGGAAGTGACTCTTCTTAATTATATACCATTATGTGTGCTGGTTGAAGAGGTCAAAGACTGTAGTTCTCTTCAGTCTCTTGCTGTATGTTGGTTTTGTGAGAGCATTTGCAAGGGGATTAGGATGATTTTCCAGTCGTGATTTGTATCTATCAGTTAATAATTTTATCTCCTGATGCACAGTGTTCTGTTTCAAATGCTCATGAAGCTCAGAGATTTTTATAAACCATGGTGCATTGGATATATTCTTCAAGATTGAGTTTTGCATTCTCTGTATGATATTGATGTTGGAGCAACTTGCAGTTCCCCAAAGTTGTATACCATATGTCCATATTGGTTTGAGTATCATATTATATATCAGTAGCTTGTTATCAACTGAGAGGACAGAGTTTCTCTCTATTAGCCAGTGCAGGTTCTTATATTTCAGATTTAACTGATCTCTTTTTGCCTGTATGTGTTTTTTCCACGTAAGCCTTCGGTCTAGGTGGATCCCCAAGTATTTGACAGAATCACCATGTGGGAGTTCTTGTTCACATAGTTTCACTGGAGGGCAGTTATCCCGTCTCAATGTGTATGTCACATGAATTGACTTTGCGACGCTAGGTTTAATTCGCCATTTCTTCAACCAGATACTAATATTGTCAAGTCCCTCCTGGAGTAGACTTGACGCTATGGCTGGGTCCTTGTGACTTGCTAATATGGCGGTGTCATCCGCATATGTTGCTGAGGTAATGTCTGGAGTTAGGGGTAAGTCCGCCGTATACAATGTATACAGCACGGGCCCTAAGACTGAGCCTTGTGGAACGCCGGCACGCATTTCATAGAATTTCGAAGAGCTGTCACCATCCTTAACCTGGAATATTCTGTCAGACAAATATGACTGCAACAATTCGTAGAACGTGTGTGGTAAGTACTTTTTGATTTTATAAAGAAGTCCTTTGTGCCATACTTTATCAAATGCCTGTTGTATATCGAGGAAGGCGTGATCTTAATGATAACCATGAAGTTGTTTATGGCCATTACGATACGATAAGATCTACCAATTTGAAATTTTATAGGGAAATGTTTTTAAGAAACCAAATATCGAAATACAGCACTACGGTACCACTGGGCAATGTTATTTAATAGTGTTTTAAAAACTTATAATGTTTTGTAGATCCCAATGACCAATTTCAAAGATAAGTACATAGCTGAGGTGTCCGAGTGGTTAAGGAGTTGGACTTGAAATCCAATGGGTTCTACCCGCGCAGGTTCGAATCCTGTCCTCAGCGAGATTGTTTTTGAATGACATATTTTTTTCTTTTTTATACATAACAGTTTGAGTAATACATACAATTATTTTAAAATAAAATAACGTGTTTGTTTTAAAACAGAGTTCACAATATTTTTTTATATATTTTATTTTATTTTAAAATAACTAGTTTATTAATAGATCCATAAATATATATTATATCCAATAATAATTAGTATCATTCCTCTTCCATTCTTATCGGTCTGATGTCATCAAGCTATTGAGCAACATATAATTGTGATCGAGCTTTCATCATCTGTTACTTTAATTTGCTTCATCCTTTAGACAATGACGTTAGATATCTTTTTGAAGGAAAGGAAAATTTTAAGGAAACTGTAAACTTGTTAACCTTTAGATTGTTAGTTTTCTGGACACTAAAGTACTTAACTAAGGGCTGATTTCACCGCAGAAATTAAACGCGATTACTTGAAGTCGAACTCGGTTTCTGCTCTAAACTGAGTTCCGCTACCAAGTTTGCATTAATCAAAACAAAGTCTTTTGAAATCGGCCCTTAATAAACCACCAAAACCACGCGTTAAAATTATCAATGGATATGTTTTTAGAGACTTATCCATATAGACTGAGACATGATTAGACATGCAGCGCACTCCCCTATACTCCCTTGGACACACTGGTTTTCGATGTTTAGCATCTTGACAATTCATAAGTGTACCTAATTGTAATCATACTGTATGAATAAACGATTTTAGAATGTTTGATTTGATTTTGTCATAATGTAGTATTTTGTATCGTGGCTAAAGCTAATTTAATTGTGATTTTTAGTGTACGGTATCGGTGGTGACTGTATGCTAATTTAATCTTAAGTAACCGATGCCGCCCTTTACAGTACGAGTACGAGAAAATAATAAACAAGAAAAGAAACATATATACATTGTAAAATTATTCTGGTGAATGAAGCGAAAGAAACAAAATTTAGTTTGCACTGAGATGTTATGAATCTGACACGAGGATTGTAAGTAAAAGAAGCTTTGCTGCCTGAACACAAACAGGCGGTAACTTGCCCGGGTTAAGTAATCTGAACTGGGTTAAGTAATCCTCTCCGGTCTCCCGTTGCTTGCTAAGTGTACGATTCTGTTTGATAGGGTTACCACTGCCAAACAAATTGTATTTAATTGGGTTTGTGTAGGTACAATTTATTCTAGGCTTAGCGAAAATAATGTTTGTACTAATTTGGCGGCCAACCGGGCATTTGCCGTCGAGGAAGCCTTTGTCCAGCTGTGAGATTCACTCAGCGATTAAATTAATTTAAATATAACTTTTCCCGGACTAATAATTTGTAGATCTGATCGTAGTATTGGCGCCATCACACACGTGTAACAATCAACATAAAAATATAGTGGGTCATAAAAATTCTACAAAGAAAGTTGTATAGCTATTATAAGGACAAAACCATTCAAAGTTTGTTATGATAATATGATTATGATTCATGTGGATTGACATCCCCATATAAGAGTATGATTAGACAAAGTTACATACATTCTAGCATGGTTCATATATGATTTCTAGTCAGAATACGGCTACACTCAGCAGTAGTTATTATATGAGCTGAGAATGGGAACCCAGCGTTGCGTCTACTAGTGATACCTACCACTCGTCCAGTATTTATATTCTCGACCTAATAACTCAAGTAATATGAAGTAGATTACCCGTAGGAGGCAACCCTAGCACAAGTGTTTCATTTGAATCGTAGCATGGAGTACAGAGTGCGAGCGGGCGACAAAGAGTGCACCGGGTCGCGCTCCGGGCCTGGGAGGCCACTAATGGCCGAATGAGATCTGCCGGATATAAATCTACAATGTAAACAAATTAAAATCGTTTTCCCACCCGTAGGGGACATCTACGCCGAGGGTAGGTACTAATTTGTTATGAATTGTGTGTTTTTCTGAAAAAAAAAAATCTATACTATAGGTATTTTGAAATCGGTAAATTGGAGCAGTTTAAATTGGGCCTTTTATTTTATTGATTTTGAGCGCCAAATGTTTAGCTCTTGATTAGACAACAATTGTCCAAGCAAAGTAGCTATGTTCGCTAAATCTGGTTATTTCTGTTGTGGATGACAATTTTAATTGCCTCCGTTAGTCTAGTGGTTCGCCCACCGGAATTAAGATCCAGAGGTCCCGGGTTCGATCCCCAGAGGAGTACAAATTTGTGAGGACTTTTGAAAGCCCCTCTGTGGTTGAGAGTTCCAGGTGAAGCTCGATTCCATCTTCGGACCTTATCGCCACTTACCATCAGGTGACATGGAAGCTTCCCTTCCATGTCTAACTTAAAAAAAATCGTAGCTACGTTATTTGACGCGTCATCAATATCCGAAAGAGGTCGTTTATATACTAAACTGGGGAATACCCGTCCAGAGACATTTCATCATTGCAATTATTCTTGTATCAAATCACGTTTGCTGAGTAGGTATACTTGTTTAACAATGTCTGCTGACACAGTATCCACACGACACGCGTTTTTGTAGTCTACGAACGGTAAAGAAGGAATGAAATTTGGAGCAAAGTTACGCAATAATACTCGGCAATTTAAATAACAAAATTCTTGGTTTGCCTTAAAATTATTATGATCAATCAAATTTCAAAATCGGCAATAAATACAGTCGGATGACAAACTTATCTTCCTCAAATTTGATTGAATTAGAAGTTAAAACGGCGATTTAAGAGTTTGCTTGGAGAAAGTTTGAAAGATGTTACTAAATTAGAAATACAAAGTTTTTTGGCTTGCGACGGGATTCTTGGAAGTTATTTTTGGATTAATTTTTATATGTGATGTATTGAACTAAATATTATGAATTAAATTAATATTATTATTATAAATATTATTGTATTCTAATCATTTAAAATGTTCATGCAAGACAATATGGCTAAAATGCGTCAGATGATATGAAGGCTAGGGGCTTTCCTTAGGGGCGTTTAGAATAAAAAAAACACGGCTTTAAAAGTTAGTTATAGGTAATTACGAGAAAAGTATCTAATGCCAATAGATTGTACAAGGAATATAAGAAACATACAGTAAATATAATCTGTAGTGCGAAATAATCGGTTAGGCGAAACGATAGTTGTACGTAAGGTACGTAAATTTAAGCCAATGATGTTCAGTAATTAAATTAGGACTAATTAGTAATTCTCAATTTTAGACGAGTCAATGGGCATTCATACTAATTACAATATACAGTGGCAATATAATTACGCACTCTTAACTTTCATCGATAACCATACAAACATTTGCTCTACTATTACCGATACAAGGGGGAGAAATAATAATCTTGCAGGAGTGAATGTAATCGGCCGATAGTTTATGAATAGTATTTGATATGCTAGTAGTGCGGATGCTGAGCGGGCGGATCGATAGGGCGGCCCGCCCGCCCATTCATTCGCGCTTCGATAACATCCCTCACGCACTGTCGGTCCAGACGGCTTTTGTCAATAACCCTAGTCGATATGAGGCTAATTGATACACCCTCACCTATTTCAGTGTACAACATTTTATTAAAAGAACTAGCTAACCCGACAGACGTTCTCTTGTCTCAGCTATAAATATTCAATTTGAACTGGAACAAATAATTTATAATTTAAAAACTCGTACGTACACAAGTTCGTTAGTTTTTGATGGTTTTCCGACACGGGAGAAAGCGAATTGGCCATGTGAAAAACATGAATTTTTCAGTTTTGTAGAATATTGCAAGCTTAATATTTCTTTCCGTAAGAAGCTTTTACAAAGTGTTAGGAAACTTAAAAAAGGATGACTGAAATAGGCAGTCGTTCTAAATTGAGAGAAAGGGATATTCTTATGTGTATCTTAAAAAACGTACTGTTTTAAAATTAACCTTTTTTATTTTGCATTAATTTGTAAGTTTCGCGCTCGCTGATGGGTCTGAGAATATCTTGAAGAAAAATATTATTCTAATGGCCCGATTCGTCCTTCAATACGGCTATTTTTCAAGAGAACATTGAAGTATTCTCCCCGGGAGAAGAGGGGGCCCTCGAGACCCGGCGACGTCTTCGAGGGGAAACTGCGAATCGTTCCAATAATGAGCACGGCATTGGATTATAGGTTGTAATTTGATCGAACGACTCAAAGAGACACAGCGCTCGGCAGCTCACGACAACAGCAACAACAAGAAAATGGTTTTATGAACAAATATTATGAATAGCAGGCAGCGTACCGTCTTTCTTTAAGTCTTTATAAGTCGCTTTATCATTCGCTCTGTGAGAAAGTAAAAATATTTGTTGCTCCTGATTTTGGTCGAGGAGCGACGCCAGACAAGAATTCAATAAAGTCTTCTCCCGCGGGCGACTAAGGGTATTATGGATAGTGATAAGTATAGGGCAGCAGCGTTACTCTTATACCACCTTGCAATAACTGCGATTTACGTGCCCCATATGGCAATAGGCTCGCCTACTTGGTCATAAATCTACAATATTTGGCAAAACGTGGATGTTAATTCACCTTTGCATTTTATAAATGTTAGGTAACGAAAAAGTAAAATAGGTCAGAACATTTTCCGAAAATTATATCCTGATGGGCGAATTTTCGCTTAATTGGTGAAACAAATAAAATACAATTAAAAGTGTACAGCTCCTGGTATCAGGGCCTTCGCGTTTGTTTCGCAAGCAGGTAACTTTAGAATTAATTAAAAATATTAATAGGTGACTACGGATTTAAGTTACGCCTTCGACTACAGAAAATTGAATTTTAAGCTTCACTTTCCTAATGATACTCCTTACAGTGTAATAATAGTTATACTAAAAATATGATATTCCTCAAAACTAGAAATTATTGAGGAATTTATACAGGAATATACATACATAATCATTTTTTTCCCCTAAAGGGTAGGCAGAGTGGTCACAACACACGTATGCAGAGTAGAAATATGGTTTTAGTTAAATTGTCGCTGATTTCTGAACTGGGCCAACAGACACGCAGAGCAAGCATCACGCCACCTGTCCATCAATTTGAAACAAATATTGTATAAAGTATTATTATGAGAAGATAGCATTAATTTTAACGAGCATTCCTAATGATATTGTGAGTTTGTGCCCAAAATTTAATTACTGGGCAACATTGACTCTATGTAGAGTTACAATGGATTTTAGAATTAGAATGTAAAGACCCTCTTGGGAAGAACCTTTTAGAAGACCGCAGCTAAATGGCGTTAATTTAATAATCTATTAACTAATCATTAATAGCTAGATTAGTGTCATTTGGTTCGCTGGGAAGTTCCTATTGATTTGATATAGATTCCACTAGTAACTTATGATTCCATTATTCTGTACCCAATTTGGCTCTCTTCACGCAACTCACAAAAGTGTCAAATTATTCACGTAATATTTCATAATTGCAATCGCTAATTTTAGTGGAAGCGAAATAAATGATTAGTCATTAAACTATTAATGTAAAATGAATAGAACCTTATTTATATAATGAGATAAGTTTTAATACTGATTGTCACTACGCGGGCCGTCAGCGGGTCACAGCAGTGGCGTGATGTTGAGTCCGCTAGCTGACCGGATTTTTTCCTAACTTGCCAACTTGCATTTAAAAATGTCAATAATATTTTTGCTATATCTGATAATAAGTCACGCCTATACGACCTAAATGAAATGCCAGCCTATCACCGATCCTCTGCTTCCACAATTTCATTGCTTAGTCATCATCTTCTAACCCTATTTAACAAGATGTACAAAACATGTAACAGTAATGCAAAATAATTGACCTACATCTAGTGGACTAGGATTTCAATGCAGTCCATTTGATTTGTTTCTAGGTTAACTTCGAAGATGGAGAATTGATTGAATTGATGAAGGCAATTTCCCTTAGTCGACACCTTTGGCGAGAGTCAGGGATTTTTTCACTTCGAGGCCAGCATGAAAGAATTTAATTGCTCAATGTTACATGTAGGTATTATCTTAATAATCGCAGGTCCAACATTCTCTAAAACAACAAAAGATTTGCAGCTTTGTTTCTTAAAACTATTACAATGGAGTGAGTTGTGTAATCGCGTTGTGCATACGACCTAAATAGTTTCAGGCGGGGCTTAGTCACGTGATGGTTTGTTTACCGTGGTCTCTTACTACACGGAAGACCGTACGAACGACCATAACACGAGTAACAACTATCCAACTAACAATGGGTCTTCTGTATGTTAAATCTATCTTCTATCTATCAACCACACATCCCAGACTGCTAAGATTAAAACTTTGCACTATTCCTATTAAAGTGTAGGTGAACACTAAGAAAGGATATTTGGTCCAAATATCGACTTTATTTTGGGTTTTTTATCTTTGGTTAGGTTCAAGTTTCTATAATTAAATCGCAATTGTGGTAATAAATGCGTCATGGTTAAATATATGTTTGATTCACAATTGTAATATTTCGGCCGTAAAAACCTACTCAAAGCGGTTAGACAGATAATTTGGGAGTAACACCCACGTTTCGCTAATTATGTCCCATGTAATCGCAAAATATTGTTAGGTGGTAAAGAGGAACGTCGCTGCCCCAACCCATTAATCATAGCGGTCTAATACTTAGGCACCTTGTACAACATCCGACGGAAAAATAGAGGGCGGTGAGAACTGTACCTATTCTACTCTGCCGTCACCACACGGATTCAATTTAATTACCTGGAAATAGGAAACTTTGAATTTTGTATTATGGAATATTACTTTTTAACAAAAAACAATGTAGAATTTTAAAAATTATTGAACTACATCGTAGCATGATACTCCCGAACTATGGAGCAGTTCGTAGCAAATGCATAATACATAATAGGTATCTCCACGATTATACATAAGGACGTAATTTATGTATATATTTTTAGGTATATTATTTGTGACAGAAATCTTCGAAAACAAAATTTGTTATAGACTAATGATGGAGAGGTGAAAGGTTTCGTTGAGGACGTGATTCATAAAAAAACAATCTTCTAACCTATTTTATTGATTTACATAAATAACAATTTCTAAATGCTTTCGGTCCAGTTGCAATAAGATAATATATGATGGCGATTGAGGAATAGTTGTGCGATGAGGCGGTCTGACGCAGAACACGGACCAATGGGAGGACGCCGCCGCGGAGTGCGCGCGCGCCGCGTCACGCGCCCTTAGCTTAGGCATGCGCATGCGCAATGACTAATCGCCCGATTTGTTGTGCTTAAACCTTGTCGCAATTCTTATTGACAAAATTATAGGATTTATATGCTCTGAAAGTGAATTTACTTTAATACACTTAAATACCTCACTTCCAAAGTGGTAGACAGAGATACCTACATTTACATCAATTTGTCTAGCCTGGCGTCCCAGTTTTCCACTCCATCCCGACATATAACATACCTACTTATAAAAATTACGCCTTTTGATCCTCCAAGGGGCAGGGAGATGTGAATCCACACCAACGTTTAGCCATTATGTTAGTTCCCATGTAATTCCCTATTGCCATCTGCCGGGCACGTAAATCGCAGTATATTGGTAGGAGGTAAATATGAAAAGAGGAACGCTTTTGCCCATTACTCATCCCTGTCTCAACTATTAGTCGCCTTGCCACCACCCCCAATTCTATTCTGCTCTGCCGTCACCACTTGGCATTTAATAATTAATAAAATTATTAGTTTTATAACAATATCTACCTGTAACTAATTGAGATCTTAGAGATGAAAAAGTAATTAGTATTAGGTGAGGAATTTCAGAGAAATCAAATGTAAAACGGAGAAAACATTGGTAAGCCTTTTGTGTAGAAATAATTTAGTGAAAAATATTTAAAATAGGTCATCGATGGGTGGTTTATTAATATAATCAAAGACTGAGATTTAAGCCGGTGTACTCGCCGCAGCTATAAATATTCAGGGGTGGAGGTTACCGCTCGGTTAGCCGTGAAGCGAGCAATGGGGACGCTGCCCTGAATCACCTGAAATAGCTGTAGACCTAAAATACATGAGAAGCCAAATAGGAACCTACGCAGAGGGGTCCTGGATTAAATTTAAATCAGTACGGCGGTCCTATGAAATATTAATTAAACTTAGATACCTGAGCAATCTTTCGTCGTTTTTGATATAATAAAACCTATCTATAGGGGAAACAGTATCGGAATAAACAATGGCGAAAATTTTGTTTGTCTTACTAAAGATACTAATTTAGTGACGGTTGTTAGTGTCGTCGTATTGTCGTCTGTTTTCCTCATAGATCTGGAGACCTCTTCCTCCGAGTGCTGTTCACAGAGGACGCTAGGCAACATTTCGTCTGCGGCATTGACTCGCCAAGGAAATGAGCAAACGCCTTGAAAGCGTTTGTACTGTGTAATTAACTAATGGGCAGTGAAGTTTGTTGTTTTTATTCGAACACTATTACCCTCAAAAGCCATGCATGAAGCTTGATTTGAACGATGAAATGAGTATTCTCGTCACTATATGTGAACCAGAAACACCCTTCACGATAAAAAGGTCTAAGTAGCAAAAAACAACTGCGCGGAGCGTTTAATGAGCAGTCAGTCTAATTAGCAAAATGTCAGTGTATCAAAACGTCCAACTATCAAGAGGTCTGTACAGCAGAAAGTGTATTTGGCAAACAGTCATTTCAAAAATGCGTTACACGCATAAAGTAAAAGCCATTTGTAAACTACAATTTTATAACTAGAAATCAATAGGCGTGATAGATCAGTCGATGTGGTACGAGTTCCGGGCTTAGGAATCTGACTCAATTTCTTAATCTGTTCACGGAGAATCGATACATTACAAAGATTTCCCATTACAAGACAATACAGCGCGTGGTATTCGCGTTTCTAAAACACTTGAGCATTGTCAAGACACGTGCGAAGCGTGGTGGAGACAACTTAGCTTATAATGACGCTGGCAATTAAGGGCGACGCGCCTTAACTAATGCGAGCTAATTATATTGATGGAGTTATTAATGAGGTAGTTTTTCTTTCATGGTGCTACTTTGTAGAGAAACAGCTGTGTTAGTACTTTTAAAGTCATAAAAAAGTATCTATTTACTGTCGGAGATATGTGTTTCTGAGGGCACGTTAGGCCGTTGGTCCTTACTGCACACTGCAGTTCTCACCAGCCCCCCTAGCCAAGTGGCCAATCTATCGTATTCCTTTCTCTGTAATTGGTAATACGTCAGTTTCGTACATTTTGTATTCTATGCGTTCGAATACATAAGCCACTTGGTGCGGCGGGTATGCCGTGTATTCACTGAGTGTTTATAGTTAATACCGTGCTCTAGCCGTCTCTCTAGTAGATCTAATGAGGACGTTAGATCTACGCCTCGAAGTATTGGGTATAATTCGGGTTTAGTTTTATGTTTATAAAGTTAATATTATGATCTGTTTTAAAGGATTCTCTTGTACAATCAACCGCACGTCAAGCTTTCATAAAGTGTCAATTTTTCTCAATTGACATAGTGCTGTACTACACACAAGTTAGGTTGAGAATCGGTTGAAGAAATTTGTCAGTTTTGGGTAGTCTGAAGTGCCGTTGACCGTGCCTACTAGGTCACACAATAAACGCAATCGCTAATAACTTCTATAGGCTTAATTTACAAAAACTATTTAAAATGAGAACTTCTTACTATAAAAATTAGATTATTATTATTATATAAGGTAAAAATTATCAAAATAAACAATAGTAATATTGTTGTAATTATTATTATTTACTAAGAAAAGTTGATTTTTTTCCTAATAGTACATATGAATTTAGTTCTTGAAGTAATGTTTCCTTGTATTTTATTATAGTTTTCCCTTTCATTTAATATAAATGAGATGCTATTTGTCGATTTGTTTGCAAAGAACAAAACCCTATTACTGATTCGAATCACACATGGCTTTTATTATTATACATTCCACACACCTAATCCTCGCGATCATAATGTTGGGATTTTCTGATGAAACCTAGTCACTGTAATTTATAATTATTTATATGTGGGGAAATACGATACCTATGTTTAAACTAATTTATGTTGACTTGGAGGTGACTTTTTACATACATGGCTCCTGCATATACAAGATGAATGCTGAAGCAATATACATATTATACGTACACAATAAAATAACAATAATTCTTCTACAAAAAACAGTTGTGGCAAAATATTGAATAATATCTATATTCACTTATACCGTTTTATATTCATAATACATTAATATCTATTACATTTTAATTGACTATATTACCTAGATATTGTAGACCTATCTGAAAACTTATATATTTTATTGAGTAAATAACATTACTTGAGATTAAAATTGAAAGATAAGCTTGCGTGTGTGTGTGACTGCTGTACTACTTACAATTGGGTGACTTTATATCTGCGTCAATTGAAATGTCGCCATCATAGGTCGTCGTCACTCGCGGCCCGAGGGTCGAGGAACCCAAATCGGAAAATAACCATTACTTTCTTGGCCATCAATGGGCACAAGTGGGTCACAGACGCTTCACAATTAGTGCTATATATCGTTAGTGCTTTAAAACATTATCTTTTCTCAATGAAAAGTTAGGACAAAGAATATTGCGGATAGAAAAAGTTCGAAAAATCATAGTCTTGATGCGGAAATCGAACCTATCTTTTCTTTGCACATTCTCATGTTTGAAATAATATTATCTTAACCTAATTTAGAAGAAGATAATTAGTTCTGTTATATTTTTACTATTTTGCCTAAACCGATGATCATTAACTATTTAAAAACTTTTAATTTTTACGAAAAAGTGTAATTTCATGTTGTTATATTGACGGCCGCCTTGGTCGAATGCTCAGATTGCTGGGTATTGGCCAAGAGGTCCCGGGTTCGAATACTGGTAGGGGCAAACTTTGTGATGACCACAAATGTTTGTTTCCGAGTCATGGTTGTGTATATGTTTATGTAGTATATTTTCAACATTACTTATATTAAAAATATGTCCGTCATCCAGTATCCATAACACATTGCTTAGGCTACTTACTTTGGGATAGATGATAGAAGTGAGATTAAAAGAAAAGTGTAAATATAATAAAGTTAGTCATGTCAGCAGCGTAAGAAAAAAATAATCTAAGAAAAACTCTATTATTGTTTCCTTTACCTTTCACGCTATGTCATCATGAGTTATTGGGAGTTAAATACAAGACGACCAATTATTATTGTCGTAAATACATAATTATTATTGTGTTTTAACTGCTTCAAAATGTTCCTTAATTTATTCCCTAAGCCGCATTGGAAAACGGCAGCTTACCTATCTTTTTAATTCTGGGAAATTAGCTTCTGCGATAAGATCAGTCAATACGTCGTGGACGCATTATTTGATACTTGTTACTTAATTATATTTGTTGATTATTAACTAGTTCTTAACAAATTTGAATATTGAACTACAATTATGCTGCAGTACAGTTTATTGTCGATTGGAGCGATCATTAGAAATTTATGAAAATAGGAAAATGCTGCCAGATACATTATTTGTTCGGATTTTGGATTGATTATTTGGTTCGGGCAATTTTATCATATGAAAGTTTACTGGCTAATGAGACAATAAAAAGGTATGTGATAATGTTACTAACATAAGTTATGTGACGCAACAAGTATTGAGTACAATAGAACACATAATAAAATACCAATTACAACATTTGGATTTGAAAAAAATAATGATTGATTACTAGTTCAGAGGTAAAATTTATCTTTCAGTCGCTGTACTCGCCTCAGGGTTCACCGTCACAGCTAAAGACAATTAAAATTAATACGATTTGTAATCTCTTATGACGATGATGACATTTTATTTCGTTAATTTCTGTGGCCGTAATTTGATTGGTTTTTCCTGTTCTTGATGTTTTTGGAGATCCCTCCAGTAAAATTTCGTCCTCTTTAATTTTCCTCTATTTCTTGATATTGCATCATACACTTTTAAAATAATAAAGTCACCACCACCGCAAACCATCAAAGTTTCATTCATCTGCATCTCCTTTTGTCTATATCTATGTATGTTCCAAGGCTTAATGCCCTGGATCTGCCCAGAAAGAGAGTAAAAACCGAATAAAAAAAACGAAGACTGAATGACGTAAAGAATAAAAGAAAGAAAGGAGTCAATGCTGAGTTGACGCGTGATAGCAGGAGAATGGAAGACGAAGAAAAATAAATTTCGGTTATAAACGAATCAGCAGGATATACATATTAGCACGTCATTTTAGAACGATAAATAATATTTACTTGAAATTTGAATCGGTATATCACAAATAAAAACACCTACTCATCGCTTTTTATGACTGGTACACAAGTAACGTGTTAGATACGCCAGCGGGTGTCATTAGCGTTGAAGAGCTAAATAATGGTGATAGTTTTTCAATCGGGTCGCTGTAACTAGGACAAGAGACACCCATTTGGTGACAAATAACATTATTTCAATTTTTGAAAATCATTGTTGTCGAAAGTCTATTATAGAAGGGCCAGGTCAAGAGCACCCGAAACGACGGGCAAGCATGAAGACATTAATGAGATTGAATGAAGCGAAAGAAGTATGTAAGGATCGTAGCAAGTGGAAAGATATGAAAGGCGTGACGTATGAATGTGTGTATGCATGTAAAAATCATGCTAAAAATATATTACGAGTAGAACAGAAGATATTTTTTTTTGTGTTCTTTCTGACCTTTCTTGCATTTTCTGGCTTTTATATCGCAACCAACACCTAACTTTAAAAAGATTGCCGTAAGCACTTTATTTCTTAAGCAGGTAGGTGTTAGGCTTTTAATTTGGCCTTTCGCCGTTTATAACGAATATTCGCATGACTTGCGTGATGCCATCTGACATATTTTTCACGGCGTTTCAGAATTTTCAGTCGACAATAATATATTATAATATCATGTCATTATTTCAAACGTGGGTGCTAGTTCACCTCTGCCTACCCCTTCGGGGATATAGGCGTGATTTATGTATGTATGTATTATTTCTGCCCTGTTTTCAGCTTATATGGTGTCGGCGCAGTATGTTTCCTCTTCCATTCATATCGGTCAGAAGTCATCAAGCCCATTCCCATTCGCTTTTGATTCATTTCATCCTTGCGGAAAGATGCTAGTGATGAATGATAAGGGCTGAACATGGAATCGAGCTTCATCTGTAACCCTCAACCACAGAGGGGCTGTCTATCTTACTAACACAATAATGCTGTTAACATTATTATTGTGGCGACAGATTTTGATAAGATGGTGGTAGATAGCCAGCCCGAACAAGTCATACCACTTACCAAAACGAGTACAAATTTTGACTCCCCTGGGGATCGAACCCGGGACCTCGGGATTTTAATTCTGGTAGACGAACTTCTGGCCTACGAAGGCGGTTAACATGTATAATATTCAAAAGTGATGGAAAGGACCATTCTACATCCCGCCGCCTGCCTGCACTTGTTGGTGGTTTGCCCTCCACTATTTACTCAATCTCAGTTGCTCGACTTTTACTTGGGGTAAGTCGGGGTGACACATTCCCCGTCCGCCATTAATTCGTTCATGACTCACTCTGACGCTTTCCAAAACTTGAAATTCACGAAACGCCCTGCAATTATGAATGTTTACAATTCTGCCCTATCGATGAATAGCAATTGCCGTGCCGTTGTTATACTCCACCGTCGATCAAGTTATCAAAACGCTCGTCGCCGGTCTAGCTCGATAAGCAGCATTATTTCAAACAGGGATCTATTGTAGTGCCGGTGACTAATCGACGTTGAAACTTGTTAAGCGGACTTGATTGTTTGGCTTGATAATTTTCGCCTTTGGTGTAGTAGTGTTTGGCGAAACATGAAAAAGTGCGGTGTCGGCGGCAGCGGGCGCGTCCCCGGCGGCGGCGTCGGCCGGCGCGCCGCCTCCGGCTCACTCGCGCCCCGACCCTCGCGCCGCACTCACGCACGGCATGCGGCTCGCGCTCCTCCCGACGTGACTGTGCTGTGAATACGACGATAATACACTCGAGACGACACCCCCGACGTCAATATCAACATCGCCCGCATGACTCGGTGAGTACGCCTTTTCTTTCATCCGCTGCATGCTTAGCCGGTTATTAGCCGTCAACTCCTCAATCCGACCCCGGTGATTCGCAAGGTGCTACTCATCAGAGCGCCCTGATAACTCTCATCTCGTGGGTCCTTAATAGTGTTTGTATTTTTCTCAATTATTCATTTTGTGGTGCCACATGAGTAAATACGAAATCGCGTTCGCCCGCAACTTCGATTAAATTTATGGTGTTTAATTAGAGAAACAAATTGCAATTATTGCCGATGTATTGATTGAGTTCAGTTCGGCCGCACCTGTGGCGAAGGCTGTGCGAAACGCAGGCGGGTCGCCGGTGGTTATTTGGCTAACGGTGCTGCACCGGCCGAAGGCTGCGCTTCAGCGAGGAATGTTAATTAGTGACGCAATGACCTCAGGTCCGTTTTTTTCGCTGAACGTCAAAAAACAATACGATAACCAGTTGTATCATCGTCGCAAAAAACTGTCAGAGTACACGGAGCGTGAGTCAGGCCGGTTCTCCTTGGTCGTAGGCCACCAGAGTGCAGCGCGGCCTGCGCCCGCCGCCGGGCCGGGCGCACCGGGCCGGGCCGGGCCGCTCTTGCATCAGGGTCGCACCGATCTCGCATTGTATGCAGATGAGCCCGAATAGAGCGAATATTAATATTTGTAACTGGCTCACGCCAAATTAACCATTAGTACGCATGCGCGGACACGCAACGCACCGCACGAAAGGCTTATGCAATTAAAATAGTAAAATTAGCGGCGCTTGCGGAGGAGCGCGGACACTTGCGCAACGTAATTGTCGGTGCGTCGTGTGAATCGCGAATTATCCGCGATTGATAATTCGATCGAGGGTGTCGAGTGTCGCAATGCGCGGGCGCATGTCGCTCCGGGCCCGGAATGGCAATTGGCCGCGGGTGGCAACAGCGCTTCTCGTTCGGCCCGGCCAGCATGACCACCGAAATACGATATGATTAACCCCTTTATCGCGTTGAACTTGAAAATCATTCGATTTACCACTCGAATAAGCCTGAATTGAATAATTGATGGCTTGAACTCAAAGATATAGCCATTTATCCCTTTGAACTGTCAAAAATCCAACGATTTTTGTAAGTTCAACACGATAAATGGCTATATAATATCGTGTTTCAGTGGTCATGCTTGCGCATGCATCTGGTAGCCGGCAGTGCATCCTCCTTTGGGGGTTAAGTAGCAGTCGCCTTGTTACCTGCAAGAGTTTGACCTAGTTTTATTTTTGATTTTTCATAATATTACAAATCATTTCCAAACTACTTTGACCAAGCATGACGACGCTGTCAGCTCTTAGGTCTGGAAGTCTGATTGCGGTTACGGGTGTAATGATAGTTTTAAAACCATTTTATAAGCTCTAGGGTTAAATAATCATTAACCGAATAAAATCATGGCCGTGTGGTGACGGCAGAGTAGAATACAATTGTCACCACTCCAAGTCTCTCCCGTGGGTGTCGTACAGAGCGACTAAGGACAAATCTGTGATGAGGAATGGGCAGCAGCGTTCCCTCTTATACCATCTAGCAATGTAGTGCGACTTTTGTGCCCGATAAATGGCAATAGGCTCGCCACCTATCACATGGGACCTGCCATAGTTGGCGAAACGTAGGTGCCAGTTCACCTCTGCCTACCCCTTCGGGGATATAGGCGTGATTTATGTATGTATGAATAAAATCACCACCTTTTTGGTTCGGATAGACTCATTTGCGTTTAATTTTGTTTGGAGTCAATATGTCTGTCTATAGTGATGTGCATATATTTAGCAGGTTTTAAGGATGGTCCCACAATATATTGGCAAAAAGCAGATTTAATTTCAAAAACGTTTTTGGTGTCCAGTGTACGTCTGTTCAAATACTATAAATAATTACTCAATAATTTTAAACACAAGCATCGCAATATTCGCAATAATGAATAAATTGTGCAGACCCACAAACTTAGTTGGTGAATATCTTAGAAGATTTTGTCACATCTTACGTGTGCATCGTATTGCAAATAATGTACAATGTTACCGTTTTCATAATGTTGCTGCGAATGTTGGAAGTTTGACTAAATGCCAACAGCCCAGAGAGGACGAAAACGATACGGGTGTGTCCGTAGCGATGCCGGCCTCCGTGGCTCGGGACGTGGACAAAATTTCCTCGGGGGAAAGGTTTTATTTTCCTCTCGCTCTACCTCCCTCTAAATTACGAGACAAAACACTTTCAAGCGGTGACGAGAGATTTAGTCCACGTCCCGTGCTAGGCCCGCAGGAGTTGGTTGAAGTTAGGATTTAAGGAGCCCCTTTACGATGCCCTCAAACTGGAGTAGGTAATCGTTAAAATTAAGGAATCTACGATTATTATTCATAAAAATAAGGTCTGCAGTGCACCCACTTATTGATTTACTTATTCAATGTACGGTCATTATACTACCCAAAACTGTCGAATTTCATCTACCAATTGTAAAACTTAACTTGTTTGTAGTAAAGCACAAAGTCGTTTGCGAACATTTCTAGCCCGTCGTGCTGTTGTCTGAACATAGGTCAGCGGTCAGACGCGGTTTTTTTTTGTTTTCATTGCAGTTGCCGGACATTTTCTTTTGGATGTCGACTGCGGTCGCGTTGCATTGACACCCTCGCCTCGTAATAAGAATTACATCAGCACCCAGTCCGGTGCCGCGCGGTTACCGCAGGCTTTTGCAACGTCATCTCGGTGAACCGACGGCCGCGAAGCTGCCGGCCGGTACCTTTATTTAATTTTATTTGGGATACAAACAATTCAATAATACATTAAATCTAAATACAGCAAATAGGACAGAAATCAGCAAAGTTTCCCCTGATAATAATATCAAATGTATCAATAATTAAATAAATAAAACAATTAACATTGAGATAGAATACAACTTTATTGCACATCAACCAGTTTTACAGAAATTACACAAAGAAGAGATACAGCATAAAATTAAACAAAGTCAAATAAAAATGGAATTGAATTATGCAAAATGTGATGATATGATATGAATTTGTGCAAAATGTGCCATATCGGCAATACACGCCGGACACTGGCTGGCGACTACCGCAGTAGACAGGGCTGCTACCCACGTCACTTTTAGATTTATTATAACACTAGCTGTGCCCGCGATTTCATTCGCGCTGATGACAAGGAATACCTGTCATGTTTACAAAAACACCTTCGCAGATTTTAAAACAATTTTTTCCCCAGTTTTTGCAACATTTTTCATGAAGACAAATCGCGCGATCGCGAAGTAAACCACGCAAATGTCTAGAAGGTATAAGAAGAACGCTGCTGCTCATTTCAGTACTCACCGTTCCTTACCCTTAGTCGCCTTATACGACACCCGCAGGAGAGATGGGGCTGATGAAAATTGTATTCTGCACTCACTGTAGTCACCACACGGGACTTAAGTTTTTTATTTATTTAATGGCCGAGATTTTAAATAAGTACGTAAGTTTGTACGCATTACCCGGATTACTTTTGACGTGGATTCTTCGGGATTTCTGACAAGCTTTTTGATCAGAAAGTTACCAATGCTTAACGTTATCTCTTTGACGATTCATTAGTGTATGAATTATACCTGGTATCATACATTACGATATCATGAATCAATAATATTTTTTTTGAATACTGATTCAAAGCGTCTGTTTGTCTAGGCTCTTGCAATAATATTCATAATTGATGATCGCTAATATTATTTTTCTGACTTCGTATAATTAAGGTGTTACACATTTCCTTGTTTAAGGCGATAACTGCTCTGAGTCAGTGAGATGGTGCACAGAAACCAGTAGCGAATAAAATGTTAAATATTACTCTTTTTGAGCGGCATTTCCTTATCGGATCAACATTGACGTAGAATTGAAATTACTCACACGCTGAGCAAAAATTCGTACCGGTGTGTCGTGTACAGTCACTAGTTGTTTATATTAACAAACCATATCAAGGGTCAATGAATAATCCTATTTATTATGCATCTCAATAATCAGGAAACATTTCTAAGATTATTAGGGTTACACAATTTTGTTTTCCCCCTAAAAGTGAACAATAATAATTAATTTTTTTTTCTTTAAATGTTTTTATGAGATAATTTTTAAAGCATTTTGCAAATATATACAACTTGTTTTACATAATTTGACTTCTAAAATGCTTATAAGTAATTTATGATAATTTGAAGTCAATACCTAATCAATCCTTCACTCGTATAATGTCTTTACCATAGCAAAAGAAGGGAGTTCTAAATCCTCAATTTCTTAAGACAATTATTTTCTCTCTTTTTTTTTCGTTTGAAAATATAATCAAAAGACTTAAAACTTCTGTGTTGGCTTGGCATTTGAGTTTGTTCGACATGTCCTCAATATACTCAATATCGTTATTGCAAAACCATAATGTACAATGAGGTGTTACAGTAATCATATTCTAGAGCATTATGGACCCCGTCGGGCACGCAAAGAGGTGTCAAAGAGAAGAGGACGCCCTTTATTAAGGAATCAAGCATTTTTTTTGTTTATTATATTGTAACTTTTGTTCGACATGTAGCCGAAGACTGGGCCACGAGTGGGCGGCAGCCCTGCGCCGCGTCCATTGTCTCCGTCGCAGCCTCGTTTCAGTCAGGAATGTTCCGAATTACATCGCAGCCGTTACAAAAATCTGGAGCCATTGTGAGTGGAAGTGAAAGTGTTGGGTCGCCGAGTGGCGTCACGGCGGCGGATCACTTGCTTCGTTTGTGTTTAGAAATGTACCGAAATTACACATCTACCTACGGTCCTAATAACACACTGCCATACACCGCTACACGGTTTAGTCTTTTTTTAAAGTAATTCAGTTTTAACAGTGGTTTTAAACTGATTTATAAATCTAATAAATATATAAAAATCTAGTGTCATGGTGTTTGTTAAAAAACTTGAAACGGCTTGACCAATTGTTGTGATTTTTTTTGTGCATATTGGCAGGTCTGAGAAGGTGACATGAGCAAGACAACATTTGCTGAGTCAGCTATTAACAATATAATATACATATAGCCTTTATTATCAACAACTTCTTTTAACACTAGTGAAATTTTAATCTTTGTCATGCATATTGAGAAGCTACGTTAATGTAGGAAGTTTAAGGCCTACATTTTTAGGTTCTTGTGGACCTTGACCGTGTATGTCCGGCTTACTGAATACCATCAAGTTAACCTACGGAGTTCAACTCCACATTGGTAAAGGAAACGGTGTTTTAACCTTCCTCCTCTCTTTGCTTTGTTTAGGATAGCTTATAATGTTCCTGCGTAAACTACCTATGTTTAAATCGTTTATTTCGTACGAGTATTTTGGGTATTTGTCGATCGTACATAATAGGGACAGTTACCAATTAAGTGGTTGACTTTTCGGCTTTGGGATTGGAAAACTATCATTAGTTGTCATTTGGTATCATAATTGATCACAGGAGATGGTTCCTCCTGTTAGAAATTAGTAAATAGGTAGACATAATATTGTGTACGTTTTGTTTAAAATATGAAATAATGTTATTTAAACTTGTCCGTTTGAAACTAAACGTATTAGACATTTACGTCATGTTTTAGGAATGTGTTCTTCACTCATCGTTTGATAAGATAAAATACCTTAGTTATAATTTGAATAAAATAGAACTATCGCAAACTTATACACCTCCTTTGTCTGAGCTAGCGTGTATATTTAATATTCAAACAATACAGCAATGTCAGTCAAACAAAACAACAGCTTAACCTATATTTTAACCCGACTGATACTTAACATGAAAAACGTAGCTTTTTTATTACAACATAAATGCGAAGTGCGCATTATCGAAACTGGATCGGAAGAAAGTTGAAAAGCAATAAATAAATCTTTCAACCAGCTGATCCAATACAGCGGACGCTTCAATTATATCGGGGCATCAATTTTCGCGGGTCGCCATTATTGTCTATTGTCTGTCGCGTGCAAATATTTATTTTGCGAACGGGACAATCGGAGTCTTGGCCGATTGCGTACACGGGCCGGATTTCGCGCAAAATAATAAGTTATTAACATCAACACTCGACATGATGTATGAACTGCAAGGAAAACGAAAGTTGAGCGTTGAATCCAAATGAATCCTCAAAATCTGACTCGTGACACACCATGTCCCGGATAGCGGTGACATATTGCGTGACCTCATCTGACATTAAACATCGGATTCTTGGTGTGGTGTGAGATTTTTTTGCCAAATTCATAATAATTATGTGGTTTTCTACATCTAGCTAGTAACGGACAAAAACAGTTTATTAAAATAATAATATAGTACCTACTTACTAAAAGAATATTCCGGAAAGAAGAGTTTTAAGATGGATGGAATGAAGCAGCAGCCCTGATGGGTTGGTAATAAGAAGAGGTGATGATCATTTGGGCAAAAGAGTAATGAAAATGAGTTGGTGGAGTAGAAATGGTTGGTTTTGTGTAAAAGACGATGATGAAGAAGATGAAGAAGTATGTGAGTAATGACATAGGAGTAAATGATTTTATGACCGTTGACCGATATCTATGGGAGAGGAGTGCGCCGACGTCAGATAACCTGAATGATGACTTCTCCTTAACATTAATAGTAGGTACCTAGTTGCTAGGATTAGAATAATGAATCAGAATTGATTATAGTAAGCTATTTTAGTATAAAGCGCAGTGATAATGATGCAATTATGGTGCCTACAGCATGTGGCGAACAAGCGGCCGTGACTCAGTTGGCACACTTTTCCCCGCGGCTTCGACATTCGACTTTTTTCTCACCTTACTTTCATTTACTGTCATGGTGCGATTAGTCGGTGGACAGGTCGCATTTCGGGTCGCTCCTCTCCGATTAAGATGTTCGGCCGTTTCTTTGTACCGCGTGCCGTGGTTTTGTTCGATTTACACTTGCCTACTATGGGCCTTGTGTACATCGTTGCTTTACTTATTATTATATTAATAAAGAAAATCTAATAAGTCTTATTAATGTTACATAGACATGTTGAAATGTAGTGACGTAAAATTATTATGTGCCCTTACACAAAATTAATGTTCATTCAATCATGACCCACTTATACATAGTAAATAGGTAGTTCATAAAATCTCAATCTGGTTTGAAAGGAAATGATACCTAACTTTATAAAATGCGTGTATTAAAATCTGCCCTCATTTGGGGTCAGCGCAGTGTATGCATTTTCTCCTCTCTTTTCTGTCAGTCGTCACATTGTGTGTTGTGTACTTTACTTTTATTTTGTAACAAAGAGCTTTATATTTTCCTTAAAATTAATTGCGCAATGTAGGTACCTACGTTGTATGCATGTGTTTGGCTCTGTGACAAATTGGTATTGGTTACAATTAATTTCATATTGACTCGTGTTGTCACAAGTGGTGTGACGTATCACGACCATTAATAATGTCACTGTCGTTTAATTTTTTTGATAAGTCGTGAATGTTTATGTGGGCAACGGAAATCGATTCAGTTATAGCGATAGCAAGCAAGAAACGGTTTACACCATGAATGTTCTCGATGCATCTTCGCATGGATTTCCCATTGCCTGAATGGATTTTAAGTTTTTTTCCTCAGATGCGTTGCTCGTATTCTGATTCACAGGTTTATTGTCACACACATACCACCTTGACATGATAAAATATTTGTTTACTATTTTAAGGCCTAATTAAGCTAGCCCTAATCTTAAGTAAACTCTCTCGGTGACTGTCACTGACATTGAAGTAATTTCTTGAAAATAATTGAATATTATTGGGTTATACTTACCAACCAAAAATTGTTATTGATTTTGTAAGTAATTACAGATCGCACCTCATGTTTAACTTCGTCGTTAAAACACGCGAACAAGTGTCATAACTTTGTATAATTATAATAATATTAGCTAAAACAAAGTTCAAAAAACAGCTCACAAAAAGTTGTAGCCACACACCGATAAATGCGGAATTTGAGAGACCAAGATGATTTGACAATTAAATTGCAGAAATATCTCAAGAATGTTACAACGACGAGCGCGATGCTTAATTAATGATATTGAAACTCCGTTTTAATAAGCACTGCGAGGTCACAGGCATAATTATCGGCACTAGGAAAAAATTGACAGTTTTTGGATAACCATTATTATCATGACGTAATAAAGAATCACAAGTAGTAAGTTCACAAGTAAGTTCCCAATATCATTTGCAAAAACTTCGAGACATATCCATACATGAGAAGAAAAAAAATACGATAATTTTTAGTTAAGTAATTGACTTAAAAAACATAAAAAAACTTTTTTATTTGGCGTGTATTTCTTTTTTATTTCATGTATTTATGCGTGTATTAGAATAGTTAAAAAGCCATCGATGTAGAATCGGTGGCAGCGTGCAGTAGGTACTTTCGCGCACTTTCACCCGCGCTCGCCATACGTCCGTCAATCAGCGCGTGCGCACCTCGCGCCGTCAGCTATATCGGATGTGATTAGGTTTCAATGGTACTATTTATTAAACTATAAATGCAGTACTTGTCTGTTTACACTTCCATTCAAATTAAGTTTCCGTTTCAGGGAGAAAGCATTAGATAAATTATTGTTTTTCTACGTATTCCAGGGATGGTATGGGGCTTGCTGTAGGTACAGTAGATATTATTTTTTGAACTATTTAGGTAAAATATACCTGGTAAAATATACTTCACATGCTTATCCATTCGCTATGGCGTCTAAAGCATTATAATTATATTCCTAAAAAGACTATATACATATTTAATTGAATGCTTGTGTACGAAATACACTGTATTGCACAGGTCAGGTTTTACATATTATTTTTTAATTTGCTTCTAGTACCTACATAATCTTTTATGATATTAAACAACTCAAAGTATTTAACTCGGGGACTATTTATAATGTTTACAGTTTAATTATTTTTGTCGGCGTTTCGATCACTTTACAGATACTAAAGGTGACAAGTGTCTTCACAGAAAATTATAGTTAACTACCGTCAAATTATTTAATAATTAAGTGTGACCGATAGTCAGTCGGAGGTCATAGTGTCTATGATATGACTTATATGCAGTATTATTTGTGCAAAGAAGTTTATATTTATAAATATAAACTTCTTTGCACAAATAAAGGTACAAATGGCGGACTTAATGCCATAAGGCATTCCTGGGACTTAACTCTGCACGCCGATTGCAATCGTCTTAGTCTACCAGTCACTCTCGCTCATTAGGTATGATAGCAACATTTGAGAGAGATGGCAACACAAAACCGATTCCAATTAATTTAAAGAGTAGCCCCACTGATCCCGATGATCAAGTCCCAGGCAGCTAGTATAATGCAAACATTATATTGAAATGTGATGATTTCTTTATTGTAATAGTTTCTCGACCTTCTCATATTATTCTTGTTAATTTATCGAAGTTCTTTGGAGGGTAATCTTTATCTTTTGAGGTGTTTAACTTGATGGCGTCTCCTTTAGGTGCGATTCCACTTAATTAAATTCGTGTTTGCATGACCAAGCCGCAGTGACCTGCAGCCTCCGGCGGTGTCTCTGGTCATGAACCACTTTGATCGTTCCAGTTCAGTCATGCTCTCAATGGAGGCTGCACTCCTCTCAATTGGTAAAAGTGTGCATTAGAAAGTAAAGAGCTATTACTAAATAAAGAGCTATTGGCTACGGCCATTGTGGCCAATATAACGTACAGTAATCACCTTTAAAATAGCACTTACCGGACGTATCGTGTCTGGTACTTTAATATCCCAGCGAGTCTTTAATTACGAAAAGTACGTCCTACATAGGTACACATTTTTATAGCTGGTTAAATATCTCGTGAGTCGTCATAACTGCAGTAAGCTTATCACTCAATAACCTCTAAATATTAACAAAAATATTATGTAATATTTATTTGCTTGTAATTTTCTATTTTTCATTTGAAACATAACATAAAGTATCCATTTAATGTTACTGGATACTTCAAAAAATATTTTTGGCGAGCAACCTGCGAACAGGTTATTCTGTGATCTATTAAAGATTCGCATTCCTGTCAGATCGAATTCCTCGGTGCAAGGTGTGTATTTTGATGAGTTTAGGCGCATCAGCATTCAGATCAGGGTTCGATTCCGCGTCGCAACCGAACGATTCGAAAGTAAAATGTATGTAAATGACAAGTGGACAAGTGTTGATAATTCCACAGTCCTTTCTGGTCCGCAGCGCATACGCCGTGATAATGATAACAGATCTGAAAAAATTACAATACATTATGAGGCTATTTATAGCATTTGACGTAGGAACCGATTTATGGGACTGATATGCAAACAAACATAATTTTTTCATTGAAAATGTATGTATACATGCACTACAGGGTAGTGTCGTCACTGTGTAAATACAATTTTTCCTTGAAATATTTAAAAGAAAAGTACATACATACATACATAAATCACGCCTATATCCCCGAAGGGGTAGACAGAGGTGAACTAGCACCCACGTTTCGCCAACTATGTCAGGTCCCATGTAATAGGTGGCGAGCGTATAGCCATTTATCGGGCACAAAAGTCGCAGTACATAGCTAGGTGGTATAAGAGGAACGCTGCTGCCCATTCCTCATCACTGATTTATCCTTAGTCGCCTTGTACGACACCCGCGGGAGAGATTTGGGGTGGTGACAATTGTATTCTACTCTGCCGTCACCACACGGCCGGCACGGCAAGAAAAGTACAATACTAACTGAAGTACAGATCGATATTATGTTGATTAGGATCCGAAAACATCTGAACACAGTACTAAATAGAGGGGGAAACTTTAGTAGTTATATCAACGCATACATGCATAAATAACTCCGATTCTTGTAGGGTAGGTTTACCCAGGAACGCTGCCCGTTGTACAATAAATGTATGATGGCCCTTAACTGCTTGTACTGCACCCGGGGGAGAGAAAAGGCTGGTCTACCTTCACCTAAGTACCGTTACGTTCGGTTTGATTTACATATTTTTATTCTTGTGTGGTACCTTTATACATATAGAAATTGATATCAAGATGTACCACGATAATAAAGAAGCCGTGTGGTGGCCGTGAGGACTGTACAATTGCCACCACCCCTGATCTTTCTTACGGGTAACTTTACTTTTTTACCCTTAGGGCCTGTTTCACAATCGACAAGTAAGTCCGAAGTAGCTTACTTTACAGTTCAATTGACATATATTTCATATTACAACTGTCAAATGATCTGTGAAGTAGGCTACTTAGTACTTACTTGTCGATTGTGAAACAGGCCCTTAGTCGTCTTGTACGAACAAGGCAACTAAGGGTAAAAAAGTAATGCCATATTGGCAGTAGCGTTCCCGTTATATCATCTAGTAATGTACTACGGATTTATGTACCCGATAGATGGCAAAAGGCACATGGGACCTAACATAATTCACGAAGTGTGTGTGAATAACTTGTGTGTACGATGATGATGTGGATGTCATCAAACACATACGAACTAAAATTGCGTAAATTATAGACTGACGTCACGTCATTGCCGGCCTGTTACTTCAAAATCACTGATACGTCACGCAGCTGTCAACTCTGACGTCGGCGGCCTTACCACTTTTTGCAGCACGCATTACGAGGTTACTTCCAATGTATGACAAAAAAAAATCATCAAATGTGTCATGCATGTCCAATGGATTCCTGTTCGACCGGTGTGGAATTAAATCTTCGGTTGCTTTATTGAATGACATAAGGTTATGAAAGTTGCATTAACTAGAATAACACCAAGTTTTTGTCAAAGTATTTTCATTCAAATACCGTTACTTAAAGTTATGACGATTAGGTAATTTTGATATTCCCCTCTTTACCGACCGATGCATTTTTAAGTTAGTGGTACTTTTGTTTCTACTGCGACTAGAAGTTTTTGACATTAACTACTCATTAAATTTAATTGACGTCTCTGAGTGCGGCAGTTACTCGCCATGTCCGACACCCACGAGAGAGGGGTGGTGACAATTGTATCTTCTCTGCCGTCCCATCACGGAATTAAGCAATTACTCAGTATAATTACGCGTGCATAATACTTACTGTACACAAATAAATTTGTAAGTGCATATTTTTTTTTCGAACAATTGAATTCTTTGCGCAATTAAGACAAATGACTGGTAGTCGGTTTGTGCCGCCATTGATGTAACAGAGACGATGTTTTGTCAATTTGTGTGAGCGAGCGCGTTCAGGGCCGGTGACTGCGAAGGCTGCGGCTCCACAGGCGTGTCACGTCTCCAGGAAGTGGACCAGGGTTTTCCTCAGCGCCATAATATATTAGCACTCCAGCCCAGACGCGGCTTAAAGCGCCTCACGCGTTTCATGTATCATGCGCTTATATAATCACATCACATAGTGCGCTCGGCCTCCGATCGCGTAAACTAAGCAATGTTCGCTAAGGCCGGTCATGGGATGGGTGACCAAAAATTTATTTTCTCGAGTTTCCGAAAGCACATTACGCCGTTGGTCCCGGCTGCGTCTGTAGTCGTTAGTACTCACCAACCCACACTGGGCCAGCGTGGCCCAGTCTCCGTACATTCTTCCATCCATAGGGAAGGCCCGTGCCCCAGCAGTGGGGATATTAAGGGCTGGTGATGATAATTACACCGTTATAATTGCTGCCGGTGCCAGTATTACTTTAACACCTCAATAATATAAATTATAGCAATTTTATAGGTAATCTTAGTTCCTGTACTGTTAATTAAACGGTCAACAATAATTAACAATTAGAGTGTAGTGAAACAGTCATGTTAAATAATTTACCTCGACTGTTGGAAAGAGCGAGAATCCTTTAAACTTTACTTCATCTTCCATAGACAGTAAAGTATCTAGAATATAATCTACTATATCTAGCGAAATAAAAGAAAATTGGCTGAAATGGATCAAAATTCACTAAAATGATCAGATTTATAGATTATTGTTGGGATAGCGGTATTCAGTACAAGTAACGAAATTACAATTCTTTGTTTTTGTCGAAAACCAACCCCTCACATTAATGTAGGTATTAGGACACTAACTGAATCGACTATTCAATTATAATTTCCATCACTCCTGACATGACAGCGCGTATCTTGTAACATCACCGAAATAATAAATTATTCGCGTGATGTGACATAAAGGCAATAAATCGTGCCCTCCATGTTCGGCGTCAAGAGGAAAAACCTACAATTTTCGGTTAATTCGGATTCTTGCGATGTCCGCCGAAGGCTAAAGGATCTTGCGCTGCAAATGATCTGGCACATCAGTGAACTTTAGCGCGTCGGCTTTAAAGGCTGTTTTAGAGGAAGTGCTCCTATCTCGACTCATTGATGAAAGTGAGACTCACTGAACATGTTTGTTATGAGGCGTTAAGCTGAAGCTATGAGAATTTCCTGCTTCCGTGCCTCGTAGCCATTGTCTACGTGATGGGTATGTGGATCTGAGTCATTCCCGGCTTATTCAAATGAACTGATAACAAATGAAGTGTTTTTACCTTGTGCCTGGAACTCGACAGCCACACTGAATTTTAAAGGTTGTATTAAAATATTCAATGAGTTTTATTTTAGTCGTATGATACATGTAGCTTGGAAGCTCTGAGGGTTATAGTCTGGTTGTTCATTGACAACAATGACGGCGGACTGGTATGTCTGATTTGAGAACCTACGTATGAATTTGGTACGATTTATGTAGGAGGATGCACTTTAATGTTGAAGAAGCACGGTTAGGTAAAGTCAGCTGTTTCGAAGTAGGAAATCAACAAGTAGGAAATGCACTTGTTGAATGTATACTGTATTTTAATAATATATTCGTTTAACATACTGTTTATGGGGCGTAAATATTAATTTGTGTAGAAATAATAATCCCGTGTGTAGAACTTACCAAAGCTCTAGACAAGCTCTCACCTCAACAACATACAAACCAACAGTTTAGCAATTTTTTATTTGTTGGTTTGTATAGCGTGGTCTTTTGGAATAGACGATTAGAGTATTTTATAAGAGACGTATTTTTCAGCAGACAGTTAAATTCACGTTTTGCTACAAAACTCACTTTAATCCCCCACCTGAATATTATCTAATATGAACCTATACATATACAAATCTCGTGTCACACTGTTTGTTAAAAAAGTCCCTCGAAACGGCTGGACCGATTGTAATGAAATTTTTTGTGTATATTGGTACATACATACATACATACATAAATCACACCTATATCCCCGAAGGGGTAGGCAGAGGTGAACTAGCACCCACATTTCGCCAATGATGTCAGGTCCCATGTAATAGGTGGCGAGCCTATTGCCATTTATCGGACACAAAAGTCGCAGTACATATTTGTCAGGTCTGAGAATAGGTCGTAGGCCATTTTTTATACCCCCAGGTGATAAGGACAATACAAAGTTTGCTGGATCAGCTAATTAAATAATATAATGTTCCTCTGACTAGCGTAGGTCACGCAATCCCTCAAATCTCAATAAAGATAGAGCCAATGGCCAGGTCAAAGCAGCCGAAGCAACATATTAAAATTCACAAGGAAAGGTTGGCAGGGATCAGGCATTACGTCGGCCGTCTAATCAATTCTCGCCCGATAGAACAATCGCTGCACGTATCTAATGGCGGTCACCTTGAAGTGAAAACAATGGACATGTTTGCGTTCGCCTCGCCTTCATCTCGGGTTCAAATTTAACTTAGTGCTTAACACTTGTTCGCCTCGGGCTAGTCTGCACCGTTGGGCACTTAAAATGCCGCATTTCGCAGTACCAACCCCTCACTATTATTATTTTTCACAACTCTTTATGATGGTGATATAGAGATGATCTCGTCTTTGGATGAGTATTTCTTTCTTAACGTTACTGGTCCTCGGGTGTTGTGAGTCTGAATTTCGAATGTTTAAGCTCTAGCTCCATAGTAGTAGTAGCTAATTTAAACTTACAGTAGATAGGGTTTTACTCAACCAGATAGATTTCTAGTCTAAGTAAAGATAAAATATTTGATTTTTTTAAATGTCAATAAAATGTTTTTGGAAGTAGTTAACTTCTCTAATAATTGTATCATGAATAGGAGAAGTGTCAATATGGCTAACGAGCATGTATACGTTTTGAAAATGAATTTGTGTACACTAGAGTGCAAGCCTTAGACAGCATGTCCGTCTAGGTCACCTTCTCCTACAGCAAGTCCGGAAAATTTCATATTATATACCACGCAGTATACGTGTTTAAAGTAGGAAAAGTAATTATTTTACGGCAGATATGAACATATTATATTGAGGATCGGACAAGAATCGCACACGGGTGTTGGTACAGTAGAATTCCTTACGTAATCATTGAATTGCATTACGAGACGGCTGCGCATGCGCACGCACCTCGTTCGTTCAATTAAATGGTATTTAAATAATTTCATATCGTATTATTATTTTAGTTTACATTATAATATTATATTGTTTCGATAGTATGATACTTATACTTTTAATAGATGTAAAGAAATGTATTAAACTTCCGGCGTTAAATAAATATAGTAAGACGCCTATATGTATGACGCGTATATCTTCGAAACAGAAGGAAGGTGTATTACGCCGAGCTTCGTGTATGTATAATGTTCAAATGTAAATAGACCGCTAATTTGTGCTATTCACCAGACACGAGTCAATATACATGTAGCTGTTTAACACATACAAGGAACGCTGCTGTAATAAGTATAGCTAGAGTTTTCATTTAACACTTACATGTAGGGACATGGTGGCATTCGTATCATTGCCAGCTGTTCACAGTGTTAAGTTAATTCTTCAACTGATATTGTAAAGTTTTGTGTGCCATCATTAATGCAGTAATGCACCCAAGGTTTACATAAGTTTAATAAACTTATACTAACTTATATACTTATACTTATACTAATACGCTTCCTTGTTCAAGTTGGACTGGGGTACAGTGATAAAATATTATGCTCTGTAACGTCGCCATTGGCATAACTATTATCCGTGTCAACATAGTGAGCTCCGCTTTCGTTTTGAATTATTCTTTGACTATATATAATATGGCAATATATAGGAGATATTATTATAGGAACCCATGAAAAAAACTAAAGTTTCGACAAAAACGAGGGCGTTCTTAACTGGTTTTACCAAAAAAAGGCTTGACAATATTATGAAACACATGTATGAATTTGATACGCCGTTCATACTACATATATATAATAATACAAAACTGAAGATTAAATTAAACCATTTAGCGAAATACCAGTCAACCGTAAAGATGCTTAATTAGCCAAATGCTATTTTATAATACGTTTTATTGGCACGCGGACATGAACATTTCTATAAAAAACACGCAATTTCGATGCATATTTATTTTACAAAAACAACTTTTTGGCCTGACTTTATAAAGCTGGAGATGTACAAGGAAATACTTGTAAGTATTCGGCGTATGCAATTTTCCACTTGCAATTCCTCGTGCAAGCCGTGTCTCGTTGTGGACGCTTGCAAATGGAACGCTGCTCGTAATTATGGTGTACAGTTAACTATGACACTGCAATCCACAGCCACATAACGACAGAAACATAAGTTACCATTCGTCCTAAAGATTCAAATCACCACCCGTAAGCCGGCGATGGTATGACAAAAAGCCCAAATACTTAGTGAAATCTTTTTCCATAATAGGTATTTTAATAGATCAACACAGTCTCTGCGGAAGTAGCGAGTGGTAACATACAACATGTCACAGAAATAACGTACACCCTGAACACTACGCATGCTTACTTAATCATAAACGACTATGGTGATTAAAATTATCAGTTGAATCAAAATTAAAATCAAAAGAATCAAAATTGTAAAATTATTCGGTCATCAATGCAAAATGTATGGAATTTGTACGTGGTAAAAAATAACACAATAGTATAATAATTGTATGACTTCGTTAGCAAAGGTAGGTAGTATTCAGGCATTATTAATGTTACATGTTGTTTATGTTACCAGATTCTTCATTTTCGTTTCACCAAATTTAATTGGCGAATTAGTAAGAGCAATCTGATATTTCGTAAGCCCTACTCTGAGCGCGTGCACTGTGTTGCATCTCGCTGAAGTGGGTCATTGACAAGGCGGAGGAGTGCGCCCGCCGCACCTGCTGCGCCTGCACCGACCACTGCGACGCATCTTCGCATAATCTTCATGAACTAGAGATTTGCAAGAGTAGTTTTTCTCCAAGAAGTTATATTCTAAAAGATTTAAAAATTTCCCGATTTCTCAAAAAACTATGGACAGTTTGATAATTTTAAACAGTATTTTAAGAATTTTAGCATTCAACTTCTTCCATGCTGGTCTTGGAGCGCTATATATTATTATAATGTACCTAGTCCCGGCTCATCCCGGGAGTATCGTAAAAACCGACTAGGAGAGATTTCCCGGAGTCAATAAGCGATTAGGGCACCCGAATGGAGGAGCAAAAATAAGCATATCCAAAGAGGTTGGTGTCAGGCAAGCAGCCTGCTTTGAAAGCCAAAAATCATGTTGTCATCCCAATCCCAGGATGATTTTCAGCACTTTGGCACGTATATTCTGAGTGTTTGCACAAGCCACCTTATTAATTAGGCAGGCGGGCACCTCCTGCCTGTAACAGTGTCTTACGAGCGTGGCGGCGCGGCGACCTGAACGAAAGGCCACCACATCCGCAGCGCTTCATGTTTTCAAGCATTGTACGAGAAAGCATAACAACTTCGTTATTATCAATAACATAATATTACAGCAGTGTTTTATGTGCGTATTACTTAGGAAGCAATATAATTTGTGTGGTATGTTGACAGTAGGGCAGAATACAATCTATCCCGCGGGTGTCGTACTAGCAACAAAGGTTTAAACAACCTAGGAATCGTACAATCCCTTGATCATATAATATTTGAGTGCTCTCATTTTTCACTACAACGATATGAAATGATCGATGATCCTGATCAATAGTTTCATGAACGTTTACAAAACAGTAGAAAACATCCCCGCTCTCTCTTCAAGAAGTTTTAAAAAATTGTGACTGCTACTTTGCTCTTTATAACTTTATAATGAACACTATCGAAGATATATAAGAAGATGAAGAAGTAACTCAAGATTGAAAACACTTTAAGACGAGGCTGTATGGCAGAAATTAAGCCTTTGCCTTTTCCATTTATCAAAATGGGAAAAACAGAAAAAGACAAGAGTGTTTGGCGCGTTTCGTGGTGTCAGTCAGATTTATTTTCACTAATTCAAAAATTGTTACAGAGTGGATTTTGTGCAGTAAAAGTGGTGTTATTTTGATGCACAAGCATCCGTGTTGATGTGCAATTATGCAGAATCATCGAAAATAAGTCTCATGATGTGTTTGATGTTGTGGTGAAGATCACTATAAAAAGTGGTTTTATCCATTTCATCAGTCACCATCATGAACTCTGTTACCATTCATTTCGCGCCAAGCACTCCCTAGATGCGTTAAAATGTGTGACATCCATATTTTAACGTAAATTTCATTTCATTCATCCATTTCACCCACTCATTATTTCATAAGACTACAGATAAAATATACACTAAAGACTTGGCTGTATGGGCTAGACCCTTTGCCTTCCCTAAAATATAGGGAGAATTTAAAACTAACTAAAACAGAAAAAAAACAAGTATAGAATTGCGGAATAGCGGTCTAGGTAAGCCATCTAGCAATGTGCCTGATAAATGGCAACCAGCTAGCCCCGTATTCCATGGGACCTAACATTGTGATGTGGGTAATATTACACGCCTGTCTACCCCTTTGGGGATAAGTTATTTATGAAAATTACACCTGCAGTAAAAACGGAATAGTTCTAATAAGGTAAGTCAAACACGTGGAAGCTGTCGGCAAGGCGGCTGAAACACGGCAGTCGATTTCATTCCTGTAATTATCACAATCAATTAATTATAGTGAAAATGCTGAAACGCGCTTGGCTTACGAAATAGTTTTGTTGACTTGTAAGTAATTGCTAGAGAATCCACGTGTTTAATTGATTTTGTAAATAAATTTGTTATTTCGCAACGTCTTTGTTTTCGGTGAAGTGACGAGAGGTAGGTTTTTTTTTGTAAATTTTTGTTGTTGTTATATTTCAATTCTACCATTTCAGGAAAAGCAAAGGAATCTAATAAAAAATATCTTTAGTATTATTTTTCTTTAATTTTACAATAAAATATTGGTGTGACAAGTTTTAACGCATCTAGCGAGTGCTTGACGCAAATTGAATGGTAAAAGACTTCATAATTAATATTGTTGTAATTTGCTTAGCATTCGGGATCGCCTCAGTGTTGCCATTTTTCATAAAACAGGGTCTATGCGCGTGTAAACCCGTTCATGGATCCAGAGAAAATTACGTGGCTCTTGGTCATCCCTAATGCTTAAACTAGTTGGACTTGTGAGGAAAAAAGCGAATAAAAACTGATCACGACCGTGCGGAGTCAGTCTAGGGCTGCTACGCTAGGGATCCATAGCTAGGGCTGTACCAGACTAATAGAATGGAATATTAATTTATAGTATTTTGTAACTGGAACTAAAGTTTATACAACGCCTGTAGAAAAAATTACAAAATCATTGAACAGAACAGTGTACAGAATAATTCCAAAATTACTTAAATTGAAAAAAAAGGGAAAATAATTTCGACCTATAGCTTGAACACCACTATGAAGAAAGAGGCCAGAAAAATTATGTTCTCATGGGGGAAATTTTGTGATCACTTTTTCATAGAAATAATTTCTCTAAAGTTTTATAATGTATAAATAATAAGTAACCACTTATGTGAGTAAATTTTCAAAGTTTTTTCCTTAACTACACTAAACGCAAAATCGAGCGATAGTTTTTAGATATTGGAGGACTGTGACAACGAAATTATTCTCAAACCCTTTTATCAACCGTCAACGCTCCACGGCGCTTCAGACTACCCGAAATCGTCAAATTGCTTAAATAGATTGTCAGCCTTAACTTTATTGCAGTAAAGATCAAACTTTACTGAGAAATATTTCCCATTTTGTAGAAGCCTGTTGATGACTGTACCATGATGATAATAATTGTTGTAGTGATATTGATTCAATACTAATATTAGGGTACTTTATAAATAATAGACTACAAACACAGGTGTTTGGCAGCCCTGCGGAGGATGCGGCGATGGCGGGTGCTCGGGCGCAGGTTACAGGTGGCCGCGAGCGTTCGCACGAGTAATTCGCTTATTTACATCTGCTGTTTAGCGTTTCTTGTTTAATGACAAACGCGCCTTAGATACCTGCATTGTGCGGGTGTCGTTGACCCCAGTGCGTGCGGCCACCACGGCAGGCTGTTGGTGATTAGTGCGCCTTTCGATCCTTTTCGTGTCGGGCGGGAAAACGTGAAAAATTTTTAGATCCCTCAGGATCTAAAAAAAATATTACAAAAAAATTATGGTCAGAAAAAGTTCAAAAAATCATAGTATTGATGCCTATACCACTCGGCCAACCAACGTCTAGCCATTTGCATTTGACGCGGGTTCGATTCCCACATCAATGCTATGATTTTTTGAACTTTTTTAAACCATAATTTGTATAAAATTTATATAATGTTCTTGTATCGAAAACAGTTACTAATTAGTTAATTAACTAGTTTTTAGTGTCTTGGGTGGCCGAGCGGTCAGGCACCTGCCCGGATAGCAGTGGACGCGGGTTCGATTCCCGCCTCAAGATCATAATTTTTCGAAATTCTTTTTCTAACCACCAAAATCTTTGTACTAATTTTTCTAACATTTATATAATGTTAAAATTAAAATCGACCAGTTACTAATTAATACTATTTGACGGCGACTATGCGACTATGCGACGGCCGCCTTGGTCGAATGCTCAGATTGCTGCTGGGTATTGGCCAAGAGGTCCCGGGTTCGAATCCTGGTAGGGGAAAACTTTGTGATGACCACAAATGTTTGTTTCCGAGGCATGGTTGTGTATATGTTTATGTAGTATATTATCAACATTTTGTATACATAATTATATTAAAAATATGTCCGTCATCTAGTGTATCCATAACACAAGTGCTTAGGCTACTTGCTTTGGGTTAGATGATAGGTGTGAGTGTAAAAAAAAAAAAAAAATTATTATTTGAGGTAAGGGCGACCTAAGTAGACATTCTCCATTGTGGATCTTTTCCTACAAGCAGAAATGGTGTTAACGTCGAAAACGTCGTGACATAACGGTCGGTAGTAACGCACCGGATGTGTCCGATGGGCATGCGATCGCCTTGCTCGCGGTTTCAACCGACTCCTACGACAAAAATGTCATATTACGACGTTATAACAGAGCCTGCCAAGAATGCAGCATTGACACGACACCTCTATTATCACGACCATCTATCCTTAATAAACGCTTGTTTTACGTTTTGGTGAACTCGAGCCTTAGTGCATTCATTTATCTCTGCTACAGCTCCTCACATACATTCGGTGAGAAGTTGTAGTAGACTTAATTATATACCAAAACAAAGAATATCACAGATCGCAAGAATTTGACTTGACTTTGATAAAAATGCGATCTGAGGTTTTCCTAAAAAGCTCTGAGGGGTGAAACTATGTAGTCCTAGATATAGGTAGTTGAGTATATCAAGTAGCTTTTGATGTAAGTTTCAATAAATATTATGAGTTGCCTTTTGACGTCCTTTGAAGCGTCATAGTTAACCACCCGAAAAGCTTTTGGCGTAAATTTCAATAAATGTTATGAATTTAAAACCTTTTGACACCCTTTCAAGCGTCATTAATTAATCAATCTATCAATTATCAATTGAATGACGCTTCAAAGGGATAAATTATAAATTGAGAGACATAAATCGAGCCGCGTTCGTCAATCATGCAAAGCCGTCAAACAGCAACAATGAGGTTGCCGTTCAGTGGTCTGTCTCTCCATGGCGGCCCGTCACAGTCAAACTCGATCGCGATCCGCGATCAATATCAATGATCACCATCAAGATTGTTAGTGTACACAATCAATCTGGATCGTGATCATTGGTTTTAATCCGCGGATCGCGATCGAGATTGACCGTGTACGGGCCGCCTGTGCCGCGGCGCGTCAATCAATTTGTCGTCGTTCCGTTTACAATGATGGATCACCCTTAAAAGTTTTTCGCGATAAATTTCGGGGGATTTGGCCGTTGTCACGCCGCCGCGGATTACGTCGGTTACTTTCCGGTCCCGGCCGCGATTAATATCAATTTGGGGCGAGGCGGGACGTGGCTTCGGCGCAGAGCTTTAGCAGCTTCGCTTTTTCTAGCGGGGTTAGCGTTTTGGGACTGGCAGTGTGTGGTTCTCTGGCATTAAGTTATGCATACGTACATAAATCTCGCTCATTAATCCTCGAAGGGGCAGACTGAGGCGAACCAACACCTGCGTTTCGCTAAATAATTACATACATACATAAATTACGCCTACATCCCCGAAGGGGTAGGCAGAGGTGAACTAGCACCCACGTTTCGCCAATTATGTTAGGTCCCATGTATTAGGTGGCGAGGCTATTGCCATAAACCGGGCAAGTAATTCACAGGTTAGGTATAAGAGGAATATTACTGCCCATTACCCATTGCTGTCCTACCCTTAGTCGCCTTGTACGACACTCGCGTGAGATTTATTTTTATTTTAGACAGACAACCGCATGGCCTTCGTCTGGAACCCTCAACGGGCTAGCTATTTTATCACAAATCGTCAGAACACAATAATGCTGTTAACATTATTATTATGGAGACAGATTTTGATAAAATGTTGGTACCAGCCAATATTATTTGCTTATCAAATTAAAGTGATATGGATAAAAATTAAAACATCATGCAAATTAATTTTATTGTTTTCTTCTGACACATGAGTAGATAAATGAGTAGTATGTGAGTGCTGAGGGTGAACAAACTCGGTCCACTCGATCGCTGCACATGGCAAAAAATTAACCGCAACTTCAATCAGAACGTCGCCACCAGCCGTAAAAAACGGATTGGGGCGCATTCTCACAGTGATTGGTCTGAGCGGGCGCCGGCGCCGGCGGCAGCGGGCGGGCAGCCGGCGCCGGCGCCTGAGCCAAGGAATAACGGACATTTTATTTACTCGAATGCCGTGTGGTGACGGCAGAGTAGAATACAATTGTCACCACTAAACACCAAATCTCTCCCATGGGTGTCGTACATGCCGACTAAGGATAAATCTGTGATGAGGAATAGGCAACAGCGTTCCTCTTATACCACCTAGCAATATACTGCGACTTTTGTGCCCGATAAATGGCAATAGGCTCGCCACCTATTACATGGGACCTAACATAATTGGCGAAACGTGGGTGCTAGTTCACCTCTGCCTACCCCTTCGGGGATATAGGCGTGATTTATGTAGGTATGTTATTTACTCGACGATGACTCCACGTTTCAGCTTTATTTCTTTGTGTTACAACATGCAATTCTGCCGAGGGTACTACAATTAGTGGACCAGCTACGCAAATACGCCTACATTTTGTTCTGAACTTCCGTTATGAAAGCCAGGGGTTCTGTTCTAGTTCTCCACCATAACAGACAACATGGTCTATTACGATTAAAATATACATTTCAAAGATTTATATATGTAGACCAAAATATCAGATAACCTGGTAATCTATAAAAATAAATAGAATTAATTCAGCTCTAGTTATACAATGCTCAATTGTCTTTACAATTACAATATAAATTTTATATAATGACGAATGGAATTGGTCCATTTCACTGGAATCGTCAGAGGCACTGTAATGTCATTTAACGTGTCATAAGATATTACGATACCTTATTGATTTTTCATGACTCATCCGATGAAGCAAAGGTTGTTTCATTGAATTTTCGCAATCACAGCTCTAACTCCTAGAGCACATGATACTTCGCTAAGAATATTCTATATCAAAGATATGCCATGGTATATATTTTTGCAACATATAAAGATATCTAAATAAAAACAATTCATTGTGCTAGGTCGGGCTAGTTTATAATCTATAAAGAGTTGGATAAGCAACTCATATTGCCTGGAAGCGTAATGAAATCCCTGACGCATAACTCAATTATTGAAGGCATCGTTTCTCTTAAACGGCCAGTGGGTTTTTTGCCAGGGCCAGTGGAAGTGTCGCATATTTCCGAGAAGTGATATGCAAATCTTACTAGGAAGATGTAGTCTCATAGCAGACTGGGTCGGTTTCGTGAATTGGGTCGCAGATGGACCACGCGCATCGAGGCCGCCCGCTCAAAAGAGCTGCTTAGCATTTCACTCGTTCCATTCTACGCGTGTCCGTATTAATTATTACAATTTGTTTATTCAAATTAATACACTACACATGTAATACGCTCGTCGAATCGCTGAGCAAACAGCATCATGAGCGTGAACGTATATGTTTGTATTTTTCATTCTTTGTTTTCGCGGTAATTATGCCACATTAGCATAATGGGGTTTTTCGGAGACCACCTTGGTTTTATAAATGTGATCAATTTCGTTGGGTTATTGTCTGTTATTCTAGGACGGTCACTAAAAATATTTAATCAGGAGTATTACGAGTTTATAATGTTCCTAGATAAATTTATGTAACAATAATTTTAACACAGGATTTTTTTCCTTGTAGGAACGAAACATGCCATGTTTTTGCCCATTCTTCTTAGAGTACAAGTACCCTACCTAGTACCCTACAAGTAGGTTTTGGACGGATGGCGCCTCTCATCGCGTCAAATATTGGAAACCTTAATTTCTGTGTCAAGTCATAAGTAGATTGTATAGATACTTCCATACTGTCCTAGAAAGAGGCTAGTTGTACTACAAAACATAATAATTATGCATGTTACAGCGAAACGTCGCCGGCGCTTGTTTTATAGTTTCCAATTAAGTTGCAGCCACGTTTAATCCGGCTTTACGCTCTTTCCTTATCCCGTTGATCACCGCCATCTTGCCCGGGTCCGGCCCCGCCTGTCCGGGTTAATCAGACCCGCCTGATTTACGGGTCACTCACACCCGGGACCTTAACTGATGTTGGCCTGATGTGCATCCCCAACGATCTTTTCTTAATTTGCTGGGGCATCGAGCCGTGAAATATAATGTTCAATATTACTCTTTCAAAGTCACTAAGGCAAATACGGTGTTGGATTTTATATTAAGTCAATATAATTATGTAATTTGCCTTTGACGAAATTCAAAACATACACAGAGATTCTTCTGCATATAAAGATACCAATTTTATCGCCGCATTTAGATCCCATGAGATTGGTTATAGAAACGAAATCGCAGGGATTACGTTGAGCATTTTTTGTAATAACATTGGTTTTTTTATATCTTTATGACATTATCTCGATGGTCTAGAAGATACATGAAATCATTAATAGAAGGCCTTTATTAACAACATGCATATGGTTATAATATTATTGTTATGCATGTTGTTAATGGTAACTGTACGTTTGCAATTGATCTCACTTAAATGAATTCATTGACCTTTGAAAGCGTTCGGATATGTTCGCTCTCATCTTCCTTAGAGCAATGTTTCGAGCTATTTAATGTTTTCAATGCGTGTGGGCATGGATGTATGTGTCTTCCTTTTATATTTATATATATGCATAATTTAACATACATGCTAATCGGACGTAAATCGCAGTATGCTAGGTGGCACAAAAAGAACGCTCGCCCATTCAGAGTCACTGTCCTAACCCTTATTCGCCTCGTACGACACCCGCGTTAGAGACTGAGAGCGTTGACAATCTAATCGGTTGCACGGCATCCTGTATCTATGTAGCGACAGTTATTGGTGTGAGGAAGTTATTTTATTGAGTGGGTCACCAGACGACGCCATTGTCACGTGGCCATCGCATCGTCTCACAAAGCCAACGGATCCTTTCCAACTTTCACACGGAAGACTCCCAGGAGACGGTGACCGATGAGCGAACGAGCCGACGATTATCTAATTGAGGGCGATTGGTAAATCACTTCGGCCGGCTGCCGGCTGCCGGACGCCGGCACCCAAGCCTAGTTGTTCGTAGTGTTGACACTGGGGCTTGGGATCCG
This sequence comes from Cataclysta lemnata, assembly GCA_963931975.1. NCBI lineage: Eukaryota > Metazoa > Arthropoda > Insecta > Lepidoptera > Crambidae > Cataclysta > Cataclysta lemnata. The sequence goes on from OZ008344.1 coordinate 17,817,812, forward strand.
GCATCCGTCCGACATAGTTGTCGGACGTTCCCGAGGGAAATTGTCAACTGATTGCTGCTAGTAGAGCAGTTGACACGCGAACTGAATCAAAGGTTAAAAATATGTCAAGACTTGCCACAAATGATTGAAGTGGATTCACGAATTTGGTTGGTGGTAGGACTTCTTTCAAGTCTGCCTGGCTAGCTACCACCATCTCATCAGAATTTGTCGCCATAATAAAATGTTACCAGCATTATTGTGTTCCGACGTGATAAGATAGCCAGCCCCTCTGTGGTTGAAGGTTCCAGATGAAGCTCAATCCCATCGTCGCCTTCCCTGCCTAGCATTAAAAAAAATTATATCAATTATATTTATTTGTCACGATACTTTGAGTGACTGAATAGATTTGAATTAAAGATTTTGTTACAATAAAATTAATACAAAACGAGCAAAAAAATTAAGTCAGAATAATATCGTCATAAAAGCGTCCTCAGCAATCATCTGCAAAAATGACTTCATTTTATTTGTAATTTTCCTAAATATGATTATCTTACATAATTATAATGCTCAAAGAAACACCAAATCATGACGAAATATGCAGTCAAAAGCATGCCAATTTTTTTTTAATTTAATATCTAAGTTAATACTTAAATTACGCTCAATACCCAAGTCTTACAATAATGGCGTTGTCTCGTCCACAAGACGGTGCAAAGTAATGACAATGCGGCGACCGGATGTAATTATATCGTTTTGTTTCCTGCGCGGGCGTCACCTTACAATATCCTCGGATTACAAGCTCTAGTCCCGCGGCGGGATCGCTGCCTGTGATTGTCGACTTTGGTCTTTATTTTCAGGCGCTAATCGAGAGCCTGTGGCGCTGTTCCGGTCATAGACCCTAGGGAGTGCGCGGGCGCATCCTTCTCTTTTTGCGATCGACACCAGAGGCATTCCCTGGCTCGGGAGTAATCGTCGCGAGATCAACTTTTATGACTATAGTCTAATTGTAGTCTATTTTATAAATAGTTTACGTTAATTTTTAAAATTGTTTTTAGATGCTGGATGTGACTGAAGTCCTAAATAAATGACGATGACGATGTGCTTAGGTTTTTTTTTATTGGTCCATAATATTGCAACTGGATGGTTTTAGCCTGTTCCAATTGATCTTAAATGTTTATTATTAAATGTTTAAAATGAAATAAAACCAAAAGGTTTATTTATATAAAATAATATAATATTGATATAAAAATAATATTGTTAAGAGAGTAAATCAGTTCTTGGTACAGTTTGTGTCATTTTCTGTAGTTTTAATGTGAAGTTCGTAATATTATTAAGGGAGAGTGGGTCTTATTAAAACATACCTTAAAGCTTAAAAAGAAGCTCCAGACCTATGTTAAAACATTTCCACCTTCAAAAAATAAAAAAAAGAGTGTGGTATGAGTGAAATTATATAAGAAGTTCCTACATTCGTGCTGCACTACTCTCTTGCCCTGCAGCAAGTATGCTGGATATAAATAAGATTAATTGCCACGTTGTCTCATTGTGTGTCGATTGTTCCAGGTGGTCGGGCGGCATGGTGTCGCCGCGAACCCTTTCCCAGCTGCTCGCGGCTCTAGCTCTCTTCGCTGTGTGCAATGCGGGTGAGTTACTCTATTCGATGTTAATTGATTCAGCTTCTATGTTCTATTGCCGTATATGTGTAACATTCATTCGACGACCCGCTTGGTCGAATGGGGTTCGAATCTTGGAAGGGGCAATTTTTTTTATTTATACAGGTATTTGTTCTCAAGTCATGGTTAGTTATGTAGTATATTTTTAATATTTTTGTATAATTATGAAGTGTATTTAAAATTTGTCCGTCCCTAGTTAGTCTAAAACACAGTGCTTATGCTACTAAGGGCCGATTTCACCGTCTCTCATAGAAACTGAGTTTAATAAAACTTGGTTTTGATTAATGCAATTAAACTATGTAGCGGAACTCAGTTAAGAGCATAAACCGAGTTCAACTCAACTGATCGCGTTTAATTCTTCGGTGAAATCGGCCATTACATTGGTCTAGATAATAGGGTGTGACTTTAAGATTTTTTTTTTGTAATTATTGAAAATTGATAAACATATTTTGGCAAGTTTCCTAATAGCCACATAATTACTGAACAAATCGTAAACAAGTTGCAACAGCAGGTAACTTTAATCAGGCACACTGGAAAAAATACTGAACTTGGGATGAGTTTACGTGCTCTTAAATTGCTAAATTTTGCTTGAGAACAAAAGAATTCAGTCGTGCCATATTTGCACACAAGATTGTGTCAGCCACCCACAGCACTAATTATTATAGATCCACAGCTCTCTCCGGCGCAGTGACACTGCTCTGACAGCCGCTTCCTCAAACTGACAGCGGGCATTACCAGCACGTTTGGCTAGTTCAACTGTCAATGAATAAATGGTTATTGACGTATTCGATTACAACTTGTTATTTAATACAAGTGGCTAAATAAAGAAACCAGTTGGGTTTAATCCGCTGACGTGAACTAAGACAGTCCTGTCAGTACCATTTAGCAGTTACTGTAAGTCGCTCAATATTTAAATTGAAGCCCAGTTAAGATTCTGTACTTTTCGGTGTATATTAAAGCCTAAAACCTTCCTATATTTATTGGACTATCCAACACAAAAATAAATTTTCAATTTAATAGCTCCTGACCTGAGATAAGCGCGTTCAACGAAATAAACAAGACACTTCAGTAAAGTTGAAGAGGTTTTTGTTTTATTGTTATTAGTCTGTACTAATTCAGTTTAGATGCTTACATTCATTCGTACCCAGACATTGATTAATTAAAAGAATTTAATATAAAATCTTCACAAAGTAATAACGCAGATTGTAATGTATTTCGCTCGTCATGCTCGATAGTGAGATTATTGAATAGGAAATTGGGTTTGCAGCACACTTGGACAATACAGTTCTTGACAAATATTGGACAAAGGCTGTTTACTTTTGGAAGTAGGAGCACGCCATCGCCTCGGGTTCCAAGTTTCAAGCTGTATTGAACATTAGAATCATACATATACATAATTTATTTTGATTAGAATTGATTAAAAGGCATATTCATTAGTTCTTAAAACGAATATTATCTATGCTTATTTTATTTTATAATTAAATCTGATTTTTCAACGCATCCTACTAAACTTACACATACACTCATCACAACAGATAACATAGTCACACAAAATCATGCGAGAACCTTCAAATAGAATTATTAATTTGTATGGTTTTCACAACTATTTGTCGTTGTCGGATCATTAATAAATGTATAGGTTTTGCAATTTCGCCCTTAGTTAAGATAGGAACTGAGATATTTTAATTATAATAAAATCTGGTTTTTCAATGTTACTTAAGACATTTTAAATCAAATCACAAGACTCAAACCAAGAACTTTGCCACCTTAAAACGCAATAATTAATAAAAAATTGAGCCTACCAAATTATTCAAGTATTACCGCTGAAAGTAGTCAATTATTAATTTCACCGTTTCAAATTGCTTCCAACAAACACGACGATTGCTCATCTCGGCCCGTCTTCAGTAATCCAAAAAGCCAAGAGCAATTTCGGGATCGTGTACTGAGATGTTAATTCTCGTCTCTCTTCTCGAGCGCGACATCGGATAAATTATTCAGTATCCAATCAGGGGCTCCTTGCGGCGCGAGCGGGGCCTATTGTGATTTACCTCTGGCCTGGCACTGACTATGGCTTGTTTTGTTGACTTGATTAATCAACTTGGACTGCAATAATTCTTATCTTAAGTAATTAAGAAGAAAAATTGCACATTTCTGCGAAATACATCAGTGTTCGTTACCTACTCGAGTAATATAGTAAAGCATACCACACTAGTAGTCACGCATATCCCCGAAGAGAGGCATAGAATGCTCTACCGCCACCGCACTGTAATAAAGTAATAATCAACGTCAAAATGTTGATTGAATAAACATATCACCAAAAGAATAACGACAAAAGAACGAAGCTTCGGCTAAGGCCGGTGTCACACCACGGGCAGTGAGCAGTCCGGGTGTTAAACACATTCCTCAATAATTTGATAATGAGCGGGCGCGGTTCTGTGACGAGCGGGTGCGCGGGCGCACGCCGCGCATTCCAGCGGGCGGCGAGATGTGCGCACACGCCGCGGACTGCGGACCGGACGCGCAGCGTATGTAGCTGACACTGGTCAGCCTCGTTAAATAATATTTTTACAACAATAAATAAACCATATCCGTTATGGTGAATAAAGCATTGAAGGCTTATAATTATTTTTGTATTTCACAGCAAAAGCTTCTCAATATTTATCTTCAAATATTTCTTAAGCACTGATTTTTGAACCTGCTGGTGCACAGCCCTTCCATATGGATGGGAGAATATAGGGAGAATGGGCAATAATCCGCCACGCTGCGCTGGCCCAGTGCAGATTAGTGGCTATTAAGCACTGCAGATGCAATCGAGACCAACGGCTCAACGTGCCTTTCAAAGCACGGAGGAACTTGAGATAATATATTTTTGGGCACACATCTAACGAACCGCCTTAGTGAATATTGCTTAGTTTACGCAATCCGCTGAACATCCTACATAATTATGACATGGAATTTCCTTAAAAAAATTAAAGTCTTTCCTTCAGATACCGTTATAGTTCCTAATAAAATTTCAACACGATGAGTTAAACGAAGCAGTTTCTCCATTAAGAGTTTCTGGGTATTGCATGAGTCACATGATGCCCACGCGCTCGTGACACATGAACCCGGGACCGCGCACATCGTTCGTTGGTAAACACAGCGGTCAATTGAACAAACGTTTGCTGCGGTTGTACAAATATGTTAAAAACATATTATGCAATGTTTATACGGTGACAAAGAGGTTATGGAATTTAGTCCTAGCTTTAATTGATTTTGTACTTAAACGACGAATAGTTTCTTGTGGAGTTTCTTTTGTATAGACACTGTATAGTACCTCGAGACATATATTCGAGAGACTGTAGTATATTTATTTACTGCTTTAAAGAATTCCAAAACAGATTTATTTGTGCCTCGCAACTTGAGCTCATTTATATGCGATGCAATTTCCATAATTAGTAACGAGCACACTGTATCTCAATAATGGAAATAAACAAATTATTGTCCTACTAAATATATATATATACATACTAATAATCGGCGATACATACTAACTAATATGCCCGATATATGGGAATAGGCTCGTCTCCTATTACACAGGACCAAACACATCTACTTGGCGACATGTGGCTGCCTTCGGGGAAAATATTTTTTTCCTGAAATATTACAATTTTATTGATAAAAATTCATTTTTTTATTCACTATAGTGTAACATGCAAAGCTTGTTAGTCGAACATTTCGGGCGGGCCGGCTACATACAGTGTGGCGCGTCCGGCTGAGTCACGCGCGGAATGCCGTCCGGCCGGCCCCCTCCCGCTGCGGCCACTGTCTAGCATGGGAATTGCATGCCGCCACTAGAACGACCACTGCCCCCGGGACGTGCGACGCTAATGAGATATTTGGCCACAGATCGGGTCAGGGGGTTCAATGGGCATCCACTTATCCACTTGAGAGGGCGAACGCACATTTGCTGCTCTAGTTCTGATTCCAACTGCGGTTCCAATTATAAAAATATGGCCAGAAGAGTTACCTAGAACTCGTACAACTAATTGTGCAACAATTATTACCTACTGAGTTCCATAAGTTAGAATTTCTCAACTTGTTGGAGATAAGAATCTGCTATCCCAAGATATTCACAGAGTACTCAATAGTTGTACTACGATAGATACAACTATTAACTACTAAACAGTGTGAAGTATTTAGTCGCGCACAGTTACTAACTAAAGTTATTAATAATAAATTAAATGTGCGTCAGAATGGCGGGTGTATTTCTCCAATTATTTCTGTCATAGTTTTCCTTATGAAGGGATACACAGTATTTCACTTTAGGTACACAATAGGTACCTTTTTATATATTTTTTTCAATCACATTGGAGAAATACACACGCCATTCTGACGCACATTAAATTATTATACATTTAACTAGGTACTGATTATAAAATTGGCAAATGCGTGTGTATAAATGTCTTACAATTCTATACGTGTAGCTACCTACATATTAATGTAACATGCACTACCGTTGATCCTTAATACGTATACCATGTTAGGTAGTAGCAAAATTTGCAATTTGCTCGTGCAAATGCTGCTCTACGGTTGACAGACAATTACTCAGATACCAAAGACGAATTGGCTAGGGAAATACACTCCTTTTCAACAAATCTAACCTGTAATTTCACGAAGAAATCAAATGAGTTCTGCTGTCACCATCGAAAACGAGTCTCAAATTAAGTGCTTTACGATTACTTATGTTAAAGTTACGGAGTACGGTGGCCGGTTGAAATGTGTAGTAATGCAGTTATCGACGTCGAGTTTAAATATATAATACTGCACACGACTGTGACTTTGTAAGCACACCAACAGCGGTACAAATGCGATGTAATCTGTCTACAATGGGTACTTATTTCAGACATTGTCCATTGCAGTTGGTCGAACCACTTAGCTATCTATTTCTTATGGTTTCCCGTAAATTGAAGATGGCACCTAATATTATAGTCTTATTTGTTGTACTGCGAATGTGTACTGTGAACACAGTTTTTACATTTCTTCCACTATTTTTGCAATCCACAGTGGACTTGGAAGATTGTGGCTTAATATTTCCCGTAAAAATTGACCTGCACAATGATATAATAGTTATTTTATATCATCGTTTTTTTACAATACAGAGGAATGCATGGGATTTTTCTGACATTCGTGCATACATACATACATACATAAATCACGCCTATATCCCCGAAGGCGTAGGCAGAGGTGAACTAGCACCCACGTTTCGCCAAATATGTTAGGTCCCATGTAATTGGTGGCGAGCCTATTGCCATTTATCGGGCACAAATGTCGCAGTACTTTGCTATTGTTAGGTGGTATAAGAGGAATGCTGCTGCCCATTCCTCATCATTGATTTATCCTTAGTCGCCTTGTACGACACCCACGGGAGAGACTTGGGGTGGTGGCAACTGTATTCTACTCTGCCGTCACCACACGGCATTCGTGCATAAAGATCACATAATACACAATGTAAAGTCGAATCAGGTTAGCTTGTATACCGGTTTACTGAGAAAGCATTTGTTGTAGGTACCTTACATTTCTAGCTATTCATAATTATTATTTGGTTTAGGTTCAAAAAGATAAATGGATGAGAACATATTTCATTCAGATTGCATAATATTTTTCCCATCTCTACCTTCGCCCGAAACATATAAAAGCTCTGTGTCTTACAGTACAGTACCAATGTGTGCGCTCCAAAAAGCGCAAATTAATAGAATAATATTTGCAGAAACTAAAACACCCACACCTAAGAATTTGCCAGACCAAACAGAAACACTCCCCGAAGGCGATAAATTATAACCACGGGGCGTTAATTGAGTTACAGTTGTCTGGAGGACTTAATTGGAGCCTTTAAAAACCATTTTGTATGGCTAATTAACGAGGTGTGCTACAAGGGAGGTAATTAGTTAATGAGCGGGTGCCGCTGGCTGGTTTCACCCGATTCCACTCCCATTGTAAGGCTTTTAGAATACAAACAAGAAAATGTTTCCTTTGCCTCTAAAAGAGAGATCTGCTATCCCAATCCCGCACAAAAGCTTTGAATAAAGAATGTTTCAAACGAAATAACAGTACGCTTTGATTAGCTTTAGGGGCGATTTTGTTGTCTTTGAAATTTGAAAACGTAGCTAATAAAAAACATGGCTTTGAAGTTTTTATTTCAGCATCAAAAGATTGCTCTGACAAATCGTCTCTACCTAGTCTATATATATATACCTTGTGTCTTTACTCTCTACCTGTCTGCTAACAAAATTATTTGTGGCCAAAACACTGCAGTACCATCTGGCGAAATTGTTATCAGTTTGTACGATAGCATTTTGCCATTCAAAAGGAAGGAGAAGATTATTAGTTCCCATGAAACTGTTATTCAATAATATTGATACTTTATTATATGTTTGATTTCTATAATATTGATTTTGCTAGTTTTAATTTAAACAAAATTGGTTTACGAAAATATATGAACTGTCTGAAATTGCAGACACTATAAAAAATTGTGCATTTTATGTAGACAAGTGGTTTTGTATAGCTGCAACTTTTTCGCTGAAAAGATAGAGCAACTAAGTGACACTGGCAAGCCAGGCGAGCCAGATAGGCTGACGGGGAGCAAGGGCGTGGGCTATCGATCGCCGGTGACAGCCCGTGTCTGCCCCCCGCTCACCAGGGCGGCCCACCACCAGCCCACACAACCGGCATGTCGAACTGGGTACGATACATCGGCCGCTAAGTTTGCGCCGTACTCAAGCAAATACAACCGAAGCCGACTATGGAATTGAAACAAATGAAATTCAACTGCATCTGAATGTGAAGTAACGTTTTGCCGTAATGCCGTTTTTTGGAATTGTGCACGTTAAGTGCTAATTCACGAACCCAACGCGATTGCAATAGCTCTAGGCATAAATCACAATCGCTTGTCGAATGAATCAGACAATGAAACCGAACTGTAATTGTAAATTCGGACGGCTGAAAAGATTGTATAACGAATATTGTCTTTCGACACTGCGAACCGAATAATAAATTCTGCCAATTAGGTAATCATAAATACCCTAAATAAAAAAGAATTTCGCGTGTCTGTCTGGTGATTACCGAGATAATATCATTTGATATGGCGTAAATATCTGTAACTTTTCATATCTCTTATTTCTGTCATAAAAGAAATAGGACATATTTATTCTATAGCAATAGTCACTTTTATGTGTCTGTCTTATGCCGAATATACAATATATTATAATGGATTAGTCCAATTGGATCAACCCGTTCAACACAGAAAATATCGTTTATTGTTCTGTGTGTTAAAATGTTTAAGTGGTGTATTAGGTAATTAGATTCAGACTCAATTAATAGTAACAATCGTCTACGAGTTCACCTTACATATATTATTACATATATGTATTTATAAATCACGCCTATTTATCCCCGAAGGGGTATTCAGAGGTGTCAATTACGTTAGGTAGCATGTAATTGGAGGACAATCTTATGGCCATCTATTGAATGGTAGTCATTGTAATATTTGCACATAGATGATAACAGTAATTACTATTTTAATTATAATTTTAAAATTGTATAAATGATAAAAAAAATAGTATGAATACAAAGAATATTTTGGTTAGAAAAAGTTCGAAAAAATATAGTCTCGATGCGGGAATCGAACCCGCGTCCTCTGCAATCCGGACAGATGCCTATACCACTCGGCCAATAAGACGTCTTTGAGATGTTAACAGTGTCTATTGTAACAGTAAATATTGTAGGTGCCCAAGTAAGTATATTTTGTTTTATGCGAAATGCCAGCGAAATTTTCCTCCTACAATTTATGAAATGTACATCCTAGACGACACTTCACCGTCGCACGATCCATGTGTATTGTCTTCTGTTGGCAGCCGGCTTTGCTTGGACAGCGGAGTGGATCACACTGGACGTGTTTACATTCCCTTTGTCACGAAGGGTTGATCGTGGTGTAAGAATAAATAAATGTGACAACATTGGCTATATTTCATTTTCCTCGAATGATAAAATATTCTAAGTAATACCACATATTTCAGTACTTGCCTTTATCTCACCACGGACGTGACATACTGACATTTGTTGGGTTGAACATTCTATAGGAATTTAGCGATAAAGTTGTGCCTCTTATTGCTACGAATAACAAGGCTGATAAATATGGCACGTAATTTTTCGTTACATACATATGACTCAAAATACTCGAATACTTGAACCTCGATCTGAGCGAGAACTAATTGATAGACTGGTCTATATAAACAAGCTACGTTTGAATTTACACTTTTTACGTTTTTCTGTTTGTAGCTTTCTAAAAGATAAATTAAGTAAGTAGTAAAGCAAGTAAAACAGAATAATTTAGTATTTTTGTCCAGTTTCTGACTATTTTTATTTCAATAACAACGCCCGCCAGTAAGAACCAGATATTATGTGTAATTCATTAATTTAGTTTTTAGCTCAGCACGTGTTAGGAAGAATGTGTCAGTAGATGAGCAGACATCGTTACAACCAGTGAGCGCACTCAGCAAAAGTAATAGGTAGGTACGTGGTTCGAAATATGTAGCGTGGCAGTATGTTTGCAGACAAGTATTCTCCGATTTGTGCAAACCACTGTACGATGGACACTTCAAATTCAAATTATGTATTGCATGTTACATTCATCTTGGCATTGTATAAGCATCATATTAATTTTCATTACAGACTAGTATTTGTTAAAAATAAAAATAAACTTTTTTGTAATGTTGTTAGTTATTTATAGAGCATAACACACATTATTATTCCACTGAATGGGTTGGTATCTTTGCTATTTCACTTTTACATATGAATTAAATAAACTTAGAATTCCTTTAATTCCTGTCAGTATGTCATCATAATCATCATAATTTTTCTGCCTAATGGTCAGCAGTCATCGAGCCATCCACCCCCTATTAATTCGAATGACATAATTTAAACCCATACTGCTTAAGGTTTTAACTTAGGTTGTACAGCCAGTCATTTGCCTGATTATTGTTGATGGATTGCCGTCCATCATTCGGGTGATTATTGGTATACGTGAGGCGGGGCTGCCACGTACTGAGTTATTATTTCGCTCCGAGGCCAGCATGGAAGACACGTCGTCAATTACTCCTATCAGCAAGTGTGATCAATAAATTGATTAATTATGATCGTCAGGCTAGCGTTAACAAATGCCTGACCTGCTTCGTTCATCAATAGGTGGGTAGGCTTCCAAAAATCAAATGGAAACAACATTTCTATTGTTCTTTAAATTTTGCCTTCTATTTTAGTTTTTAGGCAGCTTTCCAAGAATTCTGCACAAAACCGTTGACAAGGAACTTTTGCTTGAAGCTCAGCTCTAAGTGAGTCACAACTCTCGCTTGAGTCGCTCTCATCTTGGAAATGTTGGCCTTACATGCTTAGAGTTAATATGACAAGTTTAATAATTACCGAAATACAACAACACCCAGTTAACGAAAGTAGACTGCTAGATTGTTTAGTTATTATTTCTGAAAGCACAATTAAATTTCTCTTTTGTTCATGAAATGATTTTACAACGTAGCAGATAAATCAATATGGGTCTGTAATGAAACAGGAGCGAGGGAAAACGAGATGGCATTTGGTAAATGAACTAGGTACCCAAAGTAAAATGTAATGCCGGGTGGGGCCATTATTTAGGCATAAATACGTTAGTGCCCAAGCCAAAGGTCGCTCCATTAATTAGTTGGGTTCAGGCCGGGGTCAACGGCCGCGGAGGCTGGGGTCAGGTTCTCGTGGCTGCCCTACTCGGAGGCCGCCCGCCCTGGGCCGAGGTCACCGTGCCACCGTCTATTGAGGCGATGCGCTGACACAATGCGGGCTTGTTGTCTTTCAGATCACTTATTTTATTGGAAGTTTAATTATAAATATAAAAAAAGTATAAGTATGGGTATATTCAAAGGAAACTGTGGTTAGCTAAATTTCGAACAATTATAGTTTTGAGGCATGCCCGGATTGCAGAGGACGCGAGTTCACAGTTTTCTTTACTTATTTTTCTAACGTTTATATAAATATACATACATACATACATAAATCACACCTATATCCCCGAAGGGGTAGGCAGAGGTGAACTAGCACCCACGTTTCGCCAATTATGCTAGGTCCCATGTAATAGGTGGCGAGCCTATTGCCATTTATTGGGCACAAAAGTTGCAGTACATTGGTATTGCTAGGTGGTATAGGAGGAAGGCTGCTGCCCATTCCTCATCATTGATTTATCCTTAGTCGCCTTGTCCGACACTTGTCCGACACCACGGGAGAGATTTGGGGTGGTGACAATCGTATTCGACTCTGCCGTCACCACACGGCCTATATTATATAAACATGGTAGTACAAATTATAAAATAATAATGGTTTATTTATATTTATAAGGTTATACTCACGAATCGACAAAGAAATAACGTCGAACATTGGGAACGTGTTTGTCAAAGTCCAAAAAGGTTTCCAATATGTAACGTCATAGGCTACGCCATCCGTTCGTAAACTACGAGGCCTTGTTCTGAGAAATGGCAAGAAACTCAGATTAATTATGTATGTAGGTTATTAGTTTAGTTTAGCTGGGCTTTTTCCGCACTTAGCCCCCCTGATTGGGCCATTTTGCGTTAAATGGGTGTGTTATATCACCAACCGTTTGAAATTACTATTTATTGGCGATAAATAATTCGCTATTTGGTGCACAATTGGGTATGATTTTCTTAAATGTTATCTATGCCTAGTTAAGGCATTAATGGCACGATAGTTTGATGATATAAGGGATATAAAAATGTAAATTTTTATATGAATTCTCAGCTAATACCAGTACTGACCAATTAAAAAAATGCACATAATAATATAAATTCGAGACGAATGCTAGCTATATAAGAAAGGTGATGCATAATTGCGTATAATAGTAGTTTCTTTTTTATCAATTTCTTTTTTATTTTTATATAAAGGGCTTTTATATAAAATGTGAATTTAATACAATTTCATTTAATTTTATTGTGAATTTTATTAATCCGTGTTTATCGTAACAATTAAATTATTATTATAATAAAGTACAACAGTATCCCGTTATCACGTATGTTCGCCGGTTAATCGTCAAATAAAAGGTCAACTACCTTGGTTAAGGTGAAGTGCTAATTAAAATGGTGTCCAGTATTTTTTATTCTGGTCGCGTTGGAGTTAAAATGACTGATATTGTCCATCTTTTTTTCCTTGCTAATCTAGTTGAATTTGCAAAATATTTAAAGATATAATATATGCCGTGTGGTGACGGCAGAGTGCCGTGTGGTGACGGCAGAGTAGAATACAATTGTCACCACCCCAAATCTCTCCCGTGGGTGTCGTACAAGGCTACTAAGGATAAATCAGTAATGAGGAATGGGCAGCAGCGTTCTTCTTATACCACCTAGCAATGTACTGCGACTTTTGTGCCCGATAAATGGCAATAGGCTCGCCACCTATTACATGGGACCTAACATAATTGGCGAAACGTGGGTGCTAGTTCACCTCTGCCTACCCCTTCGGGGATATAGGCGTGATTTATGTATGTATGTATGTATGTATATATTACCAAAATGTGCCTTAATTTTTATAGATATTATACGCGATTAATAGTTGAAGTTGTTTCCTAAATCTTAACATAGTATACCTACATATTGCTCATGTTTCTCAGCAAGTTAAAAGTCCTATGATTACAAGGGCCTGCAAACAAAATATCATAATAAATAAATATTTCTTATATTGATAATCTAGCCGAAAGTACGTAGCATAAGCACTGGTGTTACGGATACTAGACGACTGTCAAATTTAAATATACATAATGATTATGTAAATATTAGTAATACACTACATATAAACGCGAGAACAAATTTTAATGACTGTGTTCTTCACAAACATTTGACCCTTCCAGGATTCCACCCCGGAAACTTTTCACCGAACTATTCGACTAAGCCGGCCATCAAAGATCACATAAATAGAGCAAGATGACTTACACAGGCGTGTGCAGGACCTACAGGCGGATATCTGTCAATGATATCTCCAAATGCAAATGCGGACGTGCTCTGTCAGTGATGTATCAGCTCGGGCCAGTGATGTCACCGGTCTCGTGACAGAAAATGGCAGCTTAGTTATGGACGCAGCGGTGCGCGAGCTTGATTAAAACAATTTCAATCGATTGCTTCGAATTGTGCCCTGCATCGCGTCGCAGCTTTTGGTAATAACTGGCGCCAACATATTGAAAATGGTCTTTATATTTCAGCAAAATACCTGATGGAAAATTATAGGTGGTTGGACAGTAGAGAGAAAATTTTCTTTGTACTAATTTTGCTAACATTTATACAATGTTTAAATTAATAGATATTACTTAACTTTCTACGATCTAATAGTAGTAGAATGTTTAATTTTCTGACGAAAAGAACCATTAAAATTTGTACGGTTACCTCTGATTACTTAATTGCAAAGTATTTTAAATTTTAATATTTCATTCCTCATTTACTTATTTCCTTTTAAATACGACAAATAAATGTAATGTAATATAAGCTTATACCTATAACGTTCCTATGACGTTTATACCTATGTTGTTCAGGCAAATGCTTGTTTGCTGCATTTGCCAGAAAATTTATCAAACTTATTTATATGTGTCTAAGGCAACTTAATATTTGTTAACAAATCATAAGGTAAAACATCTAGCTACCTTCTGAATGAGAATACTTTTACAGTCTATACTACAAGTTGTTTGTTACCAAAATCAACAAAGATTTTAAAAGCAAATTTATAAAGCTTTGGCGCCTTTCATTAAAAATCATAAAAACCTCAATATCAAAACTTTCGTTTAGGGGGAGAAGGGTTATAAAAACGAATTTGCCAAAGTTGTCGTATATTTCCAAAGATTTGGAACATAAATCAGCCCTGAAGAGAGTATAATGTGCCGGGCGGCGCGTCGTTACGTACGCGAGCGGGGGTCGGCCATCTGTCAGGGACCCCCCTCTGTGGGGTCAAAAAACAAAACTTCTTGAGCCTGTAGGCAATTAGTCATACATTTGTTGAGTTTTTCAGAGGAAACGGCGGCTTAGCGGACCCTCTCAAATGTCGATCGACCCTCTTGCCGATTTCAATCTATAGGTCCGCCATATCTCAAGTATTAAATTCGGTTTCGGGTCTCGAGCCGACGAATGCCTTTATATCGCTCCTCGAATTAGAAAATCTTGAACACTTTGTACGCACGTAAGGGAAGGCAGCACACTCGTGTGAAAAGAGATATGGGGGTTAGGTGTTATATAGGCTTTATACCTACATTTATACCTACCTTACAGGAGGATACGATGATGCTGTTGAGAAGATGAACATTTAAAAATAGATTGTATACAAAATAGTGCACATTTTAATTATGGATAGGTATTAATAAGTATAATTATTATGGAACCTTTTATAATTAGCATGTATAAGCAACAGTAAATTTTTGTTGTAACCACTAACACTAGAATAGGTTTCATTGTTACTAACACATATGGATATTGTCCGAAATAAAGATTATTATTATTATATTATTATAATTAGCAGAAAAAATATAGTAACTTACTTAAAAAAAATCTCAAATACTCTCCAGCAACTTAAATCAACAAGGCTTCAAATTAAAATTTTCTTTATCGGGGCAGCTCTGATAGCAATTTGTTCTAGAATGATCAAATCAGCACCGCCGCTCGAGGAAAATTCTTTCCATTAGGTAGATAGCCGATTATAGCCGCGCTTTCGCCGGTTATAGGAGGATATCAGACGGAATTATGTCTTATTGTTTCTGCAAATTACTTTCTTTCAGAATAAGACCAATCGAATAGCTTTAAGTGTCAAGATCTTCCTCGATGGTCACATTGTATCATCAGATTAATGAGTTTTGTATAAATTTATTCCTTTTTTTGTTTCAGGTCCTCTTGGTCCCTTGCCGAATGTTACCAGTTCGGATCTTGGATTAAAAGAAGGTTAATATATTGTTTAATTTAATTACAATTACATGTCATATTAATATTCCGGCATCTAAACGCCTCGTGAAATTAAGAAATTTACAGCTACACAATTATTGAATATGTCAATATGATATTATTATTATGTTTTTATCAGAACGCTTTCGGTCGAGAATCTGGAAGTCGAACCATGCTCGGAATCCGACATTATAGATATTAATTCATTATGTGGAACTTTATCTTGCTTCGTTAACGTTAAGGCATTGGTTGAATCTAAAAGCACTACTGGATCGAAATGATGTTTTACGTCCCTTTGTCCTGTTATGTAATATCAGTAGAGCAATAGCAATGTACTGCGACTTTTATGCCCGATAAATGGCAATAGGCTCGCCACCTATTACATGGGACCTAACATAATTGGCGAAACGTGGGTGCTAGTACACCTCTGCCTACCCCTTCGGGGATATAGGCGTGATTTATGTCTGTCGGCAAAGTATGGGTGTTAATACAACCTTGCCTACTGCTTTGGGTACTGCCTACTCATGGTGTAACTAACAACTACCGCTTCAAGTCCACATCAATCGAGCGAAATTTGTTCAAAAATTCTCAAGTCATCCAACTACACACATACTAGATACACATTATATACATTCTAGTTCTGATCGATACTTTAAACAATTCCAGGGAGCTGTGCTGTGGGAGATGTGGTGTATATGCCTGGTGACGAGTTCCCGGGTTCGAGCCCGTGTGAGAAATGCGCGTGCGCAGACGGCGACGTGAGCTGCACCCGCCAGCGCTGCGAGCCCAGGGCCGGCTGCAAGGCACTGCACAGGCCGGACCAGTGCTGCCCAACCTACCAGTGTGGTTAGTTCCTCAATATGTTTACAATAATTTTGGTGGGGAACCTGTGTGTAGTTCTACAATTAAAGTGTAACACGCCAGTCATTTGTACAGAAACAATCAATCAATATCTCACTATAGTTAGTTACTCAGATAGGTTGTTTCTTTTTTTCCTTAACTTAGACGATTTTTGCCAAACATTCCTAAACAAAATGCTAAGCTGGTAATATATAGTCCATCGTAGTTGTAAATTAATAATCAATTTTTTCCAAACCTATTTAAAATAGTCTCATATATTACAATCAAGTATTTCTATTGATACTCGTTTCCTGGTTCAGGTATAGGCCTGGTGGTTATGTAATAAGGGGCTTTGGAGAGTAGCCAATAATGTGACTGGAATATAGCAACTAATGCTTTGCTCTTGCACTGTCTCAAGAACTGATCGCCGCAGTAACTCGCTGGAATACTCAATAATTTTCGTGTCACCAGTGGTTCTACTTTGGAATCTCGTCTATATTTAATTTATAACGAGTGCAAATATTGTTTATAAAGTATGAATTTTAAATGATGAAACAGCTGAATCGTCGAATTAGATATTTCATAAAGTATGTAATTTTCGTAAACGAAGGCAGTAATCTGCGCTTCAATCCATAGGTTAGGTTAGTTCTCTCGTGACTTTCAGCTGCATCGCTGTTGAAAAGTGAAAAAATGATATTAAAAAAAAATTGTTAAGATATTGTTTTTGTTTCACGATAAGCCGACATATTATTAAATACCGAATTTAACGATTGCTTGCGCCTTAGTAAGACCATTATTTATCGTATTATTGGTTGTATTATATGTTTGTGACCATTTATGTGACCATAATTATGTGTTTAATTTAATATTCTTTTTGTTTTGCAGTAACTTTCTTTTACTTTTTTTTTGTTAACACGTATAGCTTCACACTATTATTTTAATTACAGAATGCGAACTGGAAGGACGTGTTTACGGCAACGGTGAGAAGCTCGTGGATCCGGCTGATCCGTGCCGCGTGTGCTACTGCCAGGGCGGCGAAGTGGTCTGCCGCCGCATAGCCTGCTTCCTGCGCGACGACTGCCAGCCCCGCTTAGTACCAGGACGCTGTTGTCCAGAATACGACAACTGTCCACTCAGAGGTAGACGCCTTTAAAATAAAACCTATTTTTCTCATTAGGTGCACATCACTTTAAATAATAAGATGTTTTTTAATTACAGGCGTAACCACCAGCCCTGGAGTTACTTTAACGACCACTGTTTCCCCTGCCAGCCCGCAACCCAGTGCCTTACCAGCAGCACCCAAAGAACCCATCAAACAAGAAATCACTATCAAAGAAATTACACCAGTTTCAGAGATTCCAATAATAACAGATGTGAAAATTAAGGAAATATTACCTTCTCCAAGCATTGAAGTGTCTGAGTATTCTTCTTCGAAATCACCTTTAATACCTCGTGAAGTCACTTCAGAAAAAGTGGCTAGCTCAGAAATGACAGAAAGGCCCGTGATTATTGAGATACTCCCTTCTTCGTCTTCTGTTATTACGCCGTTTTCTCCAGAAATAGAGGCGTCGTCTAGTGAAATATCAGAAATTAAAAGTACAAATGACTTAACACCGTCGAAGATTAGTTTATCTACACAAGACTCTATAAATAGTGAAATATACCCCTCAAATGAACCACATGTAGGAACTGCTGGTTCTCCTTCTGTTATTCAAGAAATAATTCCCGTAGCTACTACGAGTAAACCACCAGTGGTTTTGGAAGAAGAAGAACCAATTTTATTCGATCATAATCCAGCTTTTCCACCAATTCCAGATGATTTATCTGTACTCAGTAATCACGAAGAAGAAATTAGCTCTGATTCCAACACAGATAATGATCATAGTGTATCTAATAATCAATACGGCGCAAATGTAGTAAATACTCCAACTGAGTCTCCGATTGTGATTGAGATTCAAAGTACAGCAGCAAGCATAACCACGGAAGCTCCAGCAACAAGTCCTAGCTCAACAGAATTTATTACTGAACCTACAACTAAACTAGAGGAACTAGCGACCACAATACCAGCTAAACAAAATCCAATGCTTAATTTAAGGTCAGCTATCCCTACAGAAATATTAAGTGTTCCATCTTTGGTGCCAGAAGATATCACAGGAGAAATGGACGAAATTGAAACATCGACTGGCACGGAAGAAACATTGACTGTAGCGACGACTGAAAGTATTATATCAATAGAAGACATAATTCCTGGTACCTCAATTTCGGGCAATCCATCTGAATATGCAAATATTCCTGGTATAAAAAAAATACAAACCAGAAGACCAGACGACACGAGTACCATTAATACTAAAATCATGCAAGAGACACCTTCAGTATCTACAGCAAAGTCAAGTGTAGCTACTGAAATTACAGCACAAACTGAATTCAGTTCATTGCCCATTGAAACCAGCGACCAAAACCCTCATGAAGAAACAGCAAAAGATAAATCTTTGACGTCGTCTGCTAATCCAACTGTAGTAGAAATTTTACCAACAAAAATCGTGCCCATCAATACAGAAGTTATTACCGTGGCAAGAAATATTGAAAACCAGCCTTATGAAAATGTGGAAACAACAGAATTTATATTAACTTCTTTTGGTTCTTCAGAAAGTACAACTGATGCTGTTGAAATAATAAAAGTATCACCAGATGCTGGTAAAAATGCAGCCATCATACAATCTGGTGATGGAAAAAACTTTTTAAAAGATCTTATTAACCTTGTAGGTGATGTGGCTTCGATCAGTGATCATTCTGATACACCAAAAGCAATTAGCACTCCAAGTATATCTGAGTCGGAAGAACTTATACCAGTCAATGCAGGTTATAAAAGCAAAAACAACTGGAATTTAAACTCTATTACCGAAGCGCCAAAAATTAAACATTCTTTGAATAAACAAAAGGTTATTGAAATTGAAGATGACGAATCTGATAATATTACGGATTCTCCATTGCCAAACGATAAAGTTGAACCAACAACTCGCAGACCTATTATTGATAATGTAACAGACACAGGGTCAGAAAAGAAAACGAACAAAACTGACATAGAAATCATAACGCAGACATTTGTACCAGGTATTGATCGGCGACCAACAAAAGTTGTAATGAAGAAAAATAACGAAAAACCAATGTCAGGTGGTGCTTCCATAGAAGATGGGTCACACACTGTATCTTCGGAATTGAACACCGATGGTAAAGCGCCCGTCTCCACCGAAATTACAACAATAGCGCCAACGGAGTTCTCTACAGAGATTACGGCGAGCGCAGACGACGTGCGACCCACAACTCTAAGCTCAACGCCGCAGTGAGACATCGCTCAAACTTTTTTAGAAGGAACCTCAGCTTATCAGCATTTAGTGAATAAGTTTCGTTCTTGAAACTATAAGTTAACTTAGAAACTATTAGATATACTCGTACAGGAGCCCGATCAGAAATTATAACATAGGCCAAGTCAATTGGGTACCCGAACGCGAAACTGTGTCGTAGTCGGCTATTTAAACTTTTAATTTAAGTAGACGACCAGTGAGAACTGGTCCAATTAATTATGTGTATTAGCTGGACAAATTATTTATAATATAATATATTATAGTTAGTTTACAGATTCAGAAGCGCCGGATGGACGCGAGACGCGTCGGTCGCATTGTGTCAAATTATGAAAGCGAAGTATTAGTCGATAGATCTTCGTGGTAGCCGATAAGTTATTTATTTGTTTAGTGAGAGGTCGTGAGTAGAGTGATCGATAAGTAAGCAACTAAGCTAGTCAACAAGTGACTCCGTAGGGCGCCGCCGTCGCTTGGGGCTGCGCGAGCGCAGGCGGCGCAGCCCCGGCAAACACTCGCCACTCCGTTTTTAATTCCGATGAGAAGAACAAACTCTTTGTAAGTTTACAGATGCTCAGACGCGGGGGTTAAGCGTTACAAAATTTGGTACAAATCGATTTTCATATTATAGAGATTAACCATTCCATATGAAATGTAATGATGATGTTTTATGTCTAGTTGATTTAGAATAATAATTGTGATCGCACATAAATTTAATTTATTGCACTGGTTGACGACGTTTTTGTGTTGGAACGCGAGGAGTGCGGACTCCGCGCCCCGGGCGCTGGCGCCAGCTGCCGGCGGCCGGCGGCCCTGGCTGCGGCTTCTTGCTCCGGAAGACTTTATCTTTTCCCGAGCAATAAGCGCTTGTGCTCACTGTATTATATCAATTTATTGTTTTTTTACAAATAAAAAAATTTAGACTGATATTCATGTTTTTCTTTTACCTTTGTTCTTACACATGCCAAAAGTAGTAACAAAAATTTCCAAAGAGAATCATAAGTAATTCAAAAGTAATTATTCACTTCATGAATTATTCACTACTTAATCAGTAGATATTTTAACACTTGGATCGATCGAGATCTCCATCTCGAGCGATGGAGGCCTTTACCCTGCTGTGGGATCTCGTAGGTTAAAAAAAATGCCGTACAAGGGGAAATAGTTATATAAATCAATGGACAATGGGGAGCAGCGTTCCTGGTATACCATCCACCTACCAATATTGCGATATACATATGTGACGGATAGATGGCTATAGGCTATTTTTACTTGGAAAAAAGTGCTCCTCAGGGTACTAGTAGTGGGATTGTATATTATGTATTTATTTAGTTGTTTCAAAGAAACACGAAGTATTTCATAACATAACAGGAAATACATATGTGAAAACACCGCGTACAGCAATTAAGATACCATTCACAAACAAAAATAATGAAAAGAGGTAGGAATAACATTCCACACAATACCATTAAATCGTCTTCCTGTACTGTTGCCGTTTATCTGGTATAACATATATTAGCAGATGTAGGTAATTATGATTATCCCTCTTCTAATCATATGGGACACACGTCATGAACCCTTGGCCGTGTGGTGACGGCAGAGCAGAATACAATTGTCACCACTCCCATCTCTCCCGTGGGTGTCGTACAAGGCGAGGCGACTAAGGGCTAAATAAAGGCAGTGATGAGTAATGGGCAGCAGCATTTCTCTCATACCACCTAGCAATATAAATGTACTGCGATTTATGTGCCCGATATGGCAATAGGCTCTTCACCTATTACATGGGACCGAAAATAAATGCCAAAAAGTGGGTGTTAATTCGCCTCTGCCTACCCCTTCGGGGATATGGGCGTGATGTATGTATGTATGTAGATTGCTATAGGATCGTCCTTTATTTTACGAGACCTAACATAATTGGCGAAATGTGGGTGCTTAGCACCTCTTCCTACCCTTTTAATAAATAAAATTAAAATTAAATAATAAAGGCGGTTTTTTTATATTTTTCCACTCACACCTATCATCTAGCCCAAAGTAAGTAGCCTAAGCACTTGTGTTATGGATACTAGATGACGGACATATTTTTAATATAATTATGTATATAAATGTTCAAAATATACTACATAAACATATACACAACCATGATTGGGAAACAAACATTTGTGGTCATCACAAAGTTTGCCCCTACCAGGATTCGAACCCGGGACCTCTTGGCCAATACCCAGCAATCTGAGCATTCGACCAAGGCTGCCGTCAGTTTATGAATGACAGATAATATATTTTTCATCCCACCATCTCGGAAAAGGCGTTTTTGCTCTTCGATATCTGAGTGCAAAAGCCGTTTTTATCCTCTAGAGGTTAAAGTAAATTTGAATTTAGAACATCGTGTGCAATGAGTTTGTGAATTCAAAACATCATTATACATATTTATTTCTACCTCTATGGTGCCGAAATTGTCATGCAACCTATTTTAATTTGTTAAGAACTCAGACTCGGAACCTTCTTGGTGTACTTTTTTTGTAATTTGCTTTGCGCGCGCTATTTTCTTTTCATGTCATAAATTTGTTAAAACCTAGGAGTTCCGTGACGGTCAATCAGCTTGGCGTCAATCTTGCTTTAAACATTTTGATCGTCGACAACGCTTGCTTGATGCTTGAGTCAAGCACTTAAAAGCTTTTTAGGTCTGTTTGATTTGTTTACGCTGGCAACGGAACAAAAACATACAGAAAATCAACGTGCTTGACTCAAGCTGATTGACCGTCTCGGAGTAATTTTTATTAGGTACTTACAGGTGTGTCTGGATGAATGTTGCGGGTGTGGCTGGGTGGATGGGTGGCTGTTGGAGGTGTGTCTAGGTGAATGGGTGTTTTGTGGGCGTGTCTGGGTGAATGGGTTTTTGTGGGTGTGTCTGAATGGATGGGTGAGAATTGTGGGTGTTTCTGGGTGATTGAGTGTTTTTTGGGTGTTTTGTAGGTGTTTCTGGGTGAATGGGTGTTTTTTGGGTGTTTCTGGGTTAATCGGTGTTTTGTGGGTGTTTCTCGGTGAATGGGTGTTTTGTGGGTGTTTCTGGGTGAATGGGTGTTTTGTGGGTGTTTCTGAGTGAATGGGTGTTTTTTGGGTGTTTCTGGGTGAATGGATGTTTTGTGTGTGTTTCTGGGTGAATGGGTGTTTTTTGGGTGTTTCTGGGTAAATGGGTGTTTTATGGGTGTTTCTGGGTGAATGGGTGTTTTGTGGGTTTTTCTGGGTGAATGGGTGTTTTGTGGGTGTTTCTGGGTGAATGGGTGTTTTTTGGGTGTGTCTGAGTGGATGGATGTTTTGTGTGTGTTTCTGGGTGAATGGGTGTTTTTTGGGTGTTTCTGGGTATTGCGGGTGTGAATGTTGTGGGTGTTTCTGGGTGGGTGTTGAGAGTGTGTTTGGGTTAATGGGAGGGTGTTGTGGAAGTTTCTGGGTGAAAACAGAAACTGCTGTGATTGTATTTTTTTTTTGTATTTTGCAATTTCCTCGTTGGGGGGGATGAAAAGTTACGTGTTGCACTCGAGTGCAAGGATTTTTCACCTTGTGCTCTTTTGATTCCCTCGCTATCGCTCAGGATTCTAATTTTTGAATCACTCGCTACGCTCGTGATTCAATTTTAGAATCCTTCGCTAGCTCGGTCATCAAAATTGAGCACGCGGTTAAAAAACAACTTTGCACTCATGTACAACAAATAACTATTATATTTTAAAAATGCCCTGTGCCATCTGTTTTATGTTCACACTATTCTGAATCAGAGTTGGTTCTCTTAATTTAATCGTCTGTCACTAGCTATGTATCACTAACACTTAATTTGAACTGGTTAAACATCCACCTATATTCTGTCCACCATGCGAGCCCCATAGCTATGCATAATTAGCAAGCTTCGCCAATATTGTTTAACAAACACATTTTGTATCCTTGATTGTTTTAACACGCAAACGCGAGGTAACTAAGAAAATAGAGACGCATTAGATACGGGCCATATCTAAACAAAGCCGTTCAATTTACTCCGTCTATTGTTAAAATGTCTATTATCGAGTGCTACAATGTTGTTAAGCATGAATTAGAAGGTGGACCAATATTGGCATTAATTAAACAAAAATTGATCATAGACTATTTGAGTGCGATTTAAGTATCGCAGGAGTCAGTTTTGTTAAGAGATCATACTACTTTAAACTTACTAATGGGTGTTAAAACATCTCTTTCTTCGGGGATATACATTACAGGCGTCAAATAAACAAAAGAAACATGTTTGTCTCTTCAATTGAGTGGGAGAATGGAAGCTGAGCTTTACTTACACGGCTGATAATTTGTGACCAACGATAAGCAACTTTGCTAGTTTTGCTTTAGGAGGATTACTTTATTTCCAAAATCGTCACTCTATAGTAATTTAGAAGTGAATCAAGCAGCCCAACTGTGTGTGCATTGAAGATATCTTTCTTTGCGTTTTCGAGTAATTTTTCAACTTTAGTATAGTTGGTTAGCACATGGTTCCTAGTTTTAAAAGTTTTAACAGCTGTCCTGTTTATTCGTTGCGATAAAATACTAGATAGATAACTTAAAGTTAGGTTAAAAATTATTACAAGTATATACTCTATACTCTGAGTTGTACAGTAAATGATTTGTTAAAATTTAAAACCCATTAAAACTATGTCAAATATCAGGAAGTTGTTAATTTGGGCATTTTGCTCAATGGAAATAATTCTTAGTCAATGACAAGTGGTGAAACAACGGGCAACAGATTGACAGTTTTAGATAAACTGCTGAACATCTGTGGCAATGTAAAATTATTTTGAAAGTAGAATCCCTAATAAAACCTTTACATAACATTAACTGCCGCACTCAGAGACGTCTACCCAACTTTAATGAGTATTTAATGTTCATCGGATTTTTAACCTCAATTTTACGAAACCACAATTGCTTCGTTTTGATTTTCGTAAGGTGTTCAAATTTGACAGATATTCGTTCGGATTTTCAACCAAAATTTGACGAAACCAGAATTGTTACCTTTTGATTTTCGTAAGTGTGAATTTAGTGTTAAGTCCACATAAAATGGCATCGAGGCTGCAATACGTGAAAAACGTTTAGAGCGTAGCTGGAGTCTGGAGTACATATATATTAATAATTAGAACATATATAAATGAACATTAATTTATTCAACTGCATTAATGTAATATCTCCTACATATTATAGCGGCAACCAAGAATTTTTTTATGAAAATAGGAATAATTTATTCACAAATAAAAATTGCTACTTAAAAATGTTTGTAGAATGAGCACTGTGTTGGCGCAGTGTGCGAAAAGCAATTGTAGAGACATTTATAATAATATATTATAATACTTGAAACCAGTAAACAGTTGTAGTATACTGCCCTCTTTACATTAACCCTTCTTAGTACTATCCTCTCTGCTTGAAACCGACTAAGAAGTTTGTATACCTACTTGAAAGTATAGAAACGTTTTAGTTGGTTTACAACTACCAAATATTCGTACAATACGGATAATTTACATTGACTAAGGTAACGTGTATAATCGCAGCATATACTTGTACTCTTAAAATTATTCGATTGAGCATCCGAACATGTAATTAGAGTAGGTTCACTTTCAAAGTTTCGTTTTATTCTCGTTCGATTGACAAGTTTCGTTCGGAGAATTATAGTAGATCTCATTCGTAAATTATGATTCGTCTGGATTCGTTGCAAAGCTCATTCATAAAACGAGTATCATTCACTTGCTTACAATAACAACTCGATGAAGTATTTCTTTTTAATTAACATTCAATTAAATGCCCGTCCAGTCATTGAATGGTATAAATAAGGCATGTTGCGCGAAGTGGCAGTTGCCCAAGCCAAGCGGCCGTGACGCGCTGCGCCTGCGCCGACCTCTGCCCTCTGCCTTTTGTAGCGGCGACGGATCGGGCTACGGTCGATGCGTGCGCGCGCATCTTACTTTTTGCCCACCATACTTTTATGGCATTCGTCAAAAACAAGGCAATAATATCACGTTTGTTGTATGGGAGCCCCCTTAAATATTTGTTTTATTATATTTGGCAGTATTATTGTTGTTATTGCGGTAAAAGAAATACATCATCTGTGAAAATTTTGACTGTCTAACTATCGGATAAACGGACAGACAACCGAGTCTTAGTAATAGGGTAATTAATATTTCGTACAATATAACAATAATATTGGTCATTGGTGTTCCCCAATTTATTTAAAATAATACATACATACAATCACGCCTATATCCCCGAAGGGGTAGGCAGAGGTGAACTAGCACCCACGTTTCGCCAATTATGTTAGGTCCCATGTAATAGGTGGCGAGCCTATTGCCATATATTGGGCACAAAAGTCGCAGTACATTGCTAGGTGGTACAAGAGTAACGCTGCTGCCCATTCCTCATCACTGATTTATCCTTAGTTGCCTTGTACGACACCCACGGGAGAGATTTGGGGCGGTGAAAATTGTATTCTACTCTGCCGTCACCACTAGGCTATTTAAAATAAGAGATTTATAAAAGCCTGTTTTCATATCGAAATTATGTGTGACCGGTATTTATTTTAGATTTTTAGGTGGCTTTTGCTCAAATTGATAACTTTTATATTTAGGTTTTTCTAGTGTAGCAATGTTTTTTGCTAGGTTTGGAAAGTAAAGCTGTAAATTTTTGTCGATCTTCCATTGAAATTTGAAGAAAATATCATGAATAAAATTCAATGCTAGCTTATGAAACGTACCTACCAACATAATTTATGTCATTTCGTAACGTTTTTGCAAGGGCAACGCATTAACTGAATTTGCATATTTTGTTCAACGTTGAAATAAAATAAGAATTGCCGTTTGTTGCGAAATAAATTTTAGAAACGAGGGAATATAATTTTGTAACTTTGGAAAAAATATAACCTATCATCGCACCCGACTGCACGTGCCGCCTGTTGACCTTCCTGAATACTGCTATAGAAGGACGTCAACCAGCGCTTTGTACACATTGAGACAACAACAGTAACTCTATTTATATATGCGTTGAGGAATAATTGATAATATTTTAAGCCTCAGCATTTTAAGCCTTTTAAGCCTCAGCCTGTCTAAGGTATAAACTGTTTGATTTGTGTTAAAAAATAGATGATAAGATTTCGATTTTAACATTATATAAATGTTAGAACAATTAGTACAAAGATTTTTAAAAATTAATTAAAAGAAAAATTTGTTCAAAAAGCAGCGGACGCGGGTTCGATTCCCGCATCAAGACCATAATTTTTGGCAATTCTTTTTCTAACCACCAATATCTTTGTATCCAATTTTTCTGCTGACAGGAACATCTAAATTTAACTGCCGCCGCCCTGCCGTCCCAGTAACTTCAAAAGTGTACAAGCAGAAGGATCCAAACCCCTTGCCTCTATTACACCGTGCGACGGACTCTGATTTTTTGCTTGAGCATAACACTACATAGCCGTTAAATGCGACTTTGAAAGATGAGACGCTCTATATTATTTTGTATCGAAAAACCCATCGTGCCCTTACATCTCTAACGCATGTATTTCACACATGACGAAAAACTATCGGCGCATACTTAAATACTCTTACTATAAGCAAGCTATAGAGCAAGTTAGAGTTAATTGCAAGCAATGAAACTGATATCACAATGATTGATTACAATTTAATAAAAATCTAATGCTCAAGGTGTGTATTTCGTCATCATTATCAGCACCAACACTTTGAAGTGCTGAAGGCAGCCGAGACAATATATTTTAGGTGTAACATTGCTTTATTTAGAGTCGCAGGCCGGGTGCGCTTCTCACTGCGCTATCGTAGTGTACCTATTCGATGATACAATAAGATTAATAATTGAAAGCGTCACAATATTGACATAGACCTTTACGTTGCGTTTGAAAGTGAGCCATAAATGACGTAAACAGTCGATAGATTTCATCTTGTAGAACTGGACGAGTCGTTACATAATTCTCATTGGAACCTGATCCGAGGAAGCAAATATTTGCTTCCTGCATTCTTTCATCCTGGACTGTTAAAGATTAAATTCATGACATAATAATGCTCGCTCTTGACGCGAAAGCTTTCATCGATGACGTCATCTTAACTGGAGCCATTATAACGAGAGACGAAATGTACACAATCTTGATGTGTCCTTTAATATAAAATACAAAAAGTCGCTAATCGTTTTGATTTTATTTTGTTATTTTTATATGTATAATACAAAAATTGATTGCACTCTATAATAGCTAGAGTATAGACAAAAGGTAAGCTGGTAGACGATTTAGCTTCACTTGGAAACAGAAAACATAAAGAGAGTCATTGTGCCGCAGTTCTTTACCAAATAATCTAGTCACATTTAATTCTATAAGCATGTGGAAAATGAAAATTCCCCCGCCGGTATCGCAAAAGGCGACATAGGGTAAAGACGGCGATATGTGCATCGGCGTACGTCTTCTTTTCCCAGCAATATACTGCTATTTACTCTAAAGTTTAGATGTAAGTTGTCACAATATAATTACACATAAAAATAATATGTTTTTTACATCAATGATGAGATATTTCAATCAAATGCTACTAAAATCAAAAAGTGTAACTGCCGTACTCAGCGACGTCAAATAACGTTAATGAGTACTTACCTTCAAAACTAGTCGCTAGTCTTGCCGGGTCTATGGTCTAGATTTGAATGAAATTTTTGACATTAAGTACTCATTAAAGTTAATTGACGTCTCTGAGTGCGGCAGTAAGAGTTTTATATTACTTATCAATAAATATGTTCGTGCCTGTCCGATTGGTACATACACTTATTAAGTGTTGGTTACAGCTTACGAACAAAAGGCGAAGAGCGTGTGCGCATTGAGTGTCTAAGACGAAGTAAACGCTATCCCTGGGCACTGAGACAGGCTTGTGTAACGGCTGCATAATGATTGGTTAGATGCATTGGTACACAATATTGTCTTACATAACATGTTATTGTTTATTTTCATTGGGATACTACAAAAGTTGTTCTGTAAGATATAACATTCTCTTACTTGAAAGGAAACAACTTTTAAGCGTTTAACTCGTGTGGATAAAACGTACGTGTGTACCAATAACATAATAATGGTGCGAACATCCATTTAATAACGCATTTCTAAACATTTCACTATTTAAAATTTTCTAAGGCATTTTAACAATGTTTATAGACGCTGATCACTTGCATATTTGTTATATTATTATGTATTTACATACTTATAATAATATATTGATCGGATTGCAGAGGACGCGGGTTCGATTCCTTCTAAAATTTTTCTAACTTTATTTTATTTGTGTTTATAATCAATAAAGACAATAAAATAACCTTATTAACGTACGCACGTAACTCTATGTAATATTTTTCTAACATTAAGTTTAAATACCCGCGTTTCGCCGGTTTATTTCAGCGACCCCATGTAATGGCATGTGGTGGCGATTGTGGTGGCATATTGCCATTCACTGGGAACTTTAAAAAATGAACATAATGATTTTTTCGTTTCTATACCAAAAAATATTTGCCGATTAGGTCAGGCTTTCTCTTCACAAAGACCGAGCAATTTGGTTTTGTCTAGGTACACCGAATAGTAATTATCTAATTGTAATGGACTCGGAAAGATCGGGTAGAGGATAAGTAAGAAGTCCAAAAGTTATTCACAACACAGGCATATGCGTCCCCACTTCGGGGCTACATGCCTTGCCTATGAATAAAGGGATAATGAGTAATAATAACCGGCCTCTGTTATCTCACGGTGAGTAGGTATATCGTATATAAGTACAACAATAGGTATTTATAGCCGATATGAGGAGCTTGCTAGCGCAGTGGCATAGCGCGCTTGGCCTGCGATTGCGTTACCTAAACAATGTTCGCTAAGGCCGGTCATTGGATGGGTGACCTAAAATTTATCATCTCGAGTTCCTCCGTGCTTAGGGATAGGGAGGCACGTTAACCCGGTGGTCCCGGCTGCATCTGCAGTCGTTAATACCCACCAACCCGCACTGGGTCAACGTGGTGGGTTATGGCCCAATCTCCCTATATTCTTCCACCCATAGAGAAGGCCCGTGCCCCAGCAGTGGGGAACTAAACTACTGGGTGTTGTGCTAAAGAAGGATATTGAAGGATTGTGACTGACACAATCCTAATCCAAGTAATAATTTGTTTAATTATACACTTGTTTCTAAAAGCAATAAATGTTTAATTATATTGTAAAAGATTTTCCATTAACATTACAAATATACTAATTTGATTATACCGATACAAGGCTAAGAAAGTAGGTGATGTCAACGAAATTAACATTTCATAAAAGAAATTTAGACAAAACGATTTTAGAATTTAAATTGATGCACAATTTAAATGATAATGTTTACGGTTCGAAACTGGTTTGAGAGATGCCGCGTTCAGTCTGCTAATTATGGTTGTTACTAAACCATACAGGAATTATATTCGGATAATAGTTATTTGTTGTACGTGAGTGCAAAGTTGTTTTTTAACCGCGTGCTTAATTTTGATGACCGAGCTAGCGAAGGATTCTAAAATTAGAATCCTGAGCGATAGCGAGGGAATCAAAAGAGCACAAGGTGAAAAATCTTTGCACTCGAGTGCAACACGTAACTTTTCATCCCCCCCAACGAGGAAATTGTAAAATACAAAAAAAAATACAATCACAACAGTTTCTGTTTTCACCCAGAAACTTCCACAACACCCTCCCATTAACCCAAACACACTCTCAACACCCACCCAGAAACACCCACAACATTCACACCCGCAATACACACCCATTCACCCAGAAACACCCAAAAAACACCCATTTACCCAGAAACACCCACAGAACACCCATTCACTCAGAAACACTTACAAAACACCCATTCACCCAGAAACACCCCCAAAACACCCATTCACCCAGAAACAACCACAAAACATCTATTCACCCAGAAACACCCAAAAAACACCCATTCACCCAGAAACACCCACAATACACCCATTCACCCAGAAACACCCATTCACCCAGAAACACCCATTCACCCAGAAACACCCACAAAATGTCCAATCACCCAGACACACCCACAAAACACCCATTCGCCCAGAAACACCCAAAAAACACCCATTCACCCAGAAACACCCACAAAATATCTAATCACCCAGACACACCCACAACATCCATTCAGACACCCACAACTTCCACCCAGTCACGCCCACAATACGCCCACAGTACTATTCAGACAAACCCACAAAACACCCATTCACATAGACACACCCACAAAAAACCCATTCACCTAGACACACCCACAAAACACCCATTCACCCAGACACCTCCAACGCCCAGCCATCCACCCAGCCACACCCGCAAAATTTATCCTGACACACCTGTAAGTACCTAATAAAAATTACCGTCCCTAATGGAGTTCCGAGACGGTCAATCAGCTTGTGTCAAGCACGTTGATTTTCTGTATATTTTTGTTCCGTTGGTAGCGTAGACAAATCAAACAAACCTAAAAAACTTTTAAATGCTTGACTCAAGCATCAAGCAAGCATTGTAGACGATCAAAATGTTTAAAGCAAGATTGACGCCAAGCTGATTGACCGTCACGGAACTCCTAAGTTTTAACAAATTTATGACGTGAAAAGAAAATGGCGCGCGCAAAGCAAATTACAAAAAAAGTACACCAAGAAGGTTCCGAGTCTGAGTTTTTAACAAATTAAAATAGGTTGCATGACAATTTCGGCACCATGGAGGTAGAAATAAATAGGTATAAATGATGTTTTGAATTCACAAACTCATTGGACACGATGTTCTAAATTCAAATTTACTTTAACCTCTAGAGGATAAAAACGGCTTTTGCACTCAGATATCGAAGAGCAAAAACGCTTTTTCCGAGATGGTGGGATGAAAATAGTAGATTTTCCATCAAGTGCACAAAACGGATCATTTTTGTCCGAGACTTTTAGCGGCCCGAGCCGAAGGCGAGGGCTGATAGTAATGTCGAGGATAAAAATCGTTTTGTGGACGAGGTAGAAACTCTTTTCACTTCGATTGCGAGGAAATAAACAGTTATTTATCTTAACATTTCTTAAAATTCAAACTAAAATTAGTACAGTTTTGAATACTAAAGGAAATTGTTTTTCCCATTGATATTAGGCTTGGGCTGCAGACCTATACAGCCAAGTATTAAATTAATTTTGAAATAATAATTTTCTTAAATTAATTTAATACTTACCGTACCTACTTGAATTAAAATTTTAATATCTTTTATGTCTTAAAAAACACATTAGGAAAATAATTTAAGTAAATATCAAAAAATAACAAATTCTATGTCTGAATTTCTTATTGAGTTTGGCTGCATAGCTCATTTTTTTTGCCTTAATATAGATACTTTTATGATTAGATACGTTAATGCTCTAGAGCACAAAATTCGATTTTGTGCAGCCTATATCCTGCACAAACAAGCACTTTCAGAGCATGAGAAGTGAAATAGTAGATTTTCCATCAAGTGCACAAAACGGATCATTTTTGTCCGAGACTTTTAGCGGCCCGAGCCGAAGGCGAGGGCTGATAGTAATGTCGAGGATAAAAATCGTTTTGTGGACGAGGTAGAAACTCTTTTCACTTCGATTGCGAGGAAATAAACAGTTATTTATCTTAACATTTCTTAAAATTCAAACTAAAATTAGTACAGTTTTGAATACTAAAGGAAATTGTTTTTCCCATTGATATTAGGCTT
Source organism: Cataclysta lemnata (assembly GCA_963931975.1). Lineage (NCBI taxonomy): Eukaryota > Metazoa > Arthropoda > Insecta > Lepidoptera > Crambidae > Cataclysta > Cataclysta lemnata. The sequence continues at coordinate 17,850,376 of OZ008344.1, forward strand.
GGGCTGCAGACCTATACAGCCAAGTATTAAATTAATTTTGAAATAATAATTTTCTTAAATTAATTTAATACTTACCGTACCTACTTGAATTAAAATTTTAATATCTTTTATGTCTTAAAAAACACATTAGGAAAATAATTTAAGTAAATATCAAAAAATAACAAATTCTATGTCTGAATTTCTTATTGAGTTTGGCTGCATAGCTCATTTTTTTTGCCTTAATATAGATACTTTTATGATTAGATACGTTAATGCTCTAGAGCACAAAATTCGATTTTGTGCAGCCTATATCCTGCACAAACAAGCACTTTCAGAGCATGAGAAGTGAAAAGTTTATTTATTACTTAGGTGTTGTGGCGAATCGACACTATCTGGGTTCTTTCATTAAAAATGTCCTAGGATTATTAAGTTTATAAAATTGCTTATGTATTTCATAGAAATAAATTTTAAATATTACATCATCTAGCCTTTAGGGCCGGTTTTTTGATGCATTGTTATTGTCAACCAATTGTTACTAATCTTTAAATATCAGACTGATATTTAACCAATATTAAAACATCAGACTGATATTTAACCATTAGTAACATTAGTAACTAAAATTGTTACTTGTGGTTAAATATCAGTCTGATATTTAAAGATTAGTGTAAGAATTTTTAACAATTGATTGAGTTAACTATGCATCAAAAAACTTAAAAGCATAAATAAGCACCTGCGTTATTGATACTAGATGACGGGCAAATTTAATATAGGTACTTAATTACCATACAAAGAAACATTTATAATATTCTATGCAAACATATAAACATCTATGACTTGGGAACAAACGTCTGTGTTCATCACAAAATTTGCCGCTACCAGGATTTAAACCCGGGATAGCCAGCAATCTGAACATTCGACCAAGCCGGCCGTCTAACAAAAAAATACTAAGCACATTTCAAACAGGGAGTAATAAAATTAGTTTTAGATCTTATATATTTTATACAATCATACCTTTTGTATACGAAAGACCCCTCTCTTATATATATTATCTATAATAATATTATAAAGCTGAGGAGTTTGTTTGTTTGTTTTGTTGAACGTTTGGTTGGTTGAACACCCTAATCTCAGGAACTACTGTCTCAAATTGAAAAAATCTTTTTGTGTTGGATAGTCCATTTATTGACGTAGGCTTTAGGTTATATGATAACCGACATTAACGCGAAATTTCGAAGCCGCGGGCGACCACAAGTTAATGATAAAGATATTGTTGTCAAAAAATTATTCCACGCATTCTGAAGTACCTGTTTGTCGAATCTATCACAAGGTCCCAGGGACCTTCAGGACCGGATGAGCACCATCTCGACCACACTTAAACACATTTCGTAAAGCGAACTCGGCTCAAGCTCGTCTCTTATTCAAAATCTTATTGCCGATACGAGAACGGATTCATGTGGTGTGGAGCCACGGAAACCGCGGCTCCCTTATGGCCGTTTCAATGTGTTGACTCAATCAAAAGTTAACAATGGTTACGAGGTCGTGACATTTGAGTTATTTATGCTGTCTTATTAAAGATCATTTTATTAATTTTTATTGAGTGACAAACATTTAAGTGACGTCGCAGCTGTTTGGCAACTGTAGTAGTTTTTCACTTTGATGAAAGAGAATATTAAATTGTTGAATAAAAGTACAGTTATGGTAAATAACTTTATACCTGTCATTGGAATTATACCTTGATGTATAATTCTGAAGACATATAACTTAGACCACTCTAAATAAATTGTTTACTTAAGTATTACTAAAATATTATTGCAGAAATTGTCTATTGTTCTAGTCATCTTTATTATTTACCTAACATAGGTTAAGCTTTAATCGTTGAAAATCAGAGAAATCCTGCCATCATGGCACGCCGGTCCCGAGTACGAGTGCGCGGTGTTGAATACCTAATCCACTCGTGCCACGGCTGGCCACACAAATCTAGCCAGTGCCTGGAGTACAATGACTATACACATACCTACTGCTGTAAAATGCTCCAAATTTTATGTGTGTATTCCGTTTTATTTATTATTTATTAATTTATTTTAAGTATTAATTCATTTATTTTATATATAATAATTTGTCTATTTATGTATTTAAGTTCTACTGTTAATTATAGTTAAGGGTTTTTATTTTGTTTCTATGTATACACAAACCATTGGATTATAATTTAGACTGTAATAGTTTCATTTTATGTGGACTTATATTTGCTATAATTGTAATCTGTCATGTGTATTAATAAATTAAAAAAAACTTTGGAGATGGGAACTAAAAGGAAGAAGACTGCCACTCCGGGCAAGGGAACTTAAGAGGATCGTGAAGCTGTAAATTTTGGTAAAACCGATAACATTTTTACCCCGTAAACATAGTCCAATTTTGATATTTTTTGAATATGTTGTAAATATAGTATGAAACTCGATTCCTAAGTTTTTATTTCTACGAAATATTGCTTACAGTAAGCGTTGTAAGCATCGAAATATTTTTATTTTTGACATAAAAATTTTTCATCGAGCATTATATACAAAGATATTGGGGTTAGAAAAAGAATTTCGAAAAATTATGATCTTGAGGCGGGAATCGAACCCGCGTCCGCTGCTATCCGGGCAGGTGCCTGACCGCTCGGCCACCCAAGACAAGAGCATTATATATTTTTTTAATTTTTCTAAGCAGAATTATTTAAAAAGACAAACGTTCAGACTTAGATAAGGATATTCTGAATCTAAAAAGATCATATTTTTTTTCATTTTGTAATTAATTAGACACCAATGAAATGAGATGCGTCCACTTCATGGCCGCATGCGGATCGTCAGGACTGTTGCGCAGGCGGCTCTCGCGGTGAAAGTGTGGCGCGGGGGGGAGGCGGGGCTATATGAGGCGGGCGTGAGCGCGCGCGCCGCACTCCTGCGCAGCCCCACAGGTGAGCCATGGACACGCTGTTCAGTTGGACCCACGATAGATCCAGTGAAATGTGTCAAAGCAGTAAAAGTGTGCTTTCAATTCCCCAGTGATACACATCTCGTCCGCGTTTATGTAAGCCCCGTCGTCGTGGATTCCGCGTGTGCTATCTTTCTAGATTATCTGCTCGTGATCGATCGTATCAGCAGTCTAGTGTCACTCTTAAGCTACGAATCCCTTGCAATGTCCCTCTGAGACTATACTTAACTATGATGTATGTTTTGTAGTCCAACAGTTCCCAATCCTCGCCAAGATGCAATCTTCCCTGGTGTGTCTGCTGGTGCTAGTGGCGGCAGTGGCTGCCGCCCCGCAGCGAGAAGGCGCCGCCTTCACCAAGGAGGCCATCAAGCAGGCGCAGAGCACCTTCCTCATCCCCAAGGATGCTGAGATCCAGAAGGTACGTTTCTCGTGTTTTTGTCTAATTTAAAAGATTCACGAGCATCTACTGTTACCAGCCTTTTAATGTCCCCATTGCTGGGATCTTCCCTATTGGTGGAAGAATATAGGAAGAATGTGCCATAGCCCATGGTTGGTCGATATTAACGACTGCAGACGCAGCCGGGACCAACGGCCTAACGTGCCTTTTGAAGTATGGAGGAACTCGAAATAAAAGCTATTTGGGCACCCATCCAATGGCAGGCCTTGGTAAACGTTGTTTAGTTTACGCAAGCCACTGCACCGAGCCCCTGTTACGGGCAGTAAATTGAATATAATCATGTAGATATAGCGCCCTCTTAGATACCGTAAATGTAACCCTCCAATGATATGCGCAGGTGCAAGAAGGCATCGAGCTGGCGGCGTACGAGTCGATCCCCGGCAACCAGAGGATCAACCTGTTCGAGATCCTCGGCGACCAGGTGCCCTCCGAGGTGATCAACAACCTGCAGAGCCAGATCGACCAGGTGGGCCGCCAGTAGGCACCAGGGCCAGGGCCCAAGCGGTGCAGGCCCGCCAGAAGATGTTGACTAATATGTAATTTATTGGTTGTGCAAGTACAAGACAGTGAATGTGATATTGTGTACCAACTCTTTTATACGTTTGTACATAAATTTTAATATTATTATAATAAAAAGGTAAAACGTTGTTTACGTTTGTTTGTTTTGATTTACGTAACCCGCCACCGGCCGAAGCCAATGCCAACGGAAATGGAGATTGCGGGCAGATAAATATGCTCAATACGCCCTTTTGTCAATAAAAATAGCGGTTTGAATCACCGCAACAGGCGATTCTTTCGCTTCCATCGCCAGAAAGGTGATATTAAAAAAATATATATTTATTATTATTTATACAATAGACTTTTTTGAGAAACATAATTAGATTAGCGAAAATCTTAAATATTTTATAATAACAGTTCACAATGTATTACTGAGATTTTTCATATTTCAATAATATATTGTTATCATATCACCAGCCCTTTAATGTCCCACTGCTGGGGCACAGAACTTCCCTACGAATGGATGGATATAGGGAAAATGGGCCATAACCCACCACGTTGACCCAGTGCAAATTAGTGGGTTTTACCTACATCATCATTATTTCAGCTTAGAGAACCCACTAATTTACCTATGTCTAATATACAAAATGGCGAAGAAATGAAATTATTAAGGCTAATCTGCCCCGCAAGTAAAAGTAAAAACACCAACAGATAAGCCGTTGTTACGTTACGACAATCGCTTCGTAAACGATCAATTATAATAATAACAAACGAGAAAGCTCTGCGTATGTGCGATTGTCGGAAGAGAGAGATCGTTCTCGTTTATGCACTCGCTAAAATATTGAACAAATATCGGATATCGGTTTTCGGCGAACGAGACGGCGATTTAGACACAAGTTTGGCGAATGGAAGTTGTTTTTAGGGTTCTGTGGCCAAACGGTAAAACGGGACCTATTACTACGACTCCGCTGTCCGTACGTCTGTCACCAGGGTGTCTCATGAACCGTGATAGTTAGGCAATTAATTTTTTTACAAACGATGTAATTCTGTTGCCGCTATAACAACAAATACTAATAAACAGAATAAAATAAATATTTAAGGGGCTCCCATAACAAACGTGATTTTTTTGCTCCATATTGATAACGGCATCATGTAGACGCTTGAAATATTCACAAAATATTTAGCTCCCAAGAACAGACATGATTTATTTGCCGTTTTTTATAGATAATGGCACGGAACCCTTCGTGCGCGAGTACGACTCGGACTCATGTCCGGTTTTTTTGTTTTTTGACATGTGAACCCCAAAGTGCCGATTGGTATCGGATTAGCCGGTGTCATGTTAAGATGACTATTAAGAAGCGAGTCTGGTGCCACGGGAATTACATCACGGTGGTTTGGAGGCGCGAACAAGTAACTGTTTACAACTACGCGCGAATGAGACGCGTTTCCTTATACATCGCTAGTTATTAAGGGGATTCGACAAGATGGTGCAGCATTCGACCAGCAATATATCCAAAATGTCGACAGCATTCGCGCGAAAACCGCCCCATCTGTAAGTCATACGTCACATTCCGAAAGTATAATTAAGTATGTGTTCGGTCGAATTATATCTCCTCGAGTAAAAGAAAATATTTTCCTCTCACTCTAGCTCCCACTAAATTTGAACCGCCTCCGTGATCTGGTGGATCGCCCAAGGAAATTAAGATCCAGAGGTCCCGGGTTCGATCCCCAGGGGATTACAAATTTGTACTCGGTCTGGTTGGTGGTAGGACTTTTTTCATGGCAAGCCACCATCAGCTTATCAATATCTGTCGCCATAATAATAATGTTAACATAGTTATTGTGTTCCGACAATAGCCAGCCCCTCTGTGATGGAGAGTTCCAGGTGAAGCTCGATTCCATCTTCGGCCCTTATCGTCACTTACCACCAGGTGACGTGAATAAAGGCCATGAGCTTTCTTGTCTAGCTAGTGTGCTAAAAAAAATCCCAAGACAAGACGCTGTCTAGTGGTGGAGAAACATTTCGTCCACGTCCCGATTTTTTTTACACGCTTTCAATCTACAGCTGTTGCCGTTGGAACCTAGCTGGAGTCATAATCACGTAAGATGCTACTCTACATAAAGCCGTAATACTTAGCTAATTCTAATTGAATTCTTTTTGAAATTAAAGTGCAAAACAAGCCGTGTATATTTGAACTTGTGATAACGTAACATAATACATAGTCGAATTTTCTTAACTAACTTTGTGCTTTACGTCAGACAAGTTAAGGTTGACTATTGCACTTATACAATACGACGTGCAGTTGACTGTAGATAACTTACGGCTGGCAACGGCGTTAGCAGCAATACGACATTATTACTTCTATACAATCCGTCAGCTGTTTTGTTTTGCATTATCGAAATATAGAAAGTTTTAGTTTGATCGTTTGTATTCAAATTTGCATCTACTTTCGTGACAGGCCTTGCATAATATACTTAAGATAAAACTTTGTTTCTAATCCTGTAACACTTATTAAACAGTCTTGTTTGTAAATCTGAAAGTAAGATTCAGCATTGGTACTTATAATTATCTCCAAAACGTTAAAAAAATGTAGAATCTAGTATCAAAGAACCTATTCCAAGTTCGTAGACAGAATGACAGTTCTCTAACGAACTGATGCAAGAATTTTAACGGTATAGTATGTTAATTCATATAGTGGACGCAATCAAAGAATGTTACGATGTTGTTGTAGAATATATTATTATGGATGCGAATAAAACGTTTGTCTTATCATTAAAAGACAAGCAGAAATGCCACTATTCTAGCGCATTCGGCCTGCGGTTGCGTGGGCTAAGCAACGTTACCGAAAGCCTGGTGCCTAGATGGGTGGCCCAAAGTATTTCATCTAAACTTCGGTATATCAACATTTGCTCCTGTCTGTATCAGCAGTTGTTCGTACTCAGGCGTCAGTTTGCGTAGGTACATGTGAGGCTGATGATTTTACCGGTAATAAAGAAGGCTCCGGGAGCGGAACTCTTATACCACCTACCAATATGCTCAGAATTACGTGCCATGGCAATAGGCTCGCCACATATTACTTGGGACCTAACATAATTGGCCAAGCGTAAGTGTTAATATAATACTGAATACACCTTTGCCTGCCGTTTTGGGGATAAATAAGCGTGAATATGTTTCTTATCACCCTGTTTTAAAAATAAATTATAATTCTAAAGTAATGTAAATTAAAACAGTTAAAAAAACACGTTACATTTGATAATTTGATTCCAGAAACGACGTGATGTTTCGCCATATTCGCCTCAGTATCAGATTGTGAACGCCATGCGACACCATTCCCGCGTCGAGTGCCTCTCCACAGGCGCTCTCGTTAAGAGTTCGGCCACCCTCGCCACCGCTCGAGACGTCTCCAACGTTACAAGACAAACTTAAACACGAGACGAACTCGCCTCGAGTGTTGACTGGTAACGAGTGCCCAGTTGTGGAAGTTTGCGCTTGTCAGCTCAATAGCGCCTGCAATACATGCGTGAGCTGAACGCAATAAACACCACCTTCATAACTTCACGCAAAGGGAGGAGCAAACTTGGTGAGTTTCTTGCCCGTTCTTCCCAGAACAAGGCCTCCTGGTAGTTTATGAACGGATGGTGTAGCTTATATAACGTTCATCATCATCATCATCATCAACCCATGTTTGTCCACTGTTGGACATAGGTCTCTCCTAATGCACGCCACTGCTCCCGATTTTCGGCCACTCTCATCCAGCCCACTCCAGCCAGTCTACGAATGTCATCATCCCATCTTGTCGCAGGGCGTCCTACATTACGTTTACCGAGTCGCGGTCTCCACTCAAGAACTTTACGGCTCCAACGGCCGTCAGTTCTGCGGCTAATGTGACCAGCCCACTGCCACTTCAGTTTGCTGATTCGGTGGGCTATGTCGGTAACTCTGGTTCTCTGACGGATTACATCATTTCTGATACGGTCCTTCAGAGATACTCCGAGCATAGCCCTTTCCATAGCTCTCTGAGCGACTTTAAACAGGTGGACTAGTCCAGCCGTGAGTGTCCACGTCTCGGCGCCGTATGTCATAACTGGTAAGACGCACTGGTCGAAGACTTTCGACTTGAGACATTGAGGGATGGGTGACGAGAAGACTTGACGAAGCTTACGAAATGCTGCCCAGCCTAACCGAATTCTTCTATTGGCTTCTCTCTCGAAGTTGTTTCTGCCTAATTGGAGCGTTTGTCCGAGATAGACATATTCTTGAACAACCTCGAGAGGTACTCCATTAACAGCCACCGGACCCGGATCAACGAGCTCGTTGAACATGACCTTGGTTTTATCCAAGTTCATCCGGAGACCGATGCGTTTAGAAGATTCGGCCAGGCTGCTCACCATCTCCTGTAGGTCTTGCAGGGTCTCAGCCAGGATGACGATGTCGTCAGCAAATCGAAGGTGTGAGATGTACTCGCCATTTATATTGAGTCCACGTCTTTTCCAGTTGAGCGTTCCGAACATGTCCTGCAGCGCAGCGGAGAAGAGTTTCGGGGATATTACATCCCCTTGCCTCACACCGCGGCGCAGCAAGACAGGCTCGGTCTGGCCATTCGGGAGTACGACGGACATATTAGCGGCGTCATACAGACATCTCAGCACCTCGATATATCGCCAGTCAACTTGGCACCGCTGCAAGGCCTCAAGAACAGACCAGATCTCGACGGAGTCAAAAGCTTTCTCATAATCCACAAACGCCATGCATAGGGGCTGGTTATACTCCTTGGTCTTCTGTATAACCTGCCTCACTGTGTGAATGTGGTCCATGGTGCTATAACTCCGCCGGAATCCCGCCTGCTCCGGCGGTTGTGCTTCGTCAAGTCTTCGTGCAAGGCGATTCGAGATGACTCTTGAAAACAACTTATAAATGTGGCTCAGGAGTGAAATTGGTCGGTAGTTCCTCAGTAAGGTCTTGTCGCCTTTCTTGAAGAACAATACGACCAAGCTCCGATGCCACGCCCTTGGAGTTCTCGTAGAAAAGAACAGAGTCAAATATACGCCGGAGCTCCTTCAGCACCGGTTGACCGGCAGCTTTTAGAAGCTCGGTTGTGACTCCGTCCTCCCCCGGGGCTTTTCCATTTTTAAGTTGCCCAAGAGCCGCCTCGATCTCCTCTAGGCTGATTTCGGGGAGATCCTCCGTCACATGACGGGTTAATGTGGCTCTTAAATCCCTCTCATCTGGCGTAGGGAGGGGCGAGTGCGGTGCGTATAGCTGGCTATAGTAGGAATAAACTTCCGAAAGAATCTCCGGTTTTGACGTGACGACTTCTCCATTTGTTTTGGTCAGCTTCGTCAGATGGCTCCTTCCAAGCTGTTGTACGAAGACTTTGGACCCCCGGTTCTGCTCGATTGCTCTCTGTATCGAGAGTGTATTAGAGCGTCGGAGGTCGCGTCTTATCAGCTTGGAGATGGACTTATTCAGAGCTCGTTGTTCTGACGAAGTGACTAGTGTGTCGTTTCGCCTCTTGTCCATTAGATCCAGAGTCTCTTTCGAAAGTTTAGACCGCTTGCCCGTACGTCGCAACTCACAATATTTCGCACCCTCGTCTCGAAGGATTTCTACCACTTGGTCAAGTTCCTCGTCGATGTCAACGTCACTTTTGGTTTCCAAGGTTATATATATTGGATATATATATATATTGGAAACCGTTGTTCTTTGACACACACGTTTCCAATTTTTAACGTTATTTCTTTGACGATTTATATGTGTATGTAATGAAATATTTTATGAATAAACCATATTTTCATGTAACAGAAACAGCTCACACCCTAAATACTACCCATGCTATCAATAGACATATTATTATTACGCTACGGTGAAAATCTAAATTGTTATTTTTTTTTCTTCCCCCATACAAGAGTAGGAGAAAAGTTGAATGGAAGCCGTATAGCTTGGTATGGAAATGTGAGAGACAGGGTGCCAAGAAAAAGAAAAGAAAAGACCTCTGAAAAATGGATGGATTGAAAAATGTGTGGATGAAGGGATGAAGAGATGACGAGTGACAGAAGACAGTAGAAAAAGAGGGCATATTGCGCCGACCCTAGATAGGATGGAATAAGGTCAGGGTTATGAAGATGACTTAGCAATTATAGCGACATTCGACTGTCATAGATGCAGTGTAACTACCTTCAGTTGATTTTTACAACATCCCTGGAATGAGAAGGGACGACACATCCTCCGTTATTTTTTCGCTCCAAGTCCCGTACGTTCGCCAATTACTTTACGTGCATTATAGATAGGGGGCGAGCTTATTGGAATCTATCACGCTCCAGCCCTAGCCTCCAGCCCCAGCTCCCGTCTGAGTGGTTTAATAATCAATAACATCTATTATAACTCTTCGTTGCTCCACGTTTAGAACTATTATAAATATGCAAAGACCAGTTACCACACCAGCTCGCCCTCGACGGTTATCATACACAGTATTTGGGTCAGGCACAAAATCATGTGCACTAATGGTCGTGCCTGCGCGTGCGTTAGACAAAGCCCGATTACGATATGTTATCGTTACGCCATAGCGCGGGCGCAGCGCATATCAATCACTCAGATGTGGAGAAAGTAGTGTTTGAAGTTTTGAACGGCACTGATAACGAGACTGCCGGGGGCTTACCACCATCTCTTACGCGGTCGTTCATTCATTCAAGCGATTCAAACGCGAATTAGTTCGATGGTACGAATTAAAACGATGCAGTTTGAACCTACACTGAAATGACAGGAATAGGAATCGCTTTTAAAAAGATCGTGGTAAGCCCCCAGGTCTGTGTAAAGGTTGCGTATAGCGATAAATAAATGGCTTGTGAATAAATTTATAATGAGCTTGTTATCAAATACATTGTTATTAAAGTTCTTTTATAAGGACAAAGATCATTTGATGGCCACATAATAATTTGTCATCCTAATTACTTTACCCGTTCGTCGGTCTCTCGAGCTTCTTTTGTATAAATTCATTCATAAATGGCACCTTTCCGATATGATAGATTTGAGCTCCCATCCAATGGACAGTCATTAGCGAAGATTGCTTGGTTTCCGCAATCGCGGGCAAAGGTAGAGCAGAGTAGACGCTAGCCACTGCGCCATTGAGCTCCGCATTAAACAGGCATTTATTATTAATTGTAAGGTTATTCAGGTCAGTCGAAGCAAAACGGTGTTTTAAATGCGCATAAGGCACTTCATATGCGACAAATATTTAGGACGACAGCCGATCCGAATAAATCTATGGGCATATGTTGCGTCTACGGCTTTTGTAGTATCATATAAATAAAAATGTATCGGTTATTAAAACTGAACATCTCTACATATTCCCAATGATATTTTTATCGAGCCAAAATAATAATGTTATATGTAAGAATGAGTACAAGGTACACAATTATAATAAATGCTCTTTTAACTTGAGAAAAATGACTAGAAGACAGGTGGCTAAAACTCCACAAACATGGGTGAAATACTAACGGTAATTTTTAAGCCGATATTAATATTAAGCCAAGATATTAAGCCGACGATAACTACAGATCTTATTACGTTCATTTGGATTGTTTTATCCGTACTTCCGTAGCTGTAATAAGAGTTCATTAATTTAAATATTAAAATATAATATATTTTTAATGAGTACCTTTATTAACTAGCTATGTACTATTACCTAGTTATATACTGCAATTTATGTGCCCGATAGATGGCAATAGCCGCCACCTATTGGGACACAACATGGGACCTAGCTTGATTGGCGAAAAGTGGGTGTTAAATCACTTCGTAATATAGTCGTGAGTTATGTAGGTACGTGTGTATGTACCTATATTAACTTCCATTAACTGGCAGGCACCTATTTATATTTTAGACATTATTCTGCAAATTAATGGATAGTAAAACCTCTACCATTACTGGACAATTTACATTGATTAAGTATAACATTAATTTTGTACCTTTACTGCCGCACTCAGAGACGTCAAATAACGTTAATGAGTACATAACGTCAAAAAATGACAATTCAAAACTAGTCGCTATTTGTGCCAGGTTTATTGTCTAGATTTGAATGAAAATTTTTGACATTAAATACTCCTTTAAGTTAATTGACGTCTCTGAGTGCGGCAGAAAGAAGATTAATTTCTAATCCCGCATTGAAGATACAACTACATCCATCTATCAGGCATAGCAAGCTTTAAGTTGCTAAGAAGGCTGCGTTGGTTAGTGTAAATTACGGTAGATGGCGCCGGACACAATATAAATTTTTAGTCACACCTGACCATAAAGTGGACTTTTTCGCCCTACGTACGCTTACGAAAAATCCCACTTCCTGATCACATCATACTTCTTACTACATCTTACCTCGGGCTATAAAAAAAAGAAGCATGGGAAGGTGCCGGCTTGATGCCTCATGTACCAAACCCGTTGTATAATTTGCTAAACACTATTGTTGCCTACGCAGTTTCATAGACGAGCTTTATTTAATCAGTAATGAAAGCCTACATAATGACTCTTATATTAATCAATAAATAAAACAAAAAACTAACAAAAACAAAATTTTAATCACCGTTTTTATACTCTGATGATTTGACTTTTCATGATGCAACAATAGTAGTAAAATACATACATACATAAATCACGCCTATATCCCCGAAAGGGTAGTTAGAGGTGAATTACCACCCACTTTTCGCCTAATAAGTTAGGTTAAATGTAATATGTAATATGACGGCAGTCTTGGTCGAATGCTCAGATTGTTGGGTATTGACCAAGAGGTCCCGGGTTCGAACCCTGGTAGGGGCAAACTTTGTGATGACCACAAATGTTTGTTCCCGAGTCATGGTTGTTTAAATGTTTATGTAGTATATTTTCAACATTTCATATACATAATTATATTAAAAATATGTCCGTCATCTAGTATCCATAACACAAGTGCTTAGGCTACTTACTTTGGGCTAGATGATAGGTGTGAGTGTAAAAAATATTTATTTTATTATTATTATTATGTGGCGAGCCAATTGCCATATATCAAAGACAGGTAAAAGAGAAATGCTGCTGCCCATTACTCATCGCTGTCTTTACCCTTAGTCGCCTCGTACAACACCCACAGGAGAGATGGGGGTGGTGACAATTGTGTTCTGCTCTGCCGTCACCACACGGCTAATAGTAGTAATAGATATAAATTATAACCCATTAATCTCTATATCAAGTATTATTAAAAACAAATAAAGGCAAATACACTGTTACACTTTGGATTCAACCGATTCCATCAATACAACGTAATGAGTTTTCCAGAAAACTAAGAACCGATGCGTGGCTCGATTCCCGCAACGCTGGGCGGTCCGGAAGCCGAGGGATTCTCGGTGCGCAGGCGCAGGCGGCGACACCACACGTGTGGCGGTCTCAATACTAAGCGAGGCCGAGAATGCAAGGGATCAGAAGGACCTCTCTACGTATACGTGCACAATATTAACTAACCTTTTACTTTACCTACATTTAGGGCCTGTTTCATAATCGAAAAGTATGTTCTAAGTAGCTTACTTCGCAGATCATTTCACAGTTGTAATATGAAATAAGAGACTTTTGTAATTTTTATTTTATTTGACGGCTAGCTGTTGCGACTTCTTTGTACTACTATTTTTTTTAAATTTTAATGTAAATCTGCTGGCCTGAGAGCGAAAAAATAACGTAGAATGTGCCAGCATCAGCTAATCCCAGGGGTGTCGCAAGAATCGACTAAGGAATATTGTCTGGTGTACACCAATAAGCATCTTAGGGCAATCGAATGGTGGAGGTCAAACCACCAACAACAGCATACCCAAATAAGGTAGGTGTCAGGCAGGCGGCCCGGCCTTCTATTGCAATTATTAAAATGAAAAAAAATATCAATTCCTTCTCTAATTGTCTGTCTACATAAAAAAAACATAAGTTATCGAGATTTGTATAATTTACGGATAAACGTTGTGTTCGATTGTGAACGGTATTGTGAAATTTCGGCAAATTAATCAACATATTGGTTGGCCGAGTGGTTTAGGCACCTGCCTGGAATGCAGAGGACGCGGGTTCGATTCCCGCAACAAGACTATAATTTTTCGAACTTTTTCTTACCGCAATATTCGTTGTACCCCTAAAAAGCCGGGAATAACCTTCTGCCTTTGACGATGCTGTGGGTACGCTAGAGCGCGGGCGTCGTCGGCGCACTCAAACGCGGCACTTACGGATAATCGCCACAATAATTGTGGTGCGACATTCGCGCCCGTTACCGCGATAGCGTGCGCTCCGAAAAAACCTAATGCACCCGAGCGGTTCGCGGAAAGAAATTTAGATGCGCCGTTGATCTGTTTCATTGACATTTTAGCACTGTCTGTTGCGGGAAAACTTGTGCCACTTGCGATAAAATGCGCAGGAGGCTCGCATCTCAGATCAGAACAAAGTTTCCACTTATCTGCTTTTCTAAATGCCGCCGATTTCCTGTATTTATAGTTAATACAAATTAAATTTATACCGCCTCTTTCCTGTACATACATTCATCACTAGCATCTTTCCGGTGTGATGGATGATAAGAATCAAAATGGAGTGGATGATGACGTTTGACCAGTGAAAATGGTAGGGGAAACATACTGCGCCGACCCCAGATAAAACAGGGAACAAGGGCGCAAAGAGAAAGACAAATTAAATTTATATTTTGCTTTGAGCATTTTTCCATTCATTTCTCATGCTATATCGGTGTACTTACAAAATGTTACGATGTAATATGATAACATTTAGGAGCGTGCAAATTAATTTTTAAGACAAAATAATGCGTAGAGTCTTTATTTGCTCTATTTGGTGATAAACGTTGATTTCCGTTTGGAGCTTGGTTTTTTATTAATTTTGTATTCGACAGTGCATAATACAATTGTCACCATCCCCAAACAAGGTGACTAAGTGTAAAAAAAATGGGATTACGCGATTTATGTGCCCAATAGATTTACATGAGACCTAACATAGTTAGCGTGGGTGTTAATACACCACTGCCAACACCTACGGCATAAATATGCGTGATTAATGTAGGTATATAATTATGAAATACTTACCACGTTATAAGAGCTGGTAGTTAATAATTTTCCCGTGCAACATTGTCAGCTCACTTCTGCGGCATGTGTACACGCTGATATGTGGATCGGGAAAAAAGTTAAATTAAAGCTATTTTTATGGCTATTTGACACTATACAACCCGAGCGAGTGCGCCCAATGCATGGTGTGCTGCAGAACCTTCGCTTTTTGGTTCACAAAAGATCTCATCTAGTTCTCTCCTTAAATAAGCAAAATAATTTAGAAATAAGAGGTATTTAGGTAACCATCCTAATACATACTTCTCTACATAACATCGTCATTTCCTTTGAGAGACGCTCACTGCTGGATATAGGCCTTCCCCAAGGATCTCCAACATGATCGGTCCCAAGCAGCACTCTTCAGCGGCATGCCGCGTTCTTCGCCAGATCGTTGTTGGTCTACTTTATGAGGACTCTGAGTGTGCGGTGCGTGGGCTACTCAAGAACCCTTTTGAACTCTTAAAGTTTGCAATTCTTCGAACAATTACCTCTTTATTCTTGATTAAATCACGTAAAGTCGTAGAGGAGTGCTCTGAGTAGAGCATCATAAACACCAGCCCTTAAATGTCCCTCAGCTCTACTTAGAGCATAGCACTTTGCATTAGCCTTTGTGTGACCTTGGACTTACGAGGCCCATAACATTGGAAGTAGACTTTCCAACATTCACTGGAAGAGATATAACTTGGGAATTCGGCCAACTAACATATCAATTTTTTTCTGACTTCTTTTTTTCTGTAATCTCCAACTTTGTTTAGCTGCCCTGCTAGCAAGGGTCTCAGCCATAACTACGATAATTATCTTCTGCAAAACGAAGGAGAGTCAAGTCTCACCTATTCTTGTAAGGGCTATTTTCACTCTTCTGGACTTCTCCCTCTAAACAAGTGGCCAATCTAATCGAACTAATAGAATACGAAATTGTATGAAACTGAGGAAATACATAGAAAACAAAATGGCGACCGTCGTGTTAAATTTATGAGAAGATGTGAAAAATTGACATTTGTACTCTATTCATTGGAATAGATTGGCCACTTAGGCCTCCTGTGTTGGCCCAGCAAGAGACGTGGACAAAATCTCAGCGTAGAGTAAAAGAAAATATTTTTCTCTTCCCCGAGGAGATTTTGTCCACGCCCCGTGTTGCGGAGACTGGTGAAGATAAGGTACTGGTGGTGGGTTTAGCACCCGGCAGTGTACGCTCGACGTGGACGCCGAGGATGGTGCGTAACGGGGCCGTGCGTCGGCTAATTGCGCCGCTGTTTGATACTGACAAAAAGCGCGGCATCTCTGCGGGTAAACAACCCTGCTGTCGTATAGGCTGTGGCCAGTTCAAAACTCGATGACCATAGAACAGCTACACACTCTTCTATGTACTTCTTACTTGCAAATTTTTTCAGTCAGCCATTTATGCCTATCTAATAAAATTGCCGTGTGGTGACGGCAGAGTAGAATATAATTGTCACCACCCCAAATCTCTCCCGTGGGTGTCGTACAAGGTGACTAAGGATAAATCAATGTTGAGGAATGGGCAGCAGCGTTCCTCTAATACCACCTAGCAATAGCAATGTACTGCGAATTTTGTGCCCGATGTATGGCAATGGGCCCGCCACCTATTACATGGGACCTAACATAATTGGCGAAACGTGGGTGCTAGTTCACCTCACGCCTACTACCCCTTCGGGGATATAGGCGTGATTTATGTATGTATGTAATAAAATTGTGAGCCATGTGGTGATGGCAGAGCAGAATACAATTGTCATCTATCTGTCTGAACTGACATAGTTTATTAATTTTCTCACAATAATTAGTTTTCGTGTATTTTCTTGTGTCACTACACATTACTTATTTATTATCATAACTACATACACTTGACATTGTAAGCCTCCAAGCAAATTGTTGATCCTTTTCTCACACTTGCTGTTCCTGACAGAAACATTGTAAAGCGCAATTATAGGTGGCAGCGCGGGAATGTGCCAACACTGCCCGCATGCTGGCGATAAAACATTTCAAAACCATTCCACATTAGAACTTGCTTTGTTGAGTAATATTCACTATTTAGAAACGACTTTGTTTTTGCTGCGTGAATTTTTACAACGAAAGAGAAGTCGGGACAATTTCCTTAAATTATGGCCTCTATGCGGGAATAGTACTCACGTTTACGCTATGTGAATTTTAGTACAAAGAATAGAAAAAAATGTGTGATTAGAAAAAGTTCGAAAAATTAAGGTTCTAAGGCAATTTCTGTTAATTGTCATATAAGACACTAGACTGGAATAAGCAGATGAAGCGAATTTCTATAATTTCCCTCATTAGCCCCTTTCCGGTATGATGGATGCTAAAAGAGATGTTTCAGAATGGCCCTGAATTTGTACAATATCTCAAAAAATTGAGAAAAATAAATGAATTAAAAGAGGGCGAATGGCTCGATGACAACTGTCCGAGACAACGGTCCTAACTTTTTCTAAGCACAATATTCTATGTTCAGTAGTACATATTGACAAGTGGAGAGCTGTGCTAGTGTTGGCGGCAATATTTTCATTATCCCAAGCGTTTTTGCGCCCGCGCATCTTCGCTAGAACACCGACAATTACCAACACGTACCTAATGACACTTAAGACGCGATAGCATTCTACATTTCCACACCCGCGAGTTGGAAAAAATTGTTTACTAGACGAAGGGCCCCGTGTTTTATGTTGCCGGTAATTGGATCTGTGACAGGCATCGGGTGACGTGATTTATCACGGGATACCCTGTTGTTTTAGCAATTAAACGCACAAAATTAACGTACCTTTAAGGCTTACACAATACATTGTGTCTTCCTTAAAGGTACGTTAATTTTGTGTGTCATGACTTCTATGCTGGTCTGGGAGCGAACAAATAACGTAGAATAGGCCAGCCCCGACTCATCCCATGGGTGTCGTTAAAGTCGACTAAGGGAGATTGCCCGGTGTAGACTAATAAGCACCTTAGGGCACCCGAATGGTGGAGGGCAAACCACCAACAACAGCATACCCAAAGAGGGTTGGTGTCAGGCAGGCGGCCGGCTGTAAAACCTAAGCCAAAACTTTGAGCAGTATGGATTGGAATGTACATACATACATACATAAATCACGCCTATATCCCCGAAGGGGCAGGCAGAGGTGAACTAACACCCACGTTTCGCCAATTATGTTAGGTCCCATGTAATAGGTGGCGAGCCTATTGCCATTTATCGGGCACAAAAGTCGCAGTACATTGCTATTGCTAGGTGGTACAAGAGGAACGCTGCTGCCCATTCCTCATCATTGATTTATCCTTAGTCGCCTTGTACGACACCCACGGGAGAGATTTGGGGTGGTGACAATTGTATTCCACTCTGCTGTCACCACACGGCATTGGATTGGAATGTTGTCATTCCAATCACTCTCTCCGTTCATCGGTCTCTCGACATGGTCAGTTCCGTCTCTTTTCTATACATTCATTAATCACTAGCACCTTTACGATGTGATGGATGATATGAATCAAAAGGGAGTCGATTGCTTGATGACGTCTGACCGATATAAATGGAAGAGGTAACATACTGCGCCGACCCCAGATAGACTGGGAACATGGCAGGGAGAAGAAGAGGAAGGCTTACATATTACACAAATAAGGATTGCAAGGATATGGTAGAATTTTTTTTAATGTTGACATCGACTTTGACGATGTAAAAAAATAAAGATAACCGATATAATCGAGTTATTTGACAGTTGAGAACACGTGCATTTTATTGGATACTTTTATTCAAAATAAAAATGTTAGATTATTCTGGCTATAGCAACTGTGGGTGTTATTACACCTCTGCCCTTATGGCTTAGTTTTACAAAGTAAGCGTATCGTCTACAGTGCTCGACAGGCAGTACAATTGACTGTCAACACAACTGGCCACCCATTTCCCGATTGAGCATTTTCCGTGCGCAGGCGCAGCGGGCGAGCGGGCGGGCCCGGGGCCAGTGTGAGCCCGGCCGCGGAGCGCGTCGGTCGTCGTCATGTCCGCGCTCGCCGCGTCTCTCGTCGCGCTGCTCGCGGCACTGATCGCAGGTCCTTTGTCGCCCATGCAAATGCCGGCCGATGACCCCAGTGATATATGCGGAGGATAAACTGCGAACTCATTTTAGATTTTTATGGTCTTTTTTTATTCACGGCAGGGCTGTCGGGTGCAGCCTCTGAGACAATTATTATTGTTAAAAGCAAGTTGAAATTTGTTGTACAGAGCGAATTTCTTATTTTTCTAGCTAGTTTAAAAAACGTTGATTTTATGAAATTAAAGGAATATATTTTAACTGATTATTTAAATATCACCGACCAAATTAACCGTTGGTGTACATATTTATAACTACTTGTTAACTTCTACAGGTAAGCTTTTATACATTATATTGAAGGCAATAACAGCAATAATTCTCAACTATCTAAAAATGTACATGTATAGATAAAAAACTGAATATTAACTCGAATTTATTATCGAATAGAGTATTTCATTCAAGGCCCTGCGCGTGCGCGCCCTGGGTGGCCAATTTCGGAGCTAAGATAAGAGTTCAACGCGCGATCGAGAGCTTTTGCGCAGACGGTCTGCGCACGAGTGGATACAATATTTGATTTATAGTTCTGACTTAAAAATCAATTTCACGTGACATATGAATTCATACTTATTATACGAGTGTCGATGTAATGATTTTATCAATACAGAACCTTTTTTAAATGGGAAAATTTTGATTTTTTTTTAACTTATTACAACAGTAACTATTGTTTTGTTGGAGAATTCTTACGAGTTCTTTTTAAATATTTTCTTCTTTGTATTTGGGTTTTAAACATGGATGTTTAAAACCCAAATACATTTATTGTTGTATTTCGTTTTATAGGGTGATACCTATTAAATAATGTGTCTATTGGAAAGAACATTATAGAGTCTTAAAATCATTGAACAATTGCATCTTGCTATGACCACCTAGTTCTTATTACAATTTATTGATAGCATAAAATTAGATTTACATGAAACATTTAGTTTTATCTAGAATTAACATTTAGGTATATTTGAAAATACATGTTCAATCCGTACAGCAATCGGTCGGAATAGTTAATGGCTACTGCCGTCAATCTTCTATGGTAAATTAAATGTATATGCGGCTGTCGAATTGCCAATATTAAAATGACGAAGATTACAACGCTGGCTCGTTTATGAGAAGCCGTAACCCGAGAGCGGCGCGGGCGCATCCTCCAGCGCGATCGATCTAAATCAATTCACTCCGTCGCGTCGTAAACTTGCGCTCTTGTAACATGGTGTGCAGCGAGTCATTTTGTAATATTTAGTGATTTTAAATGTTTTAAGTTACTATTCAATTTAATTTCTTAATTATTCTCGATTGCATAGTTATTGTAATAATGGTCATACCTTTTGTGAGGTTAAATGGGCTTGAAAAAAGCACCAAAAATAAAGGAAAAGGGTAAAAGCTTCAACTTTAAGAATCAGTTCTAGTAACATACATACATAAATTACGCCTGGATCCCCGAAGGGGTAGGCAGGGGTTGTGGTAACATCCGGAATAATAAATTTAAAGCCACTGATCTTCATCCTTGGGATTTCCTGCGCTCAGTTGGTCAGGCACATGCACAAAAAGTTGGCGATCGAGTCCTGTTCTTCTTTGATTACTACTGGTTGCCTTATTAGTTTTTTTTCGTGGTCGAAACACAAAGTTTGTTTTGAGAGCTCGTTTTTCCAGATTGTTCGGGAAATAAGCGTTTCGGTAAATTTAAAATTTTAGTTAAGAAAAAATACTCACTCAATGTCCTTATTGCGAACCATATTGTACAAGGGCAGTATGGTAAAGCATTATAGATCCCGTCGGGCATGCATGGTGTAGAAGAGAAGAGGACGCATTTCTTGTGGAATAGGTCAATTAATTATTTAACAAACATTTATAAGAAGATATGACTAATGGCTTATAAAAGCTTTGTGCCCTAATGCTGCTAAACGTATAATTTATGAGTTGTAAGTAATGAAACATAAATGCCACAACGATTCAAACTTAAAATTGTTCATTATAAGATATTTTTTTTTAAATATCGAGATTGATTGATAAAAGTTAGGAACATGAAACACTTTTTTTTAAGTGCACGTCTAAATCATTTATATATATAGTCAACCCTGGCGCCTTAAGTTTAATTATATTTATGTACAATTGATTTGCTTAATGAACCCTTTACGTAATCATAATTACTAGGTAGCGTCAAAAGTCAAAGCCCTTCCAAAACTGTTACTAGAGACGAGTTAAAAGAAATTGTTTCTTGGTGAGTTATAGTATTTGAGCTCATTATGCGAGTGACGAATAGGTCGCTTTCTTGCGCTCCTTGCAATCACCATGACAATGCGCCCGCGCACGGTACCGCAACGCGGACACCATTTAGCGCTCAGATCAATTTGGACCACTTAAATGGGGTACCTACGTTTCGCAAATCACCGGGCCTTTGAATCTTCTAATTGTTGCTATTAGTACAACTTCAAGTTGCAGATTGATGATTTTAAGGAAAAAGGGCTACTAGCCAGTGTTTCGTACTGTATAGAGAGATTATGAGGCGCTAAAAATTGACTGTAGCCAACAGAGTACCTACCGATAAATTAAAATATGTTTGATAGATGACTGACACGTCTTGTTCAACTCAAAAAATGCCGCTTCACGAAATTATTGCAAAGTAAAATTCGTAATAAGAAGAAGTCCCATGATATTCGTTTAAATCACAAATCAAACTTCATCTTTGCAGTTTCACAGAATTTCCTTGTTTCATTCCCAAGTGCATTTTGGAAGACCTTCTGCCTCATTGGCTTAGTGAAGTATAATCGATTATCAGTGTTTGAATGGTTTTACAAAATCTTATACTTCCATATGAATGAATATTATTATTAATACAATTGAAGCTTGGCTTGGAGTCCAGTGCACACTTTTCTTAGTATTCTTTCGTTCGTTCGTATTCTCAAATCAACATGTTGTAACTTTATCTGTAGTATGTACAGTCGATACCACATACTAATATTGAGAGACATTAGAAATTACTTTCAGTTGTGTGGTTTAAAGTAGATCAAAACCTCAGCACATTAGAAAGGTAGAACAATAAGTGAACAGCAGGACTGTTCTCACCAGAGACACTATTTTTGTGCGGTAAAAAATAAAACGAACACGGTTAAGGTAAGATAAAGTGTGAGAGAAGAAAAGGTACTTTTTTAAGGTTTGACCACAATCTCGGCTGATGGAAATCGGTGATATGGTCTAAGATGGTCTAAGTCTAAGCCTAGAAGATGCTTGTTCCCTCTGGCCTTACAGATGTCCAAACTTTAGGTACTGATCCGGGAAAATAGACCTCGGCAAAGGCTTCAAGGTTAAAGGGTATTGCTTTAAAAAATAAATGTTTTTTGAATATTATTGTGTAACGGTTAGGTCGCGCGTTTATGTCTTTTGTAAGTGGTGTAATGTGATGTATTACCCCTCCCGCACCGCACAGGTACCCTCTAATTATCCAATCTATTTTCAGCAGAACTGTATGGATAATATTTTCTACTAAATATATTGATACTAGTATCGGTGCAATCTTTTATATAGGTATTGAAAACAGAAATTCATTCTCGTATTTACTAGGTCAATGTTGTTGGGTATTATACGAAAATTTGTTCCAAACCTACGCCAAGACATCAATAGGGTACTTTCACAGGGTGTGTCGTTATGAATTGTAATATTCCGTGACAGTAAGGGGTATTTTGACGTTGAAACTCATCTACACGTAAGGCTACGCTTTGATAGCATCTTTTATATGGCCTTTTTTGATATGATACGCAAAGAAATAAATATTCAAAAGAGTCGTTTTAATCTATGTAAATGTGAGGCCCCTTACACAATATTACCAATGGCAATTTTACTAATGCGAAGCTTAAGGAATAATGGTGTTTAAGTCCTGCGGAATAAGGGCGCGGCGTGGGTTGCGCGTGCGCAGGTCCATCGTCGCGCCGAAATGAATGAGAGGCGACGTAGTGATGTTTGCTCGGAACCGGAATCCTAATGCTAATATTGCTCAGTGCCGTTGTTTGTCCGTTTGTTTAAGTCCAGACAGCGATTGAGTTAAGCTTACTTAATCGTATATCATCATAGCCCTTAAAGTGCCCAATGCTGGGGCACAGGCCTTCCCTATGGATGGAAGAATATAGGGAGAATGGGCCATTACGTACCACGCTAGCCCAGTGCGGGTTGGTGAGTATTAACGACTGCAGATGCAGCCCGATCGAACGGCCTAACGTGCCTTCCGAAGCACGGAGGAACTCGAGATAATAAATGTTAGGTCACCCACTCAGTGATCGGCCTTAGCGAATATTGCTTAGTTTACGCAATCGCAGACCGAGCGCGCTATGCCACTGCGCTAGCAAGCTCCTACATCGTCTATCCTCTCTGATAATCTTATAAAATGCCATACACAATTCTATTATTTAATTTATAATTTTTGCGTCAGGTTGTTATAAATTGGCTAAGGTAAGCGCCCAGCCGTGAACTAGACCGCGCAGGATGGACGTTGGACGTCCCAAACGCATACAATTGAAGTGTGTATCAAACCTCGACAGAACAATGGCAATTACAATAAACGCGCCGTGGGAACGGCTCGCGGCGTGGCTCACTGAAAACGATATTCAGCAAGGGTTTCATACTGGGTGCGAACGCAGCTTTTCTCGGCAGTGCAAATAATTTAAAAAAAGGTTTATTTATGTAAAGAAACATAACAAAACACACTACTCATGAATGAAGAGATGTCTTCGCTTGTCAGGGGCTAAGGAACCTGTAAATGCCTAGTATTATCGCGTGCTCAAAACTATTACACAGTAAAGAGGTAAACATAGAAAATATTTCTTCACGCTAAAGAAACGTTTTTGGAATCTTCCTTATGAGCAAACATCGAGTGTAAAATTGTCAGTCATTTTAGCACCGTCACGCCAGGGGTCACGATCTAGTTTACTTAACTGTTCTCAAACACCAGTATTCTATAAAAAAAAAACTTTACTGGCGACTAAAAAGCTTGGACCCATTCCGTATCACTCGACTAATCATTCCATCAGAAATGTAGCGAAAGACAATGGCCAAGGTTCGGTTCCCAGGCTGGTCATCGCTTGCCCCAAGTAGACCGGAAGCCGCACCCTGGGAAATGCTATTGTTTCAAATACAGTTACCGGACATCGTCTGCCGCCTCCGTGACGGAATTTCCAACAAAAAACTCTAACATTAGTGCATAAATCTCACCTATTTAACCCCGAAGAGGTAGAGTGAGGTGTTTTCGCCTACTGTTAGGTCACGTCATGTACTTAATCCTAACTCACCTAGCCTAACCGAATATCATAAAAAACGTCGGCTGTCAGAGTAGCGCGTGTCGGAATTCAGAATTCAGATTATAACCGAAATTAAATGTAAATAAAACTCTATTAGTTCATACATTATATACATAAGTCATCCCCCAATGACATCCGTGTCCGAAAAAGATACGGTGACCAATCAAATTGTATGGAGAAAGAAAAAAGAAATTACCAATTTGGACTTTTTAATAAGACCATAGTGTCTGTGTCTTTAGCATGGGTAATATTCAGGGTGTAGTCTACGTTATTGTCATGTCGTAAAGCAATAATGTTGGTGAATGTTTCGCTCATGCCAGGCGGAGGTCAGCTAAGGGCACTGCAATCAGCGGTTCGCACTCGTTATTTACGCTGGGAACAAACAACAAGGGTGGGTGAATTTGGGCCATTTGGGCCAGAGGCGCGATGCGACTGGAAAGGTAGAAAGGAGCCTGGCAGGCGTGAGGTCGTGGGAATTGTAATAATTACTGGCGAACACAATGAGTGCCTGCTTTGCATTTATGAGTACACTGTATTACTGTTCTTATAATTTCACGGTTAGGTAGTTTTATTAGTACCTACTCCGCCGGAGTGACGGCCTCTCAGATTCTCAGAGTACATAACTGGGGGAGATACCATCAGTACAAGCCCCGGTAATTGCAAAACTCCACGCTGCTGTGTAAATTATGCCCATTTCTAAGGAAATCAGTGCCTACAGCTTATCTCGTGTACAGCACATGAATACTATTAAGACATTACTGACAGAGCGTAGCAGCCAGTCTTTGACCCGGCTGCCATTTTGGAGAAGAGTTCTTCCTTATACGGAAACTCGGGTGTTTTGCACAAAAGGACAGTCCCCTACTACAACGTTCGTTAACGTTAAAAGAAAACCACTTTTGAAGAAACAGGCATGCCATATACGATTGAAATCCTTAAAATTATATTTTCTAGTTTTGAATCTATTTAAGTATAATTAATAGCATACGTATGTTATGTTACTAACCCCCGAATACAGAAACTGTACTTAAATGTTGAGTCCTGCTTAACATTTAAGTAATTGTCAAAATTGACGTTTTTCCATACATATTCTGACAGGTATCGTCCACTTATCTTTCAAGCAGTGCTCATAATTTGAATAGCGTTTCTGTATTCGAGGGTAATACGGCTTACAACTATTTTGCGCTAAACTTATTTTTCTAGTTAAATCTCACGGTCGTTATCACAGATATGTCAATGCCGTTATCATTTATCGTATCGTGTGTATCTTGTACTCAGTAATCTGGTCGTTCAAGGAACATTTTCAATAAACATTTCCGCGATACCTCCAGGTAATGGTCTTAAGCTCTTAAATGTTTTATCATAAATTTTATTATGAGTATCCTCCTCATAGATAAGGTTTATTGGCGAGCGTTCCGTGGTAGGGCACGCGCAGGCGGCGGTACTGTTATGAGCCCGTGGGTGGCTCATTCATGCGCCAGCCGTTCCCACGCGTGTATCTCGTCTATTTATATCGTCCCGGCCGAGACATTGGTATGGGCAGAAGGTTCGGTAGTGGCTACGCGGCTACTGCGGTCTATTGCAAAGCTGCAATCTCAGTAGAAACTTACAAGTCTCGAGGATATTGCCAACTTCAGCAGCTTCTGGGAGAAGTATTAGGGTTATCGTGATAAAGACACACGATTCATTTAGATAACTTGTCAAATTCTAATTTTCAGAAAAAAGTCACATTTTTTTTGTATTTTTGTACATTGGATAAATATCTTATTCGACATCATGGTGTACTTTGCCTTCTACAGAAACTTGGTTTTCGCACTGTATAAATAGTGTATTCCTTCTGATATATAATATATATACACTATTTATACAGTGCGAAAACCAAGTTTCTGTCTGAGTATTTCGTGTGGCGTTTCGTCCGTTTTCCGTTTACCTGCAAATATTATTTATAACACGGTATCAAATAGCTAACGTTCGTCCGTAAAAGCTTGGGAAAGCTATCAAATTATTCCATTCCAACTGCCGACCGAATGAACATACAAGTTGACATTTTATTGTTCTGTCTTATTACTGATAATTTTAGGGGAAAAATAAATATCCCAAATTCATTCTATTTACGTTTCGTATAATATTTTTATTGATTAAGGATCCCTTTGAATTAAGAAAAGTTCGTGAAAATTGGATTACATACATACATACATACATACATACATAATTCACGCCTATATCCCCGAAGGGGTA
This sequence comes from Cataclysta lemnata, assembly GCA_963931975.1. NCBI lineage: Eukaryota > Metazoa > Arthropoda > Insecta > Lepidoptera > Crambidae > Cataclysta > Cataclysta lemnata. Next base: position 17,876,970 of record OZ008344.1, read on the forward strand.
GGCAGAGGTGAACTAGCACCCACGCCCCCAAAATTGGATTACATTCTCTAAAAAAAGAGCACTCACTTAGAGAATATTCGACTCATCATGATAATGTGTCCCAATCAACCTATTGTAGTACAATTAACAAGGAAGCTTTCGATAGTGAGTTACATTGAAATCGCCCTCGGAATAATAAAGTTTCAAGATGGGCACTTAACCAGCGGTATCTCCTGTGAAGTGGTTCGTGCGCAGACACCGATGCTATCGCTCGGTGGTCAAGATGATTCTCAACAGATTGTGCTCATCTACCGCTCGTGAATAGCTGTTTTTATTCCATCGCTTGAGCCTCAGATTACGCAATATACTTCGGGTTATTGTTGAAAATATCGTAAAGAATATTGTGGTAAAAAAAGTTCAAAAAATTATAGTCTTGATGCGGGATTAGGTAAATTTTTTCGAGCTTTCTCTAACCGCAATCTTTTTTGTAACAATTAATAATGTTCAAATTAAAATCAAAATAGTAAAAATATCGCAGTTTATCTAAAGCATACTCATACTGGTGTCATCGTATCGACTGTCTTAGATATGTTTGGTTAATTTATGTTATTTTTTATTCGAACGCTACAGATATTCAAGAAGTCGGAGCCCTTCACAGTTACCACAGCTCCAACGATCGCAGCGTTAGGCATTCAGGTGTAGCATTTTTAAGAGCAAGTCAGACGTCAACGATGCACAGTGTTTAGAGCAATGATGCGAACGCGCAGTGCGGCGCAGGAAACAATAAACCAGTAAATACCTATTCAAATGGCCTACGTGACCAAAACTAACGTAAGGAATTGAACAGGACCTATAAGCTTGATTTTTTTGCGAACTGGACGCGAAGGGTGAAGATGATGGTGTAGGTAGGACGATTCGCGCACACAGAGTCGCCGAACCGCATTGAATTCGCATCGGGATTGCTTCGCCTTTGCGTTGAGTCGCTCACGTAGGAAACTGCATTAGCATCATCACTATAGCCCTCTAATGTCCCCACTGTTCGGGCACAGGCTTTCCCAGTGAATGGAAGAATACAGGGAGAATGGGCCATAATCCACCACGCTGGCCCAGTGAGGATAGGTGGATTAAAGCCGGGACCAACGGTTTAACGTGTCTTCCGAATCACGGAGAAACTTTAGATAATACATTTTTGGTACCCATCCTGTGACCGGCCTTAGCGAACACTACTTAGTTTACG
>OZ008344.1:17878385-18020101 GCA_963931975.1 Cataclysta lemnata
GATTATGTATGACTCGAACCACGAACGTCTCCCACCTGCCTAGCTTAATTTCACCCCACCTGCCTAGAAAATTTTACTACCAATTTCTTTATCAATTTCAGATATTAAATTACCTAAAATGAAACTTTGTCGTTACAGTTAAATTGTAATCAGTAACTTCTCCTTTCCAGTTTTACCACAAATCGGATCACAATCAGACAATAGTTTAACACCTACTCGAAATGATGATCGGTCGTTTCACACGGGGTTAGAAACAACGACAAAAACCATGTCCACAAGTTCAAATTCTGCTACAAATACATCACCAGCGGCATCCACAAAAGTGGAGCCCGCCATCACCACGACCAAAGTCAAGAGAAAAACGAACGACACCCCATCTGTTAGTACTTCGAAGAACCCTATAGCTAATGAGACACCGACCATTTCGTCAACAAAAATTGAACTAAGCTCTACGACGAGAAAATTGACAATAACCACTACGGAAGCTTCAACTACGGAACCTTTGGAAAGCTTTACAACAACCGAGCAACCGGAAGGAACTGTAAAAATTATGATTAATGGCACAATCAATTGCACAGCTGAATTATCTTCAACGTCTGTTCCTATGAATATATCCCTAAATGACACGGAAAAAATTAAAATGGAGAGTCATTTGAGAACCCCTATAAAAGTAGACATTGAAGCGTTCACGGAATATCCTAACGATATCATAACTGATAGAAATGCTAACGGAAATTTCGATGAAAATGAAACATTTACTATTAACGTTACAAGTTCTTTACGCACAAATACCAGTTATTCGACAACTGCGAACTCGGCGGCCACAACGCCTAAATTAATTCCAATGCATTTACCTGATTTATTCAATTCTTCTAAGAAGACAAAGGGAGATTATGATTATGATTACGCTGAACCTACTTTACCACCATCTTTGCCTAACTTGAAGTAAGTTACAAATATCAAATAATATATCAAATATCAATAACTCACTTAAATATTTATAAAATAGTAGATTTAATACTTCAACACTATTTATATTTCAGAATAATACCATTCGTTGCAGCCGATGCTGTCGTAGATGACGACATTTCTTCTAAGGAAGAGCCTTTAACATATCCTAGCTTAGAAAGAGAGGACAAGTTTCCTGTATATTACCCGGCCCTTGACACCGAAGAAAAACCATATGCCACTAGACGAGAAGACGTGTACCCTCCAACACAGTATCCAGTTTTTGTATCTAAGAAAGTAGAAGTGCCTAAATATCCGCATACTGCACCAAAAGTCCCTAGTGTATCTTATACAACAGGGCACAATGAGGTTGAACAGCAGCACGAATATACAGCATCTGGGCCAAATAATGCAGCGCCTGAAGCCACTAAAGTTGTGACTAAATCTCCAACAAAGAGTACATACGATTTACAAGCGCCATCTATTAATTTATTTTCACCACCTGCTGAAACAGAAGGTTAATATTCTATTATTCTCTTTTTCAATATGTGTAGTAGAAATTGATCAAAATATTGGACACAAAACATAACAAATAATACTTATTTATTTCAGGAGGTTTCATTCCAAAGGGCCCTGGACTGATTGAGGAGTATTACGCTGTTTATCCCAGTACGCCTCCACCCGTACCACACCTCACGACATCGATGCAAATAGATATTTCTAAAGGTACCAGTGACTCTTATTGTTAGTAAGCAAATAAACGTTTAATTTCAATTACCTCACTACTTCGGAAATCTCATCCGGTCGTAATAATGTGCTTTAGGTTGATTCATTATTTGCTTATAATTTTTTACAGGTCATTGCGTATCAGGTGACGGTCGTCATGTTGTGGAAGGCGACTTCATATCGTTGGCATGTTCTGTCTGTACCTGTGCATGGGGAGAGCTGCACTGCTCACCCAGACCTTGCCACATGCCACCTGGCTGCAGCAGGCGACCAGCCACAAGCAGCTCTGTAGACTTGTGCTGTGGGGAACTAATTTGCAACGAAGGTAATGTTCTCTTACTTATATTTGCACAAGCATTACACATTTGTAATAAAATAACTTTACAGCGGCGGAAATAATCAAAGTACCTAATATTAACCGATTCAAAAATAAATTAATGTGCCAAGAGAAAGCTAGCTTCGTCTTATAAATAACAGGAATTCAGGAATGAGTTATGTAAGGATCAAACCAAATGGAAAGTAGTGAAAAAAGATAATATGAATTATAATTTTATCTGAGTCGCTAATAATTTAATATGTTTCTTTCTTTCAGGGAACGAAACAACAGCCAAACCGTTAATACATGTCGCAGCAAATGAAAGTAGGCAGCCAGATAACAATGAATCTTCAATGTCAAGTATGGAACCAACAGAAAGTACAATATCTACAAACAATAGCAGTACTCCTCCAAACATTCAACTGCCCAATGAAAGTAAGGAGGCAGAGATGGCAAACGAAAGTTTAGCCAATACAACGATAAACGATGAAACAACTACATCTAATTTTATGCCTGTAACTTCCACTGAGAAAGTGATCACACCACCAACAATAACGACAACCACTACAGAAATCTTAGCTATGAACAACCACAGTAATTCCACCAACAGCCAATCGCAACCCCAAGAGTACGAAGATGAAGAGGAGGAGGACGAAGGATTCTCTTTTGGTAGCGTGTTGAAGTTGCTGCTGAGCGACAACTATGACACCACCACCGTCGCTCCCAAGAGGAAGTTCACCACATACGCTCCCAGAACGCCAGCGACAACGAGAGTGACCACAACCCCTTCTCCGCCCCCGCAGATGACAACCAAGAGATTACCAAAACCAGTACTGCCGTTCCTGCCGATGCCTCACCATCCCTACACTCCTCCTAAGAAGTCGTTCGTTCAGAACACAGTCAACAGAATAGATCACTTGGTTCTCGGCGAAGCGACAGCTATCAAGAGGACTACGCCGCGCCCCGCGGTGACCGCGTCCAGACCGGTGGTGTCCCACAAGCCAAGTACGACGACGTCGAAGCCCCACGTGGCCAGCGCGTCGAGCGAGGCGCCGAAGCGGCAGGAGCCCGCGGCGCCGGAGCTGCCGCGGCCGTCGGCGTCGAGCGCGCTGCCGCTGCCCGGCATCCTGAAGCTGGCGGGCTGCAACATCTACGGGCGCATGTACCGCGTGGGCCGCATCATCGCGGAGCTCTCCACGCCCTGCCAGGAGTGCTGGTGCACGGAGCTGGGCGTGCAGTGCAACTCCCTCAAGTGCTAGCGCTGGGGCGCGTTCCACAGCCGTCGCGGTACCTTTTCAGATATTCCTCCTGAGCTAGTAGACTAGACTAGTACACATTTCTTACTCACCTTGGTCGCTAGTGATCAAAATAATCCTCTAGAAAATTGGAAGCTTCTTACTATCAGGAGGTCAACGACAACTCAATTATCGGGTTACTAGTGTGATCACTGCGATCAATTATTAAACCTATTGAGAAACCTTTACTCCTGTTGATGAGCTTCAGTTAATTATGCTGTTAATGTTTCACTGCCTAGATGTGATAAACGGCCTTTAATATTTGGTTTCTTGTTGACCTGTTATTTTTCTGTTCATATTCATAAAGGTATCGCGACGTTAATGCATTTATTGTACAGAGAGCGAATGTGTGAGACTGATGAGAGAGTGAGAAACAAATAGTATTTATTTAGAAAACAATAGTACAGTGTGATCTCATACACGAATAGAATACCGTAACCATAGTTTTCTCTAAGTAGAAAAAAGGTTGTAAATTTCGGCGCAGTGAGGCCAATGAAGTCGTGAGGTTGCCTGAAAATTACGTGAGGGCAGTATGAACTTTAGGTCAAAGCGTCATTCAAATTGAATACCTCCTGAGCTTATAGCATATTATAGACTTGATCTGCCTCAATGTCTCAAGCTTATTTTATTTTTTTAATCTGTGCACATAAAACGAAACTTCTTGATGAGGAGCTGTTAGGTATAATAACAAACGTGAATTGATATGAATTATTATAATATGAATTATTACGAAAATTTTGTGAAGACTTTAGCCTACAGTGCGTTTTCTAGCCTCGAGGTTTCAAGAGTAACATGTTAACAATAAAATAGATATGGCCAGTTAAATAAGTAGATAACACTTTATCACTTTGTGCGATATCTTTGGCACGACAGGAGTACTAAAGTGTTTATAAACTAAACTTACCATGCCAATAAACAGTAAACCTGATTGACTCAACAAACTAGCTGATAACTTAGATTAATAATTAATTTAAGCTTACGTTAAGTGATATCCTATTTTTAGATTAGCATTATTGTAGGTGATGTAATGTGTTTAAGGAATAAATTATTGCGAATGAAAATTATTGTTTTCTAAAGATCACCAAACTACAAACAACAGCCTCCCCAAAGAGGTTTGTGTCAAGCGGCTGTAAAACCTAATCCAAAATCTTGGGACATTTATTATTTCTATCGCTTTTCTATGCATTCATTATGCACTAGCGATTTTCCGGTGTGGTTCAGGTTATGAATTAAGAGGCGATAATTATTTTCATTATGTCTGACCGATATGAATGGAAGAAGACTTCAGCTATGGAAGGGCAGGGAGATGACGAATGACCGCTGATAGACATCGAGATAATGTAAGTAATGACATGAATAAAAAAATGAAGGGTGTAATCCAAATATATAAAGGAATGGTTTTAAGTAAAAAAGGTAAAAAGTGTTCTCGGTCAAATTGTGTATTTTCTTCAATTAATTGAGTACATTTAATCACAATAGCGATATGTTAACGATCGTTTGGTATACTAACATCGCAATACCAAATTATATAATAATGTACCGTTAGATTCAGTCGATTTGTCATAGCATAATAGTTAACAATAAAAAAACTTATTTAACTTAACTTACTATAGTATGTTATTAAGCCGAGAATACTTTAAAAACCTACCGTACATTTAGAATTCTTATAATTTCTTACACAAAATCACTAGCCAAAGTTTTGATGCAAAACAATATTTAACCGATTTCACTGAAATCAATTTAATCAGCTTTCTAGGTGCTTAAATTTATATCTACAAATTGTTATTTCATAAATAAATTCCTTACAATTTATTGTTAATAGATAACTAGACAACAAACAGACAAAGTAGCCATGTTTACACTTTTATGGCACACAAACTTTACTTACTACCGTAAAACAAACATATATTACATTGTTAAACTTCCTGACATAGTTTTATGCGTGTTTAATCTAAAATGATAACCATGCAAAACAAAACTCTTGTGTACAATCAACAACAGCAAATTAATTTATATAAAACTGACAACTTCAATTGGTCAAAACCTAAAACATTTTTTTTCTACATAAAGTAAAAAAAGAGTCCACCATGTACAAAAAACAAACAAGCAAAATGAAAATAATGAAGTTGGTACAAAAACTATCTCAAAATTAGAATTGAATCGCAAAACATATTAGAAACGGTGGGTTACATAACATATTATGGAGTACATACGATTTCGAAATACCATGTGTACCTCATACGGCACTACTATACTGAGCTGTGATAACTCTCCACGTCCCATACACATTATACTTTTAAAGACTAGCTTCTACTTTGGTCTAGCATAAGAGATCTGCTTTACGGGACTTCACTCAAGCACCTATGTCTACTTGTGGTATAATCGTAACAAAAGTACTGACAACACCAAGTCAAAGTTGCAATAGAATACAAAGATTTTGGTGGTTAGAAAAAGAATTTCGAAAAATAATGATCTTGAGGCGGGAATCGAAACACTAGTGTCTTGGGTGGCCGAGCGGTCAGGCACCTGCCCGGATAGCAGCGGACGCGGGTTCGATTCCCGCCTCAAGATCATAATTTTTCGAAATTTTTTTCTAACCACCAAAATCTTTGTACTAATTTTTCTAACATTTATATAATGTTAAAATTAAAATCGAATAGTTGCAACAGAATGACAAAACTCTTCAATCAATTTTGAAATTTTCGTCAACCAAAGCTCTGTTTTAATCAATTGTAAAATTATAACAATTTTATAAAATCCGAGCATTGAATAATTATACTATGCTATTTATAATAATTATATAAAAGTTTAAATACTCGAAGTTCGTACCTATTAAATTAAGTCCTTGCCTTAATCAATTTATCATCAGTCGACATCTAAAGCATGCTGTGTCTACGTAGGTACCAAAGTTATAATATCCGACTATAAGCAGAGGACGGACACGTCTAATTGCACTTGATCAGTAAAATATTCCAAATACTTATCCTTATCCAAATTCTCCGAAATATATTAATGGTACATTTATTTACGTGTTTATTGCGGTAAATATTTAACCAATTTACCTCTATCGCATGACGTTAGGGTGCTACCTGGAAATACGTACACGTACGTGTAACCTATTGCGTCAATAATACCGTCATTCACTGAAAGTTTGGTGGTGGCTTAATTTACAGGATAAACTAATTAATGCTTATTAGCGATTACCCTTCGACATTTAAGGCTGTCTGGCTTAAAATATTTCTTATTGCGACAGTTAGTTTTTAGGTACCACATGTTGCGTTGGTCTCTGTCAATAAAAAGAGTGTACCTATCCACTCGTGCTGCATGTCGTAAAAACCATAGGCAATGTAGCCAAGATGCATCTTGGGCCAGTTTGTACTATAAACAGTAGATTCCTCCTTGGATGTACCGAGGTTCAGTCTCGGTCGATGTCGTAGAAAACGGTGAAATGGATGGCTGCAGCGATGAGCCCGCCGGCCAGCAGCAGCGCGGAGGCCACGCGGCCGGCTTTGATGGCCAGCTTCGAGTCGTTTTCACCTGAAAAGGAAACAGAGCTCTAAAATGCCGCGCCAGAGGATCTAGACTAGTAGCTAATCTCTACCAACGTACGGAATAACAATGTGTGAAACTGACGTATTACTGACGGGCAACAACATGGGGGCAAAATTTGTAATAACTTTCATAATTAAATTTTTGCTTAAGCTCGAAAACTATGATTTAAATATATAATAATCTTGCAAAATCGGGCTACAGATAAATAATTTCCATAGTGACAAGAAACAACAGATTAGGTATTTAAGATCGAGTATACAGTGTCTATTAAAAGAGAACTTCGACACACACCACTTTGAAATTAAATATATTGAAAAACAAATTGTGTTATATTTCTATTTAATTGGCAATATAAGTAGCGAAATTTCGTTTAGGTAATCTAGATTCATGAATTTTCAACTAATTTTCATATTATTAAGCCGTCCGAGTATGTCGGAGTTCAAGCTTAAACCACTTGAGACTATAGACTATGTAGTGTACATTATTACTAGTAGACGCCCGCGGCTTCGCTCGCGTTAATGTCGGTTACTATAGCCTACAGCCTTCCTAGATTAATGGACTATCCAATACGAGAATAGTATAAGTAATAATAACAGAATAAGAATTTTTCAATTAGAGTCAGTAGTTCCTGAGATTAGTGCGTTTACACATACAAATAAACAAACAAACTCTTCATCTTTATAATATTAGTATAGATGGAAATGGCACACCGGACGGAAAGGCTGAGGAATAGCAAGACTCACCTCGAAAGAGCAGCATGGCGAGCGGCAGGCCGGCGGCGGCGCCGAGCGCGTGCGCCGCCCACGCCACGTGCTCGTCGGCGTGCGCGTGCGCGTGCGCTTGCACGTGCGTGCGGCTCAGCGCCCACCACGCCTCCGACGCGCCCAGCACCAACACGCTCAGCGGACGGAACCACCACAGCGGCACGTGGCCGTACCTGCGACAACCAACCCTCGCGTTACAACCTCCTCGTAAACCTTCATCATTAGCTTCTATCAGATAACACACTACATAATGCTCTGCTTTCATTTTTTAATGTTCCGTCATCTCACTGTTAAATCATGGCGGAGCATTTAATCTCAGAACTGTCGCCACACTCATCGTAGCAAGCCAAGATGGCAGAACAGATTTAAATTAATATTGTCACACCACTCCCCATCTCTCTCGCGGGTGTCGTACAAGGTTGCTCTTATACCACCGAGATTACTATCTCGGCTCCACCTACTATTAATTACTACATGGGACCTAACATGTTGGCGAAATGCGGGTGTTAAATTGTTAAATTCACTCCTGAGGCGTGATTGTAGTATATTTTTGTGCTGTTTTGAACTAAGCGTGTCCAATATGTTGCATGGCATGCTTACCGGAGGCAGACGTTGGGCAGGTGCGCCGTGAGCAGGCCGTAGACGGCGGCGGAGGCGCCCACGACGCGCACGCGTGGCTGCAGTGCGCCGGCGCCCAGCGCCCCGGCCGCCACGCCGCCCGCCCACACGCACGCCACGCGCCACCACGCCTGCTCGCGCTCCAGCCGCCACCCCACCTGTGGCGCATTCGGGTCAGAACGCGTTCGCCACAGACGGCACACGCAAGGATGGTTTGACTCAAACCTTTTTGATCGTTTCCAAAGTCAGTTTGAACATTTACGGGATTGAAACTCGTTTGATAAAATTTAATATTTTTATTGCGTTTGACGCGCCGTTTGGTCGGTGTGTCAAATGAAACGCAGTGCCGTTTGACGACCGTTCAAACCAATATCAAACGGTTGACGCGTTCTCCCTTAACCGAGCTGCCGAGGGATAGGTAACTCACCGCTAGCGCGACGACGGCGTTGAGCGCGAGGTGCGCGGCGGTGGCGTGCACGAACCCGTACGAGAGCAGCCGCCACGGCTCGCGACGCCACGCGCCCGGCGCCCACTCCAGCAGGGCGCGCAGGTGCTCCGGCAGCCACAGGTGGATGGCGAACTGGGAACAGAGCGGATTTTGAGTCTCACGGACGGTGGATAACGATAGCCACTGGATACCACAAGTCCCGAACGTTTCAGGGACAAAGAAGAAGAAATAGAAAAAGCTCCAAACATTATAGTCTTGATGCGGGAAACGAACCCGCGTCCTCCGTGATCTGGGCAGATGCCTATACCACTCGACCAATGAAGACATTGTTAGGTACCTTGCCGAAATTTCTCTAACCTTTACACTTCGCCACTTCACTTTGTAGGTAAGCCCTATAATTTTTCGATCTTTTTCTAACCTACTTTTCTTTGGAATAATTTTTGTAACATTTTAAGTGTAACAAAAAAAAATAGCACTTTAAGGACACTCACGTTGATTAAAATCATAGTTAGGATGAAGTACGGCGGCTTCAAGATGGCGAACAGGCGCTCCCTGCGCTTCTCGAACTTGGTCTTCTGCCTGAGCTTGGCGCTGGACTTCTGCAGGCCGGGGTGCTTCTTGGGCGCGTTGGCCACGGTCAGCGTGAGGCCGGCCTGCAGCCGCGACTTGGGAGGAGGGGGCGGGCCGCCCAGCAGGCGCCTGCTCTCGCCGGGGCTACCTCTGCCCAGCACCTCCTCTCCCTCCTGTTCTGCCCACGCCTGCGCCGGCTCTGCCCCCTCCGGCAGGATCCTGTGACCCTGGTACAACGGCTGGTGCTCCCCGTCGAGGCGCTCCACTTCCTCGCTGTCCACTGCGTCCGGAGGCATCCTGGTCCCTCCGATCCAGCCTTGACATCTTCTATATGCCTCCGCGATTCCACTCCGACGCTACCGCCCGCTCGGGCCGGGCCTGTGACCAAAAGTGAGCCGGTCAGATCGCGCTCGCACATTTATACAGGTTACGCACGGAAAACACTTGACTGATAACTACTCGCGGTCCCAATATATAAATAAACAGATTTCCTGAAAAAGGAATTCCCATAGCTCTGACAGGAAACAATATAATAATATAAACGGTAGCATCATTTATGGTATTAATATGTTGTGTTATTTACGGGTTTAATCTATAATTATTGCCAATGTTTATTACGTAATCACGTATCCAGTGTTCTATAAATTCCCTTTGTTACACATATTAATTATTCAGGTTACCTACCTTATTCATTATTCAGGTTAACTTCTCAATATTTCTCACTTTAGAAAATACTTAATAGGCACAGATCTTGAGCAAAGAAATGAGAGGGTTTTGCATAGATTTAGATTGCGTTGATACATTAATATTTATTAATAAACTAAGAAACAAAAAATTACAAATAAAAAGAAATAGAAAAATTACTATATCCTGGTGCGGGAAACGAATCAGCTTTCCGCGCAATTCGATGATTTTGTTTGAAAATAATCAAAAAGTCTAATGACGCTTGAGTACTAAAAAAACTGCACCGTCTTAGTAAAAAAAATATTATCAAAGTTATAATAGTTATTTGTTGTACGTGAGTGCAAAGTTGTTTTTTAACCGCGTGCTCAATTTTGATGACCGAGCTAGCGAAGGATTCTAAAATTGAATCACGAGCGTAGCGAGTGATTCAAAAATTAGAATCCTGAGCGATAGCGAGGGAATCAAAAGAGCACAAGGTGAAAAATCTTTGCACTCGAGTGCAACACGTAACTTTTCATCCCCCCCAACGAGGAAATTGCAAAATACAAAAAGAAAATACAATCACAACAGTTTCTGTTTTTACCCAGAAACTTCCACAACACCCTCCCATTAACCCAAACACACTCTCAACACCCACCCAGAAACACCCACAACATTCACACCCATCCACTCAGACACACCCATTCACCTAGAAACACCCACAAAACATCCATTCACCCAGAAAAACCCACAAAACACCCATTCACCCAGAAACACCCACAAAACACCCATTTACCCAGAAACACCCAAAAAACACCCATTCACCCAGAAACACACACAAAACACTAATTCACCCAGAAACACCCACAAAACACCCATTCACCCACAAACACCCACAAAACACCCATTCACCCAGAAACACTCACCAAACACCCATTCACCCAGAAACACCCACAAAATACCGATTAACCCAGAAACACACACAAAACACCCATTCACCCAGAAACACCTACAAAACACCCAATCACACCCAAAAACACTCAATCACCCAGAAACACCCACAAAACACCTAATCACACCCAAAATAAATCAATCACCCAGAAACACCCACAATACTCACCCATCCATTCACAACCACAAAAACCCATTCACCCAGACACACCAACAAAACACCCATTCACCTAGACACACCCTCAAAACACCCATTCACCCAGACACACCTCCAACAGCCACCCATCCACCCAGCCACACCCACAACATTCATCCAGACACACCTGTAAGTCCCTAATAAAAATTACCGTACCTAATGGAGTTCCGAGACGGTCAATCAGCTTGAGTCAAGCACGTTGATTTTCTGTATGTTTTTGTTCCGTTGCTAGCGTAAACAAATCAAACAGACCTAAAAAGCTTTTAAATGCTTGACTCAAGCATCCAGCAAGCGTTGTAGACGATCAAAATGTTTAAAGCAAGATTGACGCCAAGCTGATTGACCGTCAGGGAACTCCTAGGTTTTAACAAATTTGTGACGTGAAAAGAAAATGGCGCGCGCAAAGCAAATTACAAAAAAGTACACCAAGAAGGTTCCGAGTCTGAGTTTTTAACAAATTAAAATAGGTTGCATGACAATTTCGGCACCATGGAGGTAGAAATAAATATGTATAATGATGTTTTGAAATTCACAAACTCATTGCACACGATGTTCTAAATTCAAATTTACTTTAACCTCTAGAGGATAAAAACGGCTTTTGCACTCAGATATCGAAGAGCAAAAACGCTTTTTCCGAGATGGTGGGATGAAAATAATATTTTATTACACAAAAATTACATAAGTTAAAAATAAAATAAATAAATTAAATTAAAATAAACAGCTGAAAAAGTGAACGGGAAAATTGCATTGCGGGAAAAATGCATTATGTAATGTAACGCGCAATCTGCCACACCACTATCGGTGGCACGAGCTGGCCGTATTTCTATAAATGCATTAAATTAATTATGGTTTATTTGTTCTCAGGTTTTACCTATTGTTTATTCTCATAGACTGCACGGAAGTTTGCATAATAAATTTATTGAAATTACAAACAATTTGTCACAAAGAAAATTGTGATTGGAAAAAGTTCTCAAAATTATAGTCCCGCATCAAGCGGGAATATAAATGAATTTCTTCGTGATATTTTTCTAATGTTCAGATTATTAAATCAAAATAATAACAATGCATACTATGTGACGTCGAAAAGGTCCTATACATAATTGAATGTATTGCAAAGTAATGAAGTGGAGGACGATGAACGGAGAGAGTGATTAGGATGACAACATTCCAATCCATATTACTCAAGGTTTTGGATTAGGATTTACAGTAGGCCGTCTCCCCCCTTTGGGTATGCTCTCTACATCGGATAATTTCCGTTAGTCGATTTTGTGCCAGCAGACACGAAAGCCAGAATATATAATAATATATACTAATATTATAAAGCTGAAGAGTTTGTTTGTTTGTATGGTTAAACGCGCTAATCTCAGGAACTACTGACTCAAATAAAAAAATTCTTTTTGGGTTGGATAGTCCATTCATCGACGAAGGATATATAATAACCGACATTATCCACTAGTTATTTATAATTTGATAATAATATTTGTTAACTACAATGAAACTTTGCTCTTTCCGCAAGATGAAATAATTACAAGTGGTTACCTACCGATCCAATATTTGATAAGCTTCCAGTATAGGCAGTGCAGGTGTTAAAATTCGCATATTATTTACAGTCTTAGTATATTTTACACCATTTTCATTTTAAATAAATAAACAATAAAATAAATAAAGTGAGAAAAATATACTATAAGTTTGACACAATGACATTAGATACTGTCTAAGGTTTTTACAGATTAGGTATGATAGATATTTAAAAATCTCAAAACTTTTTGGTTTCTCTGATTTTTTTATTATAATTGTAATTGTAGCAGAATATCTTCGACTTTTTAGTTTACAATCCGATTGGTGGCCATTAGTTTTGTAGATAATAATTTGACGTACTTAGTCCATTAATTGCATGCCTACTTCTATTTGATTAGTGGTGCAGCCATCGCATCACAGAGACCAGAGACATAGCTTATTTACTCTTTGATGGCTACGTGAATACACGAGACACGGTGACGCTTGCCAGGCGAATATAGACTGTTTGCCATCAATAATTAATGAAATGCATTCGCCCGAAGGCTTCAGACGGAGCGATCACGATCGATAGCAAACAATCACGGTGTGTACTTGAATGATTGCCTCTCGAACTTCCTACACGAGATAGGGATCTCTGGCGCCCATCTCTGTTTACTGATTCCAACGTGTATCATGTGCGTAATATCCTTGAAAACATATTATTATGGTATCTTCACATAAAACTTTATGTGGATACGTTTGTTAAAACGAATCTACTACCGTAGTGTTAACCAATTTGATGAAACGGACTGCAGGTACCATTGCAGTGTGTACGAGTGGTTTTCATTACCGCACTCCCTCTAACTATTCTCTATTGTGGCACCTTATTAAGCCTGATTAGGACCGCTAATACTATATCACAATGGAACGGTAAACATTTTCGAGTCATTGCCGGAGTGATGATTGCGCATGCGCAGGATGTAACTTGAAGTTGGGTGCTCAGTATGCGGCTGGCCTGATATGCTTTCTATGGCCAATGCACCTGCTTGTCCATCTGTCACAAAACAGTAAACATTACATCCGTATTATTGCTACATTTGAGTAGTTTGTAACGTAATGCCAGTAAGAAATATTAATTCACGTAATCTACCCAGTTGGTACAGTCTACAGAACGTCAGGCTTCCATAAAAAGAAAAAAATCGCAAAAGCCTTATGCTTTACTGCAAAGAAGTTAAGATTGACAATCGATTGAAGAAATTTGACTATTTTGGGAAGTCTGAAATTCTGTGACCGTACCTTATGTGATAGCGTTATATGTATTTAAATATTATGTCGTAATTTGTATTATCAATTTTTCATTTACATAAATTAACTTCCGTTCATCCCTATATTTCTTCACGAATTCATATCTCCATCCAATGAGATCGTCAATCGTAACCTCTTAAATTTAAGTTATTACATAAGTTTGTGATGTTTTTGAACATGTAATTTTTATTCTAATAGCGTATACTGTTGTTAATGGTGTTGTATATACAACAGTAGCATCCAAATTGAAATTATGTCATTAAATAACCATCAGTTTTTTATATCAATCACTCGTGGGAAGGAGTTTTTGTGGATTTTATAATCAATCTTAGAGGAATAGTGAATTAGTGACTCATGGCGTAATGTTTCTCATACAATCAAGGATGAATGGAGGACGAGAAAAAGATAGCAGTAAGTATTAGTTCTTATAAATTTTATCTCAATTTTGTGTCTTATTTCCTATGAGACACAAAATCAAATATCAACACACATTTTCCAAAATAATGTATCCTATTTTACTAATATCTATTTGTATACCTATAGGGAGATTGGGCCATAACCCACCACGCTGGCCCAGTGCGGGTTGGTGAGTATTAACGACTACATATGCAGCCGGGACCACCGGCTTAACGTGCGTCTTAACGACCCCGAGAGAAAGTGGGGGTGGTGCCATTATTGTATTATTCTTTGTCTAATTTATACACCAATACTACAAAAAATTAGGACCAATTTGATTTTTATTTGAGCTTGACCATGTTAACATTATATCATATGCAGATGACACTGCCCTTCTTTTCTCAGCCGATACAGAACACGAAGTCTACAGGCATACTACACATGGACTAAATATTGTAACCAAATGGCTTCAGGATAATTTGCTAACATTAAATGCAAATAAGACTAATTACATTAAGTTTTCCGTACCCAAACTTATAACAACTTCAACCAACCTTTTGTTATATATACACTATTGCAGAGCTTGCAATGAGAACCAATGCCAATGCCCTGAAATTAAAATCACGAGTGCAATAAAATACCTGGGAATTATAATAGATGAAACGCTTTCGTTCAAACCTCATATAGAGGCCCCAAATAATAGATTGCGTAAAATGATATTTGTATTAAAACATTGCGCACTATTGCAGAGCCGAAAATCATTCGGCAGGTGTACATAGCACTATGTGAATCAATATTAACCTAGTGCATTTCCTCCTGGGGTGGTGTGGGAAAAACATTGCTACTAACTACTGAAAGAGCACAAAGACTTATTCTCAAAGTGTCTACTTCTCGCCCATTCCTTCTCCCCACGAGCCTTCTGTATCAAAGTTGCAATGTATTAACAGTTCGGCAGTTATTTATAATGAGTATTGTACTTAAGCAGCACAAAGCACTTCCTTATATAACTGAGATAACTAAAAAAAGACCTAAAGATATCATTTTCACTAAAAAAATAGGGATAAAATATGCCTCTACGACAAGATTTTTCGTATTCTTAGGTCCACTTCTTTACAATAGGCTCAATGCAGCACATACATATATATCCACTAAACTACAGAAATTGCAAATTATGTATCAAAAATGCTCTACAAAATTTGTCCTACGAGGATACTGAGAAGTTATTAACTGTAGTAAAGTAAGCTTCTAGTTTCTGTGTCATTACATACAAACATACATAAATCACGCCTATATCCCCGAAGGGGTAGGCAGAGGTGAAACTAGCACGCACGCTTCGCCAATTATGTTAGGTCCTATGTAATAGGTGGCGAGCCTATTGCCATTTATCGGGCACAAAAGTCGCAGTA
This sequence comes from Cataclysta lemnata, assembly GCA_963931975.1. NCBI lineage: Eukaryota > Metazoa > Arthropoda > Insecta > Lepidoptera > Crambidae > Cataclysta > Cataclysta lemnata. Next base: position 17,894,037 of record OZ008344.1, read on the forward strand.
CACTGCTATTGCTAGGTGGTATAAGAGGAACGCTGCTGCCCATTCCCTATCACTGATTTATCCTTAGTCGCCTTGTACGACACCCAGGGGAGAGATTTGGGGTAGTGACAATTGTATTCTACTCTGCCGTCACCACACGGCCATGTCATTAAATTAACAATAATATTTCTATTGTAAGTCTAATTCTATTTAAGTGAATTTACTTATTCTAAATATTGTAGATCTGTTTAAAGTGCCTATGGCCATCATTCAGTAATTAAATTGTTTATAATACCTCGATTAATTATCACGTCTAACTCAGCACCATTTCACCTGAAACACAGGTTTTACCTAGTTCAGGTACTAAAGTGTGTCATACCTAATTCTTTATGTCAGCATTTAAAAGCATTAGGCTCGCCACCTATTACATGGGAGCTAAAATAATTGGCGAAGCGCGGGTGCTAGTTCACCTCTGCCTACCCCTTCGGGGATATAGGCGTGATTTATTTATGTATGTATGTATGAATAAATTATTATTATTTATTACTATTTTTCATTAGAACGTCACTTAAGTTCGTAATACAAAAAGTATAGAAAAGAGGTTGATAATCCCCGACATTCTTTGTGCATAAACAGCACGTCAGACTATCAAATAATTCCAATCGATTGGCAAACATAACCAGTTTGACATAAAGCACACAATCAAATGAGGAATTTTGAAGGTTTTTTTAAGAACTAAGTAAGGGCACTTACCCCATGTGGCAGGTAACCCAGAGCCAAGTCAAACAAAACAAAATTATTTCCATGAACGATCCTCTCCACGTCTCGGCTGCAGCAGGACAAATAATCTCGCGAGAAGACAGTGCGCTTTTATCCAGAATTCCAGATGCTACACCGCGCTAATTGTGTTAAACCGATCTCCCACTTCGATAAAGGAGAAACGTCATGTGCGCGCTCCAAATAGCAACTAGTCGGCGTGTACGCTCGCGGTGGGGGTGGTCGGGTAAATAAACATTGCAAGGTACCTGCGCGGGCGCACCGGAGGGGCGTGACTCAGGCCCAAGGATCAATGGATAAAGGAATCCTTCTTCTAATTTTTTCATTTGTTTTAGGGCGCTTTTTAACATTGACTAGGTCATCAGCGACCATATTGCATTAAGAATTAACAAACTTAGGTTTTATTTAACTTACATATTTTGTTTAACCTTCTTGCCTTAGACAACTGCTACCGCACAATTAAGTAATAAATAATTTTGCAAATTTTTTTTTACCGTATCTGATACACCTACCAATTTTTATGAAAATACAGGTAGGTACTTAATACATATTGAAAATATTTGTGCGTACAGTCATCAGTTTACCATAAACTGTGTTACAATTCTGCATTTAAACATAACATTAAGTATTTTAAAAACTCTTTAAGACAAAGATTTTGGTGGTTAGAACTCTTTAAGACATGTTGGTGTTACATTGTATTGTGTTTTTGATATTGATATAAATAAACAATGATGGTGAACCACAGCGACGGACGCTGTCAAATGAGATAATTTTCATCACCACAACTTAGCGGTCTCAGGATTCGCTTGATGTGCACTAATGTGCGCCGCCTCGTTCAAGTCGGAAGCTAATTCAAAACGACACCAGTAACAGTTCATTAAACAGACATCAACTGTCTTAATTTATTTCATGAAAAATTTGATCAAGAAAACTTTTTTAAAAAGAAAAATATCAATGATAATTTTTTCAGCTTAACAAGTTCCAAAAGAATGTGTGCTTCGTGGGAAGACAATTTCCCACGGTGCACACATTGAAGGGTTATTCAGATGTCAAATGCACCCCTGCTCCCGCATATGCATGGCGACAGCAGCGTCCCATAGACAGTCTCATCTGTTACACCGAAGTACCTACTACTTAAGTATCGAATGTTGTCGGTTTTTTTACTTGAAATTACAATGTAGTACACGTGAATTGTTTTATTAGTATAACATAATAATAACATATTATACATACATATGTCACGCCTTTCTCCCACAGGGGTAGGCAGAGATCACTTCTTTCCACTTGCTACGATCCTTACATACTTCTTTCGCTTCATCCAATCTCATCAATCTCTTCATGCATGCCCGTCGGTTTCGGGTACTCTTGACCTGGCCCTAATTTAATAGACTTTCAATTTGATTATGAAAGATCCGCCTAGGCCTTCCCCTTCCCATTTCTCCATTCACTTTCGCCATGTATATCCTTTTTGTCAGTCTCCTTTCATCCATTCTTTCTACTTGACCAAACCATGCGAGCATCCCTGTCTCAATCCTTGTCATTACATCTTCTTTCAAACCACACTTTTCTCTTATCACACTGTTATACAATCGGTCGCTCAGCCTTACTCCAGCCATGCTCCTCAACGCTCTCATTTCTACTGCATTTATTCTACTTTCATGCTTCTTCTCCCATACCCAACTTTCACTTCCATACATTAATGTCGGGACCAGCACTCCATTATGAACAGCCATACGAGCCTTTCTGGACACGCTTTGGCTGTTCATAAAAGTGTGCAAAGCCCCGTTTATCATATTCCCAGCTTTCACCCTCTTTTCAATATCACTATCACATTTTCCATCTCTCGTAAATACAGATCCCAAATACACAAACTCTTTCACTTGTTCAACATTCTCACCCGCAATCTTAATTTCACACTTCGTCATTTGTTCATCCCTTTCAAAAACCATGACCTTTGTCTTGCTTACATTTACTTTCATACCTTTCTCTGTCAAAGCTTCATGCATGACTGTTACCATCTCCTGCAAATCTGTTTCTGATGACGCTAATATAACCTAACATATTATATTGTAGATAACACAAACAGTGTGTATTAAAGAAAATGTAAAAGTTTATTTATAAAATAAATTTGGTAAAGGTAAAATGAAACTCATGAACTTTGCCTTGCAGTAGTTGCAATAGAACTGAGTGCTCTCTCATGCCGCCGTCTTATGTCACAATGCCCATATAATGTCTCATAGTGGGCTATGGCCCATTCTCCCTATATTATTCATTCATAGGGAACGTCTGTGCCCCAGCAGTGGGACATTAAAGGGCTGGTGATGATGATGCCATGTTACTTCAAAAGTGCACCCCATTTATTTCAATGTTTTACTCGAGAAAATCACATTATAGGGTATGACCCAGCTGACTCCTGACAGCTTTATGAATCAGAGAGTTCACTGGCTTCAAGGGTTATTACCTGCGTAATTGGGTGTAATCATTCGAATGAACCAGAAGAGGAAACAAATTGAAATAACGCTTTGCAGAATTCCCGGTCACCTGTTTTAATTAATTAGGGAAACACAGCTGTAGGCTACTTTCCTGCATTTATTTACTTTATTTATACATACATACATACATAAATCACGCCTATATCCCCGAAGGGGTAGGCAGAGGTGAACAAGCACCCGCGTCTCGCCAATTATGCTAGGTCCCATGTAATAGGTGGCGAGCCTATTGCCATTTATCGGGCACAAAAGTCGCAGTACTTTGCTAGGTGGTGGGTATAAGAGGAACGCTGCTGCCCATTCCTCGTCACTGATCTATCCTTAGTCGCCTTGTACGACACCCACGGGAGAGATTTGGGGTGGTGACAATTGTATTCTACTCTGCCGTCACCACACGGCTAACTGTAATTATTATAACTTTATTTATAATAATTACATAATCTAATAAAAAACTATTTATTATTATATATGCAGTGTGGAAAGAAAGCATGGGCCCTGGAGGGAAAGTACCTTAAATCTTTATAATAGCTCAATTTACAGAAAGGAAACATTCCTTTATTTTTAAAAAGAAACAAAACTGCTTTCACAGAATTCTGAAAAAGCTTACCCGAACCGGGAATCGAACCAAGTAAAAAAAATTAACACGCAATTTTATTTTACTAATCTATGCAGTCGATGTTAACGATAATTTTTAATGAAATCTAACATTTATTTTACTCTCGAATCAAATCAAACCTTTTTTTTTATTATTGTTGCTCGTGATTTTTATTGGTAATAAAAAAAATGAAAGTTTGAAAATCGAACGTTTAATTTTTTTACCATACATTTTAAGCTGCAACGATTACAAAAGCCCTTAAGTTGTATGGTAAAAGGTATCCGAATTCACAATAACACTGACACAAATATCGTTGAAAAAAGTTTTGGCGCGAACGGTAAAAAACTTAGTAGGTAAATGTTGGAGGTTTAAAAAACATTTATTACGAAGGTCACAAGAATATCGTAATCTGCACTTCATCAATATACAATTAATTCGTTAAATTATTAGCCTCTTGGTAGGTGATATTTTTCTTCAATATTAGTTGATGTGTCTTTCAATTCTAATAAAATATGATTCTCGTAAGGGTTGAAAGTATTCGAGAGTAAAAGTAAAATAAGTGTTAGATTTCATGTTTTCTTTTTTTAGACCCTATGTTTTTGAGAGAAACACGATCGTTAACATCAACGGCATCGATTAGTAAAATAAAAAGGCGAGTGTTAATTTTGTTGATTTTTTACTTGGTTCGATTCCCGATTCGGGAAAGCTTTTTAAGAATTCTGAAAATGCAGTTATTTTCCTTTTTAAAAATAAAGGAATGGTTCTTTCAGTAAATTGAGCTATTTTAAAGGATTAAGGTACTTTCCCTTCAGGGCCCATGCTTTCTTTCCACACTGTATATTACGCATAAAATAAGTAAGTCCATATACAACCTATTTATGTAACTGACGTGCACCCCGCGCCGCATCGCGTTGCCTAGCAACGAATCAACAGGGTGTCGAAATTACACCACGTCGCGAAGTGCACGTTGCTTTCTTTTAAATAATAATTCTAATTCTTTTTTAATGTAAATTGTGTGTGTAAATGTTATCCGTCTACTGGATAACCAAAAATATAAACTTTGGACCCTATACTGTGACTTGGATTATTCATTCACTTTTCACACACCAAAATACCAAACAGCGATGAATACGTTTTGAATGAAACCACGAAAGAGATAATGTTTGTCTATTCCGTATCATCGATGTTAATTCTTGTAAGTGTAGTAGCTTTTATCCGCGGCTTAGTTCACGTGATGTAATGAGTAATGGGGAATACATATCTGGGATAGAATTTAATAAAAACGTGATGAAAGCGTTCCAGAATACACGCTAATAATTAATATTTCCTGGACTCTGCCTGGACTATAGGGTCATTCAGGGGTGATGTGTGTAGGTATATGAATTAATCTCTTCAGGAATCTTGGATGATATCTACCTCTATCGCTTAATCACAAACATCTGTACCTCTTCATTACTGCAAATGACTACATTCTCCCAAAATTCTTTGGCCGCTTGGTAAAACTTGAGCTTCAGAAATATTACGCTGATTTTGTATAAATGATGGTGCGTTCTTACATCTCATCACCTGATCGCCTACGTAGTGGCCTTATCAGCTGATGGCGTCACAGTTTTCGTCAGCGACTGCTATCTGCTGTCAGAATTCGTACAAAACAACTCATACGCCGAATACGAGAATGATTAAGGTGACTAATAAGATAATGTTTACATTACAGCAGCCTCTACGTGTGTTTGTTACCTTAAACTTAAATCACTGTTTGTTTTTGTGGTGGTAATTAGAACTAATATTTAGCCGACAATACTTTAAGTTCCTGTCATAAGCAGTCAAGAGTATAATTTTGTAAACTCCTGGGGATCAAACCCAGGACCTCGAAATCTTAATTCCGGTAAGTGAAACACTAGACCACGGAGACCGTTAAAATGCTTTAATATTATTTGTGATTTTACAAATAAACTTGGCTAAATATGGAGGGTCTTCTTATGTATTCATACTCCTGGCGATATAATAATATGTATTGTGAAGACATAGAAGAGAACATACATATTGCCGCGTGGTGACGGCAGAGTAGAATACAATTGTCACCACCCCAAATCTCTCCCGTGGGTGTCGTACAAGGCGACTAAGGATAAATCAATGATGAGGAATGGGCAGCAGCGTTCTTCTTATACCACCTACCAATAGCAATGCACTGCGACTTTTGTGCCCGATAAATGGCAATAGGCTCGCCCCCTATTACATGGGACGTAACATAATTGGCGAAACGTGGGTGCTAGTTCACCTCTGCCTACCCTCTCGGGGATATAGGCGTGATTTATGTATGTATGTATGTATAGAAGAGAAAATACGGAAGGAATCACTCGCTGTGTGGCGCTTGAGGCAGCAGAGACCTTGGCGTGCACTTGAGTCCAAACTGTATTTATTTATCGTCTTTATAGCCACATTTACTCCGGCAGCTGGAAACTAAACGTGGCGCCGATGAATTACGATCTCCCACGGAGCAGATGCGAATATCCAAAACGTATTTTATTTGCAACTATTTAAAACGGACGATCAATCGTGCTGCGAGTTCTTGTGATTGTATAACCATAATGTTTAAAAGTTTCATCTCCTCGTTCTACGAAGTAAAGATATCCACGCTAAAGACAGTAAAATTAGCTCCGATTGTACTCTGTGAGTACAGCTACTGTGGGTTACTCTTTGTAATTATCAAAATATTTGGCATGACAAAATTAATGAGATGAAGCGAAAAATTTATTTAAGGATCGTAGCAAGTCGAAAGAAGTGATCTGCCTACTCCTGTGGGAGAAAGGCGTGACATATGTATTATGAAAAAAGTTTAGATGCATGACTCTCCGCCAAGAGGTACCAGCTTCAATCCCGGAAGGAGCAATTGTTTCTCTGCAAACACTTAAGATCTAATATTATTATTTGAATACGTATTGTTCTCAATAAGGATCATTTAATATTGGAGGAAAACTAAGCAAAAATGTACTGGAATATTGGCACAGTAATATAGTCAGAAGTGCGCAAATACTCCAATTTGTGCCGAGAATAAACTGTGAAAATACCCTGTAACGCTACGACACCACTAGTCTATTTGGCGATTAACCTTGGGAACGACTAAAACAGAAAATAACAAATACATTTCCTCAGTTATTGTAAATGTTATGGCTCATCTTTTTGTTGTTTGTTGTTTTACCAACAGGCACAGTGTTAAGAATCAATACTATTGATACATCACTGCGACACGATTGATACGTTCCTCTACTTCCTGCCCTGTTTATCTGGAGTCGCCGCAGTGTGGTTTCTCTTCCATTCAAATATCTTAGTATAGCCATCCACTCCCTTTTGATTCATATCATCGGAAAGGTGATACTAAATGCGGTGTTGATTAAGCATAATCAATCTCTTGTCCAGATTCGATAGCAACCACAAACTACGATATCGCATATCATCAACTGAAGAAGGGAGACAGCTCGAGTGAACTATCGGTTACGAAAGAAATATTTACGTGTATTTCCACTGCTGAACATAATGATAACCAATATTCATTGGCAAGTTATTAAATTATCAACATAATATAACCCCGGTGAAATATCAACTTACCAAGCACAACTGCTTATAGAGAACTGTCCATCTTTTGTCCGATCAAATATTTGCAGATTAATGACCATAATTGATGGTTCTCCATATTTATTGACCGCTTCACATCGTTTGTTATTTGAAGTTTAGGAAAGCTATTTACGAATTTGCCTATAGCTATGTAGTTGTAACTATTATAACAAGTAGGAAGACCTAGGCCCAGACGGATTACAAATTTGTTAATTATTTAGATAGATTTTAGTATGCCCTGAAAAGAAGAAACGATCTAAAGTACAAACCTATGAAATATATTTGTAGAAATTTAGCACGACTTTTTACAAAATATATTAAGCGCTGAGTAGAATACAATTGTCACCACCCCATATCTCTCCCGTGGGTGTCGTACAAGGCGACTAAGGATAAATTAATAATGAGGAACGGGCAGCAGCGTTCCTTTTATACCACCTAGCAATTGCACTGTACTGCGACTTTTGTGCCCGATAAATGGCATTAGGCTCGCCACCTATAACATGGGACCTAAAATAATTGGCGAAACGTGGGTGCTAGTTCACCTCTGCCTACCCGTTCGGGGATATAGGCGTGATTTATGTATGTATGTATGTATGTATTAAGCGCTCCACATAATGTTGAAAATTATTGATCAAATAAATAACTAAGTAAATAGAATGAATGCGATAGATTTCAAATAAATCCCAAGTGCACATTGGTTTTATAGATATTTTTCCTTGAATATTACAATCAATAAGTCAAGACAAATTATATTAATTCAAGACTAATTATTAATTTTCAAAATAGATGAGGATAAAGCGATTGTTTGTACTATATCCTGGCGATGAGCGCGTGCCGGAAATTTATCCACAATGCTTACTACATATAATATTATGTTATACGGCGATAAATATATGTAATATGATGTAATGAAATACAGTCAGTTATTACATTTAATTTCTCATCATAACTAGAGAATTCAAACTTATTTGCGTCTCGTCAAGGACATTGAAGGAATATTTTAACCGCTTTAAATAGTAAAGTAAAACAAAACACAATTATTTAAATCATTGCACTGAAGGATTGATTAGTGCACATAAAGAACCGGAGTTATTTATCAAATAAGTGGTTCATTATCATATTATAAAGCTCGATAATTCGTCATATTATTTCATATTTTAATTGAATATGTATTTTTCAATAAAATCTTACTTAATAATGTAACATTTTATTGAAAAATACATAACCCAAAGAAAACTATTTTGATTGAATGATCAGCAAATTTTCCTCGATTCAAAATATAAATGATAATGTCACGGAATAGGCTTAGGTACGGCTTACCCCTTTTTTTTTTTTTTTTTTTGCGGAGAGGTAAACTGCATTTACGCATCATCCCTGCAGTACGGTGCAACTACAGAGGTATGTGGGACTCGGGGTAGAGACGTTCCCCCACTACACCACTAAACATCCTCTCCGGGCATATCGAGCCAAAGCACACTATGGCAGCCATCCGGGGTCATCCGTTAGGATATGTCACCGGACAGCCACCTGCGCCCGCCCTTTCGGGCTCCTTCTGTGCACCGTTTCCCCTAGTCCAATGTCCAACAACAGCGTACTGCGCCGGACAAAGGACCCGCCCGTCCTGACCAAGTTTCCTCTGAAGAGGAATCTTTCCAAGACAGGCCCCCATACGACGGGAACCGGCGCTCTTCCAGCCCCAGAGGGAGCTAGAGGGCGCAGGCTCCCCCACCCTACCTGCACTGCCGGACAAGCGCCCCGACGCAGTCACACCTAACGCCGCCGGACAGATGCCCCGACGCGGCCCTCCTAGAATCCACCGGACAAAAGCCCCGACGTGGTCCCACCCCCCGGTCGCCGGACAAACGCCCCGATACGACCGCTACGTCCTGCCGTCTCCTCCAGTGGCGATCGCGATCTCCCGGCGGGCGATGCATCGGACCTGCCCAAGACACTGTGCGGCACTGGGCGGTGGACATACCCATCGTGTGGTGTGCCTCCACATAGGGCTCTGTCACTCACTGCTCAGACAGCTCCCAGCACAAGTCCGCACACTCCACCCGCCGACGAGCCGCGCCCGCCACTGGAGAAAACTGCCGACCGCCGGACAAACGCCCCGACGCGGCCAACACCTATCGGCCGCCGGGCAGACGCCCCGACGCAGCCCTCCACCTGGTGACCGCCGGGCAAGTGCCCCGACGCGGCCCCACACACGTCTCCAACAGTGGTGTCAAAAGGGGCCCGGATGAAACTCAGCGCTAAATTTAAGGCTATGGTCTACGCTTTGGCCCCCTACCAAAGGCGAACCATCCGGAAGACGCCGCAAACACCACGTCTTAGGTGGTGAGCCGACGCCAACGTGTAGGCACCAGGCTCTCGCATCGACCAGCCAGCACTGCCTCTTCCGGCACCACCATTGGAGACCACCTTTGACCCGAAGGTCCCTCCCCCGTTCCGAAGTTAGCCGTCTGCCCGGAAAGTCAGTGCCGCTCTGACCCATCGAACAGACGTTGCCCAGGGTGCACCACGTGGAGGTCTCGGAACTTCGCACCCCAGGTACGGCTTACCCCTATTATTATAGGACATAATATGAAAATGAATTATTATAGTTGCATTTTAAATAGTCAATACTCTCTAAAAGGTGCCCGGATTCAACCCTATGTGGATTGCAGTCAATTTAGGAGGCAATGCACTCATGAAAGCAATTACCGCATTCATTAATCTTGAGGTTGTGGTGTGATGCACAGTCTGACTGCATTCACCTCGCACTCGCATAATTGCATCAATTGCGGCGGTTAGCATCAATCTGATTCTGTATTGCGGTAATTTATTGGCTCATGCCTAACCCTCTTCTTCATAAAAACTACATTCGCCTCTAACCACTGATTTGAATTAAATAAATTCTATTTTCATCCCACCATCTCGGAAAAGGCGTTTTTGCTCTTCGATATCTGAGTGCAAAAGCCGTTTTTATCCTCTAGAGGTTAAAGTAAATTTGAATTTAGAACATCGTGTGCAATGAGTTTGTGAATTCAAAACATCATTATACATATTTATTTCTACCTCCATGGTGCCGAAATTGTCATGCAACCTATTTTAATTTGTTAAAAACTCAGACTCGGAACCTTTTTGGTGTACTTTTTTTGTAATTTGCTTTGCGCGCGCCATTTTCTTTTCACGTCGAGGAGTGTTTGGCGCGTTTCGTGGTGTCAGTCAGATTTATTTTCACTAATTCAAAAATTGTTACAGAGTGGATTTTGTGCAGTGAAAGTGGTGTTATTTTGATGCACAAGCATCCGTGTTGATGTGCAATTATGCAGAATCATCGAAAATAAGTCTCATGATGTGTTTGATGTTGTGGTGAAGATCACTATAAAAAGTGGTTTTATCCATTTCATCAAGCACCATCTTTAACTCTGTTACCATTCAATTCGCGCCAAGCACTCCCTAGATGCGTTAAAATATGTGGCACCCATATTTTAACGTAAAATTCATTTCATTCATACTTTTCACCCACTCATTATTTCATAAGACTACAGATAAAATATACACTAAAGACTTGGCTGTATGGGCTCGACCCTTTGCCTTCCTTAAAATATAGGGAGAATTAAAAAAAAATCTTTTCACGTCATAAATTTGTTAAAACCTAGGAGTTCCGTGACGGTCAATCAGCTTGGCGTCAATCTTGCTTTAAACATTTTGATCGTCTACAACGCTTGCTTGATGCTTGAGACAAGCATTTAAAAGCTTTTTAGGTCTGTTTGATTTGTTTACGCTAGCAACGGAACAAAAACATACTGAAAATCAACGTGCTTGACTCAAGCTGTTTGACCGTCTCGGAGTAATTTTTATTAGGTACTTACAGGTGTGTCTGGATGAATGTTGCGGGTGTGGCTGGGTGGATGGGTGGCTGTTGGAGGTGTGTCTGGGTGAATGGGTGTTTTGAGGGTGTGTCTAGGTGAATAAGTGTTTTGTGGGTGTGTCTGGGTGAATGGGTTTTTGTGGGTGTGTCTGAATAGATGGGTGAGAATTGTGGGTGTTTCTGGGTGATTGAGTGTTTTTTGGGTGTGATTGGGTGTTTTGTAGGTGTTTCTGGGTGAATGGGTGTTTTTTGGGTGTTTCTGGGTTAATCGGTGTTTTGTGGGTGTTTCTCGGTGAATGGGTGTTTTGTGGGTGTTTCTGGGTGAATGGGTGTTTTGTGGGTGTTTTTGAGTGAATGGGTGTTTCTGGGTGAATGGATGTTTTGTGTGGGTTTCTGGGTGAATGGGTGTTTTTTGGGTGTTTCTGGGTAAATGGGTGTTTTATGGGTGTTTCTGGGTGAATGGGTGTTTTGTGGGTTTTTCTGAGTGAATGGGTGTTTTGTGGGTGTTTCTGGGTGAATGGGTGTTTTTTGGGTGTGTCTGAGTGGATGGGTGTGTATTGCGGGTGTGAATGTTGTGGGTGTTTCTGGGTGGGTGTTGAGAGTGTGTTTCGCTTAATGGGAGGGTGTTGTGGAAGTTTCTGGGTGAAAATAGAAACTGTTGTGATTGTATTTTTTTTTGTATTTTGCAATTTCCTCGTTGGGGGGGATGAAAAGTTACGTGTTGCACTCGAGTGCAAAGATTTTTCACCTTGTGCTCTTCTAATTCCAAAATAAATCCTTCGCTAGCTCGGTCATCAAAATTAAGCACGCGGTTAAAAAACAACTTTGCACTCATGTACAACAAATAACTATTCTTTTAATGCAAAGAGACAGAAATGTGATATAGTTTTAAAATTGTTTTTTAAGTAACTAATATATATAAATCTCTTCAGTTTATGACCGAAGCGATAGGCCGAGGTGTCTGACACACAGACTTCGCTCGGCAAATTACCTATGCTTGGTCCCATTTAATGGGTGGCGAATCTATTGCCATTTATCGGGCAAGTCATTCACAGTACTATAGGTGGTATAACAAGAATGCTGCTGAACTCTAGCTCACTGTTGTAGCCCTAAAGCCTTGGACGACACTCGTGGGAGGGATTGGGGTGGTAACAATTGTATTCTGCTCTGCGGTCACCACACAGCAAAACAAATGAATGTATTTATAAAAGTAAAATGGCATAAAGACAATGTATTAGTGTACTCGTGCACTGGATTAAGCTTCAGAGGCAATAGCCGCGGTGCCCTGACCGCAATCAGTCGGGGGCTGATAACGCCCAGTGTAATAAGTCATCTGTGTGCCAACATGTCTCGTACTACGACCAAGGTGACGTCGCTCCTCGGCTGTCATTAGCCCGATTTTGTCACCTATTGTTCCGCTTTAGTTCCCTAATTAAACCGCAAATAATCGCCCCCAAGCGTTACACTATATTCGACCTTAACACCACGAAAATACAGACGAGGTCTTCGAGTCAATTTTGGGCATTGGGATCTAAAGTAGGACGCCGGCCGAGTATCCAATTACACCTAAAAACCGTGTTATTTTTTATTGTAGCTTATTCTTTTATAGTTGACCGTTCGTCCTTGCGATTAGAAAACGTTTTGTAATGCCACTTGTAATTTGGAATTGACATCTCATGACACAAATAAATCGGGACTCAGAGAATAACCCTCTGCCGTGTAGTGACGGCAGAACAGAACATAATTGTCACCATCCCGATCTCAGCAGCAATAGCCGCAGTAGCAGCAGTAGCTGTATGGGCAGCATCTTTTCCTCATATCACCTAGCAATACAAAGCTATCTACGTGCCCGATAGATGGCAATAGGCTGGCCACCGATTAATGGGACCTAGCATAATTGGCTAGACTCACCTCTGCCCCCCTTCCAGGATAAATAGGCGTGATTGATGTAATTGCATTCAAAACAATGTTCTTTGAGAGATCGTAACTAGTTTACAATATTTGCGTTTTGGTTTTGTTCCTCCTGACTGCAAGACAGCAAGGTCATCAGAACAGATCGGCGGGGAGTATGTGCATGGAACTCGCGATCGGGATTTGACCTGGGGTTATTATGTAAGCCGATTACAATAGCTTTGGTGTACCCGTCACTCGCACACTTTGCTATCATTCTCAATGAGTGAGAGTGACAAGTAGACGTAAGCAAAAAATTACAATCTTCTAACCCTACTGCTCAATTAACAAAATAAATCCCCTTTTAATTTTCAGTGAGTTAGTTGCCGTTTTGTTCGCGCGAATTAATCGGTTCTCATGCTTAATAAATGTAATCAGGTGTGGCAATTGTTGAAGGTTTTCTGTTTATAAGAGCTAAACAAACGAATTTAGTAAAAAGTAGAAAAAATACAATGCCTAAAAGTCTGTCTGCGTTTACTAAACTTATGTATCAGATTGATTCTCGCGAATATTGATAGACAAATAGGTATTATACTTTAGACAATTAATTTGGTCCATAAATTTCCATTTTGTTGATACATATCTACGTCGTCAGAATAGAATTTGTATATACTATAGTAAACTTATCTGAAAAACTAAGTCATATCTACGGTCCATATGACTGTGTTTATTATTGTGCATTACCCTTCTGTCTACCGAGCTAGGACATCGACCAGTGTATCATTCACCAACCTTAATACTAATGAATTGATTTTATATTTCCGTATAGATTAGATATGATATATATATTTGTAAGAAACATTTTCGAAATATTATAAAGTATGTAAGTTGTAGATTTTTTTTAGATTATAGCAACAAAATAAAACAATATCTTTACTTATTTAATATGGTTGGTACGTACACTTTAACTAGACAATTTAACACCGAGACACTTTTCCCGTATGTCTGTGAAATTTCTATTGATTTACCAATTTTGGCTCAATTATAGGTGCACATTTAAATTATAATAATGTGAAATTTATCAAATGATGATCATATATATCATAATATTATATTATTATGTAAACAATGTTAATCACAGCCATTTTAATACACATTTTTTATCGCGTTGATTTTTATCGATCCAATTGTCAATTTGATACAGAATTCGCTTTGCGCCTAACCAAAATATAACCCGTCAAATATAATACTTAAGCGTAACTTATTTTATTACTTACTGTGTTCAAATTTCAGGGCCTAATTTGTACTATCATTATTTATTTGTTTGAATTCTTTGAAAATATTATTCCTCAATACGTAGGTACATAATATTTGACCGCAACTCGATAACGAGCAATAATTAACAAATTACTCTTCAATATGGTCTATAATTTGCATCAATTTCCTCAACATGTCATTGCGCTCCTGCTGTGAGTGAGTACTGAGTAAACGTATTTATTGAAGGATTTACACACTTTCCGGTTATGCTCATACATTTTAGGAAGTAAACACATCATTTTTCAATTCTAAAACAAAGGGGCTACTTAAAGAATATTAGATATTTACCTCACAAAGTGGTGTTTCTATACCATTTTACATTCACCTAGGATCCACCATTTTACACTGCTGTAAGTTTGTCAACGTTTCACTTTTTCACAAGAGAACTACCACTAAGTACATACTATTAATTCACAGCAAACCTCGTAATCCGGTTAGATTGACAAGCGACACGAAGCGACTGAAACAGCTGAGTGTCGCTTAAAACCACTGCCATAGTATATGCACACTCAGAAACGCACACCTAGAAAATTGTTCAAGATTATTTATATTATATCGAAAGAATCATGTATGTTGTTCTTGTATAATAAATATTATGTAAACACCAGATTACCCAATCTATAACATATAATTATCCCTGAAGGGAAGACAGAGATTTATTAACACCTGCTGTGCATTTCGTCTCACGTGATAGGGAGCGAAATCGCCTGTACTATGGAGTCTTCTGCCCATTCTTTATCATGTTTATACACATTGGTCGCCACGTGACTGACCTGAGAGACCGATAGGGATAGTGACATGAGCATTCTGCTGTATAAAATGTATGTCAGTTCTTGCAATTATTCATCTTTATTAAAATGTATTTCTATTCAACTCCTAAGAGACACCTAATACTTTTGTGAATATGTGCAGGGTATTCAATATTCTGCTATGCAAAAAGAAAACAAAATATGATGCAGGATCCATCATTTGTTGTACTGACTGTTTTTTGCTGTGGCTCAAATGCGAGTCGAAGCAGCCCTTGCGCCTTCTGCTGATAACACGTCATCGCATATGAGATTATTATTTCGTGAACGTAATCATACTTCTTATCGGCATCTTACAATGTTTCACTAACAAACTATTCATATCTCAGCAAGTAATCCTTACCTAATATTCCCGATTGTAAATTAGTCTAAATATAAACAAAATATACAGAGCGTCCCGCGCGTATGCGACATGGAGAGAATTTATAATACTGAAAGTTATACACATTACTAAAATGGAAATTTCAAGAACTATCCACTAATTAGTACTAATGGTACAGGTAACTAGACATTGTAAAAATTAAATAATCTTTTAAGTATATTTCTGTACTTACACCTACATACATAATTTACGCCTATATCCCCGAAGGGGAAGGCAGAGGCGGACTAGCACCAACACTTCGCCAGTCATGTTAGGTCTCATGTAATGAGTGGCCTATTGGCATTTATCGGGCACAAAAGTCGCAGTAGGTACATTGTTAGGTGTTATAAGAGGAACGCTGCTGCCCATTCCTTATCACTGATTTATGATTAGTCGCCTTGTACGACACCCACAGGAGAGATTTGGGGAGGTGACAATTGTATTCTACTCTGCCGTCACCACACGGCACACAAACACACTTACTGCTGCACTCAGAGACGTTAAATAACGTTAATGAGTACTTAACATCAAAAAATGACAATTCAAAACTAGTCGCTATTCTTGCCGGGTCTATGGTATTTGAATGAAAAGTTTTAACATTAAATACTCATTAAAGTTAATTGATTTCTCTGAGTGCGGCAGTAGTCTTAACAAAATACCAAAGGCTGCCTTTACAGCTGCACAACACTACTTCACACAGTGCAATCACTCAAATGTGTAGGTACTCATTGGTCCCCCTTGCTAATGAAAAATCGACATCGGTCCACTTCGCGCCCGCCACAGGGACATCGACTACGTAAGAAGTACTTCCGAGCCAGTTTAATGGCCATGTTACGACTAGTTATGCTTAAAATATTTTGAGTGACCAGTCTTATGAATTTTCGAATCCTTATGGTTCCAAATGATTACTGAATCAACTGAAGCACAAGAATGTTACGTATGAACGTGGAAGGACGCAGAAGGAGAGGCAGACCAAAGAAGATTTGGCCAGATTAAATGGAAATAGGAGAATATAGCGAGAGGAGTGGATGAGAAATTGGTGAAGAGTAGAGATATTAATAAAAGAAGAAAACATGTTGTGCCGATTCCGCCTAGACTAGAACGGGATGATGACAGGAATAAAAAAAAATACTTTCAGTTGATCCAGGTTAGTGGATCAACTGAAAGTATTTCATCGCTAAAAACGGGTTTTGTATAAAATGCAAATTAGTTTTATCCATCTAATAATTAGGAGACTTGTTGACTTGACTTGGAGACTTGTAGCTTTCTTTAGAAGAAATCAATTACAATCCTCGTATCTTTCTACAATTTCAAAGAGTGATGCAGCTGTAGGCCTGTAGTTTTTTTTAAATGAAAAACAGTTTGAATGGAGAAAAATTCTTGTATTTTGTATCAAATTTGTCCTAAAGTTCTAAAACAAAACTACCAAAGTCAGTATTCAATTTCTGTATATTCAATGATTGATTACTTGTTGATCGAAGTCAACCAAACAATGATTTATGGGAGCGCTGTCATTATTATTGACCGTTAACCGAAGTAATTGCGACATAACGCCGGGTTATCGGCGTTAACGAGAGTTATTTATATGCGAGACACGTGTTATTAGACTTGTCCACGACACAAATATATCATTTATTAAATAATCATAGCACGGATGTTGCTAAAAATTCGTTGATATATTTTCATAGGAAGAAAAAATATTTGTGAATTTTATTAGTCACGCAACGAGGCTTGGCTTGTTGGTTATAAATTATGTACTGTAATAAAATAGTCCACGCGATTTATACGCCGCCCCACGGCACACGCTCACGGAAAAAAAATTAAACATCCTTTTAGCCAGCTATGTAACCGTGCTGGGCTCGATGTTCATCTAAGTGAAATCAATATTCAGCAATATAGTAGCGCATCGAGAGGACGTATGTACTTCTATAGCACCTACATATATTATTACTAATAATTCACAGCTAATCTTGTAATCCGGTGAAATTAATATTCAGGAATATAGAAGCGTGTCCAGTGGTCATTATAAACCAATATTTAATCAGTATGGTAGGAAGTTCAAACTTATTTTATTTGGGGTATGTCAAAATAACTAAACTGTGAACTCTATGAGTATGGTAGGAGAGAGACTGGGCTCCTTTGTACTCAGTCGGCTCACCAAACTACATGTTGGATGAGCAGGCTGAGTATAAAGGTTTCATTAGCTATAAGGGATTTCTACTTTGTACTAACATAGGATAAGGAACGTATGAGGCAATGTCTGTCTTCAAATAAATGATTTAAACAAAAAAAATAGACAAATCAATCAATTAATCAATCAACATCAATGAGATAAAATTCCACCAACTATTGAATTATGGTATCAATTTTGACTTTTTGTCCACGTGTAAAAACAACTGACTACTTGAATTGAGTAATTAATTACAGCAATATTCTTTTATCTCAACCAAGACATACAAATTTATTGTTGTGATAAATGGTGTCGGACAAAAAATTAAGTTATCGAAAAATTCAATTAATGAACTATTCATTAATAGGCCATAGGTGAACAAGAGATAATTGTTAAAATGCCTTATCTGTCAATTTTAACGGCTTCTGTTAAGTTATTAGAACTCCGTGATCGTAACTTGACTTGAGGTTAAAAGACAATGCTTTAAAGACTAACGCCGTTATTCGTCACTAGGTTGTAACATTTTGTAATGAATATAATGGATATTTGGCTTAGTTTTTACAGCCGGCGGCCTGCCTGACACCAACCCTCTTTGGGTACGCCGTTGTTGGTGGGTTTGCCCTCCACCACTCTGGTGCCCCAAGAGAATCTTCCTTTTAGCAGACTTATACGACACCCTTGGAGTATGTCGGAAATTCCACCACATCCTACGCTATGGTCTGCTCCCCAGTCATCAATGTAATACGTAACTATTATCAATTGCCAATGCATTAATACCTATTTTACTCAATGAATTTAATGAAAACCAACTAACCCGTATGATGGCACCTAGTCACAACGCAATATTTACGAGGGAAGAAGGTAAATATTAGATTGTGCCCTACTATCGTATTGATGTACAAAAAGACGACCACAACGATCTTGCGACAAAACCCTGCGTCTGTATCTGTAATAATTACCTGTGAGGGTATCATCCGAGCTCGCGCCCCCTTGTCCGGATCGCCCGCCGTGGCTAACCGCGGCTGTCCCCGGCTTATCCGTGTTTACCCGTCCGGGTCACACACCACTCGCGTATCATTGTGCTAACGGGTTAAACCACACTGCGTCAGCTGTTCGAGTTATTTGTCGTTAAGTGTTTACTAATAGAGAGGGCGGGCGTGCGCGTGGGGCGGGCGGCGGCGCGCCTCTGGGGTCAACGCACGGGATGTTGGCGCGCGTTGCTATGGATACGATGCACTTTACACAGAATACGCGCCGGCTGGTTGTCGCAGATGGGACAATACAATTCTCGGTACTTCTGAACCTATTTTTTTATATTTGTGTCAAACAAAAAGGACTTCGATATTGTGAATTTAGGGGTGCATTTGGGTGTGGTGTGTTTCAAAAAAATATGACTTCCGGTTTTTTGAGAGAATAATTAAGTAAGAAAAAAATATATAAAATAAAAAACGTTTCCCGCCCAATACTAAGCTTATCCCCAACTCGTGACGAAATAAATCATTTACTAATTATAAAATTTTACTAATTATTAACATTTTTTAAAGTAATTAATAAAAATAATCATGTAACATATTTGTTTGAAATTCACAATTTTACTGAGAAGTTACATCTGTAGCAAGGTTTATACAATTCACACGCTAAGACCTAACTGCAAAAGAACATGGCATTAATTTACCATGTTGATTTTATATTTCAATGGTCCTGTAAAGAAAAGAAAGTAAAGAACTTGGATATTTAAATACGTTTCACTCTTTTTATAGAGGTCCATTTAATTTCACGTCTGTTAATTTTGTTCTGTGAGCACTAACTAACACACGCACTCGGTCAAGGCTGAGTTTATTTTGCAGACAGATGTGACTGTCTCGCTCCAATCACACACACTACTCGTTCTTATTTAGCTAATTAAGGCGGTCCCATTCCTGTGGTGTCCGCTACCTTGACCTTGTTAAAGTGATGACATTTTATTCAAATAGGTAGCTTTCAAAATAGGGGCTCAAGACAAAGATTGCAGCGTCATACTGAGTTTGGTGTTTTTCCGAAGTTACTTTATTACATTATCAACACCTATTCATAGTGTCTCTTTACACACAAGTGTCTACGACGAAAAAATTTTTATTACTAAGTATTTTAATTAAATTACAAATTATTAATAAGTTTTTTTTTATTTAAGTTATTTGTTTCTTTACATTTAATTCTGTGAAAGTCTAGTAATAAATTATCGAAGAAGATATTTTAATCTAAACAGAACACAGAAAATCTGTAATGAATAATTATATTTAATTGTTTATTTTATAATAAAATAAAAACTAGTTCTCTCTGATTGGAGATGTTTAATAAGTTATTAATCCCCTGAACATCTGCGTCATGTTATTGATCAAACTATTTTCGGAGTTCAGTAGGTACCCTACTACCTACCTAGTAGGTAGGTACCTATTTGTTGAATAATTTAAATTTTTGGTCATGAGTGCCACCTGTGAACATCACGGTACACTAAGTAATAGAACTTACAATAATGGTTTCAGAGCAGAAATTTGAATAAGCAAAAACGCACCGCACTACTGCACGCTAGATGGCAGCGTACAGAAATCAAATTCGAATGGGTGGTAGGGGTAGGTAGGTCCCTACTAAATTTTACCACCTTTTAATTGAATGTAATATACTTTTTATTTGTATTTAATTGACGTAAATTGAGTAATTGCTTAAAAAATTAAACAATAAATACATTTTCACAAAGTGATAATATGGTTGCTACTAGTTACTAGGTGGCGCTATTTACTAGATTAATTAAAGTTAGCTTGCTTTATATTTCATAGTATTTTTATAAAGTACGGTCAACTTATAAGTGGATTAACATTTCAGTAGGTAGGTACTTTGTTAGTGTCACAACGATAGTCACAGAACAATAAAAGAGGGACCTTCTTTATTATTCTGTGACGTCCTGCGCTTGTGCGGCAAGAGTTGCCAGCATGTTTAAGTGTTGTATAAATATGTGTTGTAAAATATTTACATATTATTACCTAATGTAAATATTATTTTTTTCCAAACATTTGCCTTTACCCTCGGAGTAAATAGGAGAATTCGAACCCGGGACCTTTCAGCCGATAACCCAGCGATCTGATAGTTACTATTTCAAATAATTGTGAGTGTTTTTCCATATAAGTACCAGCAATTTGTATTAGGCCGGTAAACACTTTAAATAAATCTTCTTAACCTGCTGCCAAATGATTTGAGACCTATGCAGCATGGCAAAATGGCTTTCGTTATACTTCTCTAGGATTTGGTTAGGTCCTGCCTGCCAACGCTCCTAGGGAACGATGCTGAGGGTTATTGCTGGCCACCACGCAAGGATCGCCTTATTCCCAGATATGCAAAGGTTCCAAACTCCCTGTCCCGCCTCTCTGCTGCCGACACCCGCGGAATGCGAAAGGCGTGAAAGTTGTATTCTGCCAACACCACGCGGCGTACACACACTGGCAATAGATATATCCATACCATCATCACCTGTTGCAGATAGCTATAGCTAGATAGATCCACGCAAGTGAAAATTCAGCATCTGCGGCAGTATAGTAATGTTTTTGGATCTGTGAATACTTAATACCCTGTGCAATGGCTGTATAAATCTAAGTACATTAATAATATCCCAAAGAATTAAGAAATATAACAGAAATATTACACACTAAAACACTTTGCTCGATTTTTTTTCGATATTTTAACTAATCACATTTCATCAGCTGAATTATTTTTAAATTTTATTTTAATTTGCTTTTTCTGTGCCCTATCACGGTCTAGGTTTGATACACTAATTATATATTAGTGTAAAGTGTATATATTAGGTTGGGGAAAAAGTCTTTTCGCATTATATTATGTATAAACTTGTAATAAAATCTCTTTGGCTATACTATTTGTATCTTGCTGGTTTTGGTATCATTGAAAGTTTAAATTTTAAAGAACATAATTCCAAATTCAATTTAGGAAAATGTGTGATTTTCATTTGTTTTTCGTACCGCCAAGATGAGTGAATCTAATGAAGAAATTCGATACATTTTAAAATTTTTCTACAAAAAAGGTAAAAACGCAAGCCGCGAAAAAAATTTGCGATGTTTATGGACCTAGTGCAGTGTCTGTGAGAGTAGCACAAATTTGGTTTAAGCGTTTTCAATCCGGAAATTTTGATGTCAAAGATGCACGTCGCTCTAGTCGCCCTATTACAGATAAAATGGATGCCATTTTTGAAAAAGTGGAGCAAGATCGGCATGTCAGTAGTTACGACGTAGCTGAAGAACTGGGAATTGACCACAAAACAGTTTTGGCGCATTTGAAAAAAACTGGGTACACAAAAAAGCTCGACATTTGGGTACCTCACGAGCTCACTGAAAGAAACCTAATGAACCGTGTACTCATTTGTGATTCTTTATTACGACGTAATGGAACCGAACCATTTTTGAAGAAGCTGTTAACTGGTGATGAAAAGTGGATCACGTACGACAAGAACGTGCGAAAAAGGTGGTGGTCAAAGGCCGGTCAGACATCTTTAGCCACTCAGCAAAAATTAAGAGAGTTTGGCTGGGAGGTGTTAATGCATCCGCCGTATAGTCCTGACCTTGCACATTCAGATTTCCACCTGTTTCGGTCTCTTCAGAATTCTTTAGGCAGTGTCAGGTTAACATCACGAGAGGACTGCCAAAACCACTTGTCGCGGTATTTTGACCAGAAGTCCCAAAATTTCTATAGCAATGGGATCATGTCCCTACCTACAAGATGGCAAAAAGTTATCGAAAAAAATGGTACCTACATACTTTAGTTAAATATAAATAAACTATATTAAAAAATGTTTTGAATTTTCTTAAAAAATGCGAAGAAACTCTTTCCCCAACCTATTATATATTATACATACATAAATCACGCCTATATCCCCGAAGGGTTAGGCAGAGGTGAACTAGAACCCTCGTTTCGCCAATTATGTTAGGTCCCATGTTATAGGTGGCTGCCCATTCATCATCACTGATTTATCCTTAGTCGCCTTGTACGACACCCACGGGAGAGATTTGGGGTGGTGACAATTGTATTCTACTCTGCCGTCACATGGCACACACACACACACACACATGTGTGTGTGTGTGTGTGTGTGGGGGTGTATTATATCACATACAAACATAGTACGGCATTAAATGTTTTGAGTTAAGTGTTTTCCAAACACAAACCTATTTAAAAGTGGCAAGCAACATGCTTGTTAATCTAAGTATTTGTGCGACTCAATATTGCCTATCCCCGTTTAAAACATCGCTAATACATCCCCAGTCACCTACTTAATTCCCCGGGAAGGCAACGACGTCAAACCGTAAATAAACCTTAAAAGCCGCGATGAACAAAGAGCCTCTCTCCTATAATTCCATTCGCTCTCTAATTGAATCTCCTTCCGAATTGTCAGGTTCTCAACACACATTTCGCTGAGCCCCTCAAATCCAGGCTGTGCAAATCAAATTCGCTTTTCTTTCTGAAATTACAATGGACCCTGGACTTGACACTTGTGTCACTCCTCGTGAGTAACTATACCGAATTTAATTATAATTGGAAAACAGGTTTTATTGAGGGATTTCGTCCATTCACACACTAAGTACACTGCCATTCAGTATTGTTTATCAAAATGACTATCTACAAAATTGAAAAGACTATTTATAAATACATTGTTGAAGATAATTTCGAAGAAACTTGCAATTCAATAATTAGAATTGTTACTACTGGAGTATTTGCTTAATGTTTTCTTATATTTGCACGAGCACTACACATTTGAAATAAAACAACTTTGAGTATTTGCTATTAGTCATTTAACGATAAACTTAGTTAAATTTTTAATTGACTAACAGGATTGTAAATGAAACGACCTATGTTCCTACTTAACTATTAAAGTCGCCCTTAACTATTTCATGTATGATGGTGGTTTCAGTGTGGTGTGAGTTACACACTAAAAATAATTAAGAAAAAAATGCAGTCCCCTTTATTTGGAGGCATAATAAATAAAGCAGTAGATAGCGCAGTGGCTTAGCGCGCTCGGCATGCGATTGCAAAAACTAAGCAATGTTCTCCGGTCATTGGATGGGTGACCAAAAATTTACTATCTCTCGTTCTCCGTGCTTCGGAAAGCACGTCAGCCGTTGGTCAAGACTGCATCTGCGTCGCTAATATCCAATCCGCTCTGGGCCAGCGTGGTGGGCCATTCTCCTTGTATTCTTTCTTCCAAACGGAAGGCCTGTGCCCTAGCAGTGGGGACATTAAAAGGCTGATGATGATGAATGATGATGACAAATAAAAATCTGGGCGAAATCTTGACCAAACCACCGAAAACTAATATTCCGCGTCAAAATATATTAAATCGCTTAAAAGATTTCGTATCACGAATAATATGAGGAAGAAGTATGAACGTTATCCCCCGTCAGCGAGACGATACACGCTCACAATAAGGCGCGGCTTATGGGCCATTGCTGATTAAACCTCATTTTTCTGAGATTCTGGAGCGTGAGCCGGCCCTTATTGGAAAAATTTCTTATTGAGACACTCACAGATAGAAATACCATACCCATTGACATTTTATTGTTATGGAAAAGTTCTTATAACACATTGGTGGCGTAGAACCGTTTGTACTCGCTCATATTGCGTGTGGGTTAAATCTTACGAAAACAGCATTGGGAAAGTCGACGATTAAAAGATTTATTCTAGAATAGTCCTAAGAATAATTATTTTTTAATTTAAGCTCCAAAGATAAGTAAGTTAATTGCACCTTAACTCCGTTTTTCATAAACACCTGAATCAGTCCTAAATACTTACTTTTTCGTCTGTTTCTTTCCAAATCTGATGAAAGGTTAAAAACACATACATAAATCATAAATCACGCCCACATCCCCGAAAGGGTAGGCATAGGTGAATTAACACTCACGTTTCGCCAACCATAATAGGTCCCATGTAATATAGGTGGCGAGCCTATTGCCATTTATCGGGCACGAAAGTTGCAGTACATTGCTAGGTGGTACCTATAAGAGGAACGCTGCTGCCGATTCCTCATCACTGATTTATCCTCAGTCGCCTTGTACGACACCCACGGGAGAGATTTGGGGTGGTGACAGTTGTTTTCTGCTCTGCCGTCACCACACGGTTAAAACAGGTTTCGTTTTATGTATAATGGGGTAAGTTAATTTTTTTTGTCGATCAGAAATAGATTTGCTTGTATAATAATTCCGATCCCTATAACGCCGATTCACGAATGGACAAAAGTAAGTGTCTTGTCTCGCAATTGTGACAAAAGGTTCCTTCTCCTGTCTCTCCCCCTGGAGCACCGCTGCCCGCTGGAGCCCTATTGCTCTGGCCTCTCACGAGTGCCCCGAGGCCAGCCCCAGTGCCAGTCCTCCCACGCAAAGTTTTCTAATCTCAATAATGTTGTTTTAAAGTGGAAATTCCCAAACATTTTTGTTTCGCTTCTAAATCACCCAAACTCTTTATTGGACTCATCAATCAAGACAAGGTTGTTGGTGCCGGTTACTTCTGGCCGTATTATAGACAGTTCCGGAAAAAATCCATTATTATTAAAGGCCCATTAATTCAAGCTTAATATTTTAAAAAAATATCCCGATATTGTTCCATCCATAAGGAAGTCCTGTGCCCCTGCAGTGGGGACATTAAAAAAGCTGGAGATGAAGAAAAATTTTTTTTGAGAAAAACTGATGTAGTTTCCAGAATTTCAACTAGTTTTCTGTACTCAGTATCACCATATCATGTGAGTACCTTGTTTTTTTCGATATACCTAATTGTATTAAAATAAAACTGATCTTTTGCGCTCCAACATTAATCATATTTCGTGATGTACCGTTCAGTTGACACCGACAGTCACACACATCAGTGCGTAGGTGTAGGTGTTCACCAGAAATTGAATCATCGATGCCAACCCTAATCCATTCAGGCTATATAGGTTCCTCAAAAACCCTGTTACAAGGTGAGATAAAGAATCTGAATCTAATTACGGGGCTGGTTGGCACGCGCCGCACGTCCTGCGACTGAGCAGAGCAATAAAACAACGCCCGCGGGACATATTGAGACATTTCGTTTGGAACACCATTTCAGCTCTCTGACTATTGGCGCTACTTTATATTGTATATACTCAGCACGTCGATTTCATTTTGTATTTCTGTTCCTAACCAACGCCTGGAACTACACACTGATCGTGTACCAAGGAAAAAGATGTCAATGCTATAAATAAACCAAACCTCATCAAAATATAAAGCCACCATTCGCCACTAAAAAATAAAATGATTTACGAACCAACAGTTATTATATTTTATTTTGATACCTATAAAATAAAACTGACATAGCCTAATAGTTAAAGTTAATAACTATTGTAAACATAAATTTGAGGAATTCCATTAGAAGCATTTTTGTATCTAAGTACTAAACTGTTTGGTTTATATTACCTAAGACAAACCACAAAAGAGTGAGAGTAAGATCATAGCATATTAAGAGCACAGGATAATGCCGTGTCGTGTGTCGTTACATACCTGGTTTATGGTTTTTAACCCGCGTTCTCCGGAATCCGTGCAGCCGCCGAGGCGTTTAAGCCCAGATTGGGGATTTGGGCTCAAATCCGACATTTTCCGCAGATTTTTGGATTTTTTGGCATATTTGCCGTCGTTGTAACAATGTTTGTACCTATAATGCTCAAATATACATCGAATAGTAATTGCTGAGACTTGTTTCGTCGCCGAAGGAGTTAGACGTAAGGCAATGCAGTTATATTCCAATTAAAATATTTCGTTTATGTTATTTCGCTTAATTTAATAATTTAAATTTTCATTACATAGTACAAGACTAGATTCCTGATTCGATACTAAAGTATCGAATCAGGAATCGTGTTTATTAATTTGAAAAGTGTTTATGTAAACTCATTGCACCCAATTTTAGAGATGGGGTACATTCATGTTTCCCCTTCATGTAAATCTTTTACAAACTAGCCCTTTTCACTTATCAAACGTACTCCGCCGTAAATAGTTACAAATTTAAAAAGTTATATGAAAAGCTTGAGGGGCATTAAAAGTTCGCTAACTTAGGAATTTCCAAAGATGAGATGAATACATTTGGCATATTGGAAAACGACTCCATTACCATAATCACTTCTGCTCGTGTAACGATAGGTAAATAAAAAACAAATATTTTTGACAAGACTATAATATTCTGACAGTGTTACTTAGCACAACTATTCTCTTTCCTTTCATCACCAATCACACACTTAAGTTGTAAGTTGTAACCTATCAACACAATGGAACGGACAAAAATATTTGAAGGAAAGATTTGACGTAGGCGGTATAGAGGTTAATGATAGCCACTAACTGTGTATATTTTCAATCACAATAAACCTTTAATTACAGTCATGTTCAATCGATGTTCATTAACCAATAACGGGAATGTTTGTATACAAAGGTCGGCTCGATCGGAGCCTGCGCCGTGTTGCCGACGCCTGCGCCCGCGCGTTTATTTAGACATCCACTCAACGCGCCCGATAAAAAGAACCAGCTTCGTTCCAAATACCATAATATTTACATTCGCTCCTCAATCTGGCTGTGGAAATTTGGCACTCGTTGCGTAACTATCCATTTTTTATTATACAATGCTTCTACAGTATAGGGGCTCCCGATGGAAGAGGCTGATAGAGAAGCATTGGATTTGTTTATTTTAGATTATGGAGATCGAGTGTTAGAAATGACCCCGCAATGGATGGACAAATTGCTGAGCAATTGAAAAACTCACACAAGCTGTAATTACATGGACGGCGCGTGCGCAGAACTCACAAACATTGCATGCTTTAATTGTTCAGTATATTTTGTTAAAGCTTTTCGGAATCTGGTTTTAGTGAAACAGCCAGTGTTCAGCGATAATTTCTAAATCTCTACTCGTTTTCCTGGAAATTTAGATACTTATTTATTTTGATTTGCCTGTTGTTAAGAGTGATTTTTTTAACATAAGCTAAAAGTAGACAGCTTAAGTCTTTGTGGGAATATATATTAACAATATTTCTTTTAACAAATCCGATAGTTTTGATATTGGGAATCGAACTCGCGTCCTGTGCCTTGGCCGAGAGGCATCAGCCCGGATTGCAGAGGATGCGTTCGATTCCCGCATCGAGACTATAATTTTTCGAACTTTTCCTAACCACAATTTTTTTTTAAATATTTTTTCTAACATTATTTTACCTAATGTTCAAATAAAAATAAAAATAACTTTTTTAGCTGTCACCACCCCGTATCTCTGTCATGTAATCAGGCCGTACGGTTTCTGGTAGGTATACCCACAGATTTAATTGATATATATGTGGGTATACCACATAGCAATACTGCGATTAACGTGCCCAGTAGATGGGAATAGGCTCGCAATCCTTATCACGGGACTTAAAACAGTCAGCGAAATGTGTGTGTGTTACTACAGCTTACACCATCGGGAGTAAGTAGGCGTAATTTATTCGACGCATAAAGATATCAATGGCAGTGATAAGTGCATGTTAAAATGAATATAAAAATAAATAACATACAAACGGAACCGCTATCACTGAACATTAACTCGAGTCAATTGAAAAGATGTCGACAAGACACGATACCGAAACGTAAACACATTATTTTTAACGAGACGTCGGGCTTTTGTGAATAATTTCTTAAATTAAGTAGGTACACAAGCTTTTTGCTCGGAAAGAAAAATAAGCATTTGTTCAAACAAAAGTTCGAATAAAATGAAAAATAATCGGGAGGAACATTCGAATGTCAAAATTAAACATTAACTTTCTTAGAATCACCAATGGCCTAGTAGCAATTTTCAACTCATCATCAACTCAACCGTTCATCGGTATCTGTCATCGGTCGGGATGACAGATGCCGATAAACGGTCATTTTTTTTTTATTTCTGTCAAATATTTACGTCGGGGAAAGTGAACCACTTATTATATTGCAAATATTTTATGTACAATATTGATTAAACAAAGCTTAAAGTTGGTTGGATAGAGTGCCTATACATATAGTTCAATTTGCCCCACTTTCCCCATGTACAAGAAAGTCCTATTTTTTAATCAGAAACAAGACTGATATTGTTTTACTAACGTAATATAACCCTATTATATTCTGAAAGAATATTGTGCTGTAATAGGTACGTGCGCCTAGTTAACATTTATCGCCTTCATCGATTTCAATTTGTTAAATTGCGCAGTATCACATGTCAGCGCATTGTGCGCATCGTGCGCGGGCGCATACAAACCCCCATTGTTCCGACTACTGTTTGCAAATATTCTCCGTTACATATGCGTCTATTGTCAATTTACACGATGAGTAATATGATGTAACGCGATATTTATTGAGTGGTCTCGCGCAGTTGCTCTGTCTGCGCTAGATTAGTTCAGGCCCGGCGGAGCGGTCGGGCCGGCCACATCAAACGGGCCATTATAAATCACACATAACTGTATTAAAACTAATCCCCGCTGTGCCAATTTCAACCTTAATCGCCAAATCTGAAGACCGAATTTTCTGACGCCGCTCCGACGACGTTTTATTGCTTGTAAACGCGTTTTATTGCATTTCCTTACGACTGTACTTTCCGAATGTTTAGTTAATGTTTTCCGATTTCTTAATCCATTAATATTAAAACAAGACCGCGTTATTACTCTCGCTTTATATCTGATTTGTCTGCGGCAACATACGTCATGTTGGACTCAATAAATATAACTGTTATTAGTTTTATTTATTAAGGCCAACATGAATATTTCCGACTAGTGGTGTGCTCGCCAGAAGGTTCGGTGTGAACGCTCTTATAAAATCGAGCAAATGTATTCCTTGAACGAACATGGAAAGTCATTGGTACCGTGGCGTGATAAGGCATCATCTCCAAAAATCATCTAGATTAAATGATCTCCCATGTTCAAAAACACCTCTAACCCCTGAATACAGAAACGGTACTCAAAGTTTTCCATACATCCTGCCGTTTTTCAATACAAATTCTGACAGATAGGTATTGTTCTTTTTAAGCAGTGCTCAAATTTTGAGTAGCGTTTCTGTATTCGGGGGATAATTATATAATGTTCCGATTACGATCTCCGGTGAGTGAATACGTCCAACTCACACGTCATGTATAATATTGCTCTGTACTACTTAAAACTGTATCCCACGCCAAGATTAGGTGCAAAGCAAATGGCATACATACTAATATATCTCGAAACGCCAAGCATTCATCACCAGTCAACCGACAAAACGGGAAGGAAAATCTACGTGGTAAAAAGAAATGTATTTGGAAATACAAAAAATATCGCAACATTACTTAAAGTGATTTATGAGTCTTACACACAGAAGGGTTATTATACATCTGTTTCCTGATATCTCATTCATATTAGCATTGGGAAATGTCCTTAGCTTACTTTGAAAACAAAAAGTTTTAAACTGTTGAAGTGTGTAACCGAGTCGATGAAAATCTTGACTTGTAATACTAGCCACGGTTTTTGGGGCGTCCCATCTCACCACAAAACGTTAACGGAGAAAGTATCTCAAATCGGTCATTTGATAACTGGGAACCTCAATTAACTTCCTGCGCAGAAGCAGTGACCGCACAGCCCTCACTTTCCCCCTTCCATGGCATGTGCCGGAGCGCGAACCTCATTGACGCGGTGTGGATAATGGTGAATGGCGGCCTCATTGGCCAACCCACACTGAGACACTCCAAACTCAAGCCAAATATTAACTTTACCACCTAAAAAATTACGTAACTAACTGTACAGTATCACTTTTGGTAAAAAGTCGTATCGCAATTCGCAACCCAACAAGCTACGTCTCAGCGCCCAGGATCGAATATCGAAAATTGACGCAATTATCTTCTGCGCCATCGGATTGCCAATAAACTAGATATAGCCGGTAAACAGTAATTGACTTTCTTCCCTCGGCGCGAGAAAGCAAAATCTAAATGCAGTCGTTCCAGTCCCGTCGCACCAGCTACTATAAGGGAGCAGAAGGTCAGCTTCTAAAATAAATTGTTGATAAGTCACTTACACACATAACATCACCTTCTGTTTGCCTGGCATTTTATTCTAATATAAAGATCTATTGTGATCCTCCTTAGTATGTCTATGCCTTTGCCTATATTAACGGTATATACGTAAAAGACTTTCTGTTTTAAAGTATTTCATTGGCTCTCGCCCGTCGTCGCAGTTAATTTCAAGTTCCTTAACACTTCAACGAACATTATCTCCGCACTTATTGCCTGTTTGATATTTTTGTTCATCCTGTAGCGATACACGCCTATGGGATCTAGTGAGGAATTTGTTATGGTATGTATTCTACGCGATTCTCAGTAATAGGCACTTCTATAAGCCACGCGACCCACTCACGCGCATCTGCGGGGCTGAGACGACAAGTCGACGGCGGATGACTTTTGACATAACCCATCGTCACTGTTAACACAATAATCAATATAGATAAATCTAAATTAAAGAAAATGAAAGAAACATTTGCTTAATGTTATCGTGATGACCTGCCCGTTACAACAGCAAAACTCTTGAAATTAACTACGCAGTACGCACAAAGTACATAGATTTAAAACTATTCGATTTTAATTTTAACATTATATAAATGTTCTATTGCTCGGCCAGGCACCTGCCCGGATAGCAGCGGACGCGGGTTCGATTCCCGCCTCAAGATCATAATTTTTCGAAATTCTTTTTCTAACCACCAAAATCTTTGTACATAGATTTAATTAATATAAAACAATCTGTAAATTCCAACTCCGAAGAGAAGCTGCGCAGAATATGCTTGGTCCATCTAACTCAAGGTTAAAGTCTTTAATCGGGCGAGTTGTGAATCGAAAATGAAGAGAAACGCATAAAAAGCCCGTAGAATTGCCAACAATAATTGGACGTACACAGGCACATTGTAAAGAGCACCAATAGCGGTTGAAGCGAAAGATTCTGGAATAGGGGAAGCTCCACATTCAACCGGAGATTTTTCTACCGGTGAATATTTTTTCTGCTTTCTACCGGTTAGTAAAAATACATTCCACGTTCAACCGCCAATTTTTTTATTGAGTTCTGGCAGAGATATTGAAGGATTGGCAAGCACAAGGTGGACCGACGATCTTGTAAAGGTCGCAAGTTGCCGCTGGATCCATCCAACAGTGGGCATCTCGCACCACGTTTAAACGAATGTTGTATTGTATTAGGGCTGGACAAGTGGCTTATCTATTCCAACGGACACAAATGTCAATTCTTGACAGCTTCTCTTACATTTGGCACGATGGTCGCCATGTGGTTTTCTCTGTAATACGCCAGCTTTATAGGCAATGATTAGACAGTCAATAAATATCACCATTCAATATCGTGATACCGGTCTTAGTAAATATAGAATCTTAAAGCATATTAAAAAATCCAGATTTTTCGTCAATATCGTCAATAAAGTTGCAAATTTCGTTTACACGTCAATAAATATCCTACACATCACATTTACACTTCAATAATATACATTAATTGTATTCTATTCGTTTGAATAGATTGGTCATTTGTCTAGAGGGGCTCTAACTGCCGCACTCAGAGACGTCAAATAACGTTAATGAGTTCTTAACGTGAAAAAATTACAATTCAAAAATAGTCGCTATTCTTGCCGGGTCTACGGTCTAGATTTGAATGAAAATTTTTGAATGAAGATTTTTTTGATTAAATACTCATTAAAGTTAATTGACGTCTCTAAGTGCGGCAGTTAATGTTATTTCTTTTGTAATCTCGGCCGCTCGTGGCTTGCGCCCGGCCAGATGCTAAGCCCTGCATCTGGTGCGACCTGATCTACTGCACCACATCCATTGTTTACGACCGACCAGAATAGCGGCTCTCAACTGCACCGCTCGCTCTATGCACCGCGATTCTTTTGTGAGGGAACTCTCCACGGGCTTTCTTTTAGAACTCAACGACGTAGTACCTACGAATAAAAATTATATAAGGTACTTGTTTTTATTTATTTTAACATTTTACATTATAAACTTGGACTGAAAACTGAATTCCGACACACGAACTTGAGAAGTCCCATCACTGTAATAGTGACCGATCGGAATACCTGCATAACGCCCCTATTAAGTGCAAGTGTAAGTAAGTCTAATACCGTATTCATAAACATTACTATGAGGTGCGTTAACGCACAATGGCCCAAAAACCTATTCATACATACTTGAGTGACAAAACGCATTGAGAAATGTCTTACTTCGCACAGTGTTTTACTTCCTTACTTATACAAGTATTGTTTGTTAATACGGGTGTAAATCTCTTTTCCGGCCAGTATAGATATTGACTATCCTATCTTTGGACGAAGTAACAATTGATGAACAACAATTGATTTAAGAACAGTGACACTTTCAAGCCACTAATCTAATCCTAACCTAACCAACTTACTTTGACAACGGGAATTAGTCATATTTTCCGGTCAGAGTGATTAGAAGTACCCTATTAACACCGGTTCAAGTAATGAATTGAACCTGTCTTAAACATTGACTTTTAAATAGACCATGGGCCATCGTTCATAATCAATATGAGCTGGTAATGGAAATAAATTCATCAATTTGACCGACGCTCTTGATCATAATGACCGGATCATATTAATACTGTCCGGTTAATCAAGTAACATATACATACGGAAGGCCTGTGCCCGTAGAGTGAGGCCACACCTTAAAATGGAATGTTTATGCGAGATCTTATGGTCTGGGCAGCAGAGTACTAGGCGCCAACATAGATTACTGTAACGCCGACATTAATAGAAACATATACACTGCGCAGAACACACACGGATTGATGGGCAATTATAAATTGCGTACATGCGTGGTGCACCACCCACGGGCTCAAGCGGTTCCAACTCAGATGAATGATCTGTTTACAAAAGCATTCACTCTATTCCCATGACGTCACGGGACCTCTGAGAAGTTTAGCTATTAGTAGTGAGCCTTTAAGATAAAATTAGATAAGTTGATGTTTTATTGCATCCAATGTATATTCATATTGGCTGCAGTCTGACCATGGCATTCATTTATCATAATGGGTTCGAGCGAGAGATAGTTACTCCTCTGAAAGTTACATGTTAGTAAAATCAATTAACCATTGATATAGCAGGTGATACCCACAGTACATAATGAACTAATATAACAAAATGTTTGTTTATTGTATTTATTTGTTGATTCGTCTGTAGAAAGCCCGTGACCCAGTAGATAATTTGACGATGACCACCACATTTCATAATGCCCCATACACTGGTGGCTCACTGGTGCTGTTTTACTTGTTTACAAGAGAGAAATGTTAGCTTGCAATCATAGCCCGCAGCATCCTCGAATGGAGGTCATTTACACATCGCCACAAGTGAAATCTCGCAATGAAGCGAATTCGGATCGCAAGCACACGATGCCTCCAACGAGACGACTACGAAATTGCCAGAGAAAGCTGCGTCCGGGAAATATGGCACGACTCCGTTCTCAAAGCGCGCTCAATTGGGACTATGGACACTTAATAAGGCGTAATGAGACGGGCGAGTGAACGACCGCAGTGCCGATGCCGCGCGTCTCCCGTCCGGCGGCGTCAATCCGATTATCGATTGTTTATTACTCGCCTGTCCGGATAATCGAATTGTAATTGGGGCCTCCCTTATTAGTGTGTCTAATAAATTTCTCTCGTATCTGTACAGTGCGAGGATTTATACGCCCCTCGAGTGAGAGATATCGATAAAAACATAATTTATTCGAGTAGTGAGTCGAGCACTCGGGCCGGAATCGGTTTTACGATGGTATCGGCGATTCCCGCGGCCGACGCCGGCGCCGCGCTCGCCGTATTGTGTTTCGAAACCAGCCACTCTCTCTCCGCTCGTAAATGCTCTCTGGAATGTGGTTTGGTGTTTGCAGCGTTCAGCGCCTTCGAGACGGACCTCACAGCTGCATTCTGTAAACAAGAATAGGTTTTGAATTTCTAGTGGCGGCTTGGTGGTCACCTTATCGCCATCCACGCGACTGTCGTCGAACAAACTGTTCTCAAAGTACGACATCTCCGCTACAATCGGGTAGTAAACGGGAACGGGACTGGCTTAGAGTAATATAGTATATTATTTTTTGTATCAAAATGTAACAACTATTCTTTTAACTAAGTAAATTAATAGCGCAAACAGTGTGGTTTGAATTTAAGAGGATACCCCAATACGATGTGCTACAATCCTTACCTTTGGTTCTAGCAAACTATCTGAGGTTGGTGGTGATCGACGATGCAACAAAGCTGCGACGGCAGCCCTAATGCACCTCGAGATCTATTCATAGCCGTGACCTTCGACTGGGGTTCAAGTTCATAGTTTGGGCGGCGGGGACCATCAGCGGTTAATCAGACGCTGTCAATCCGTATCAATTTAGATCAATCGCCGACGGCGGAACACGCGAAGGCCAACACCCAAATAGCCTCTTCCGCGTGGTGAATCTGTCCTGCATTCCTTGGAATGTTGTTTTAGGTGTTTACTATTTATTTAATTTTTTTAACAATAAATATGTATGTGAGTAGATATTTGACGAAGAAATAGATATTCTAGGTTAACATATCGTGGTTTTATAAAAGACAACGAATTAAGTAATTGCCTAACTATGATTAGTAGTAGAACATTTTTAAGGAACAAACAAAAAAATATCTTAGTGGTGTCTAATATCTATGTAAGCTTTCTGTCTTAACTTAACGAGATTACCTTTAATATTTTTTTTATACATTATTTTAACAAGCAAGCAAAGAAAGGTCTTTGGTGTCTTTACAGGAATAGAGCATGGCGTGGTGATGGTGACTGTTGAGTGTTTCTCTCCCCCAGTAGCCAACACGAGCTCCAAGAGATGCAGAATTGAGGATCAAATCCAGACTTAATAAGTTGATTCTGAAAATGTAGTTTGGTTAACCTAAAAGAACTGAGTACTTGTACCGGCAATTCAAAGTTTTATAGTTGTGTCTATGTTTTATAAGGTAAATAAACATTTCTCAAACTCGCACTTAATATCTAGGCCAAATTAAGTAGCATAAGCACTTGTGTTAATGATACTAGATGACGGACGAATTCTTAATTTACATAATAATTATCTATCCAACCATTGACTCGAGAACAAATGTCTGTGTTCATCACAAACATTTCATTTTTTTAGTTAAATTTGCATTGTTGACGTATTAGGAAGCGATGACAATTATGACGGTCCCGATTAAGTGGTGTCTGTAAACAAATTGACGCGTTGACAAATGCTGCCACGAAAATATAATGAGATGGTCGCGCGACGTCTCGCTGCGCGCGCCGAACAGGAAGCGCTAACGAAGCTCTATTTCAGACGCCCTGTTGAAAACGGTTTGGCCGGCGAGGGGTTTGTTATACAACACCTCTCCGAAATCCACATCATCGACTCTACTTTAATTAATTTTTATTTCAAGCAGAGCCACACCACACACCTTGCAATCATCTATACGAACGATGCGATGACTATCGGTCCAGGGCGCTTGGGTTTCGGATCCTGCCAGAGATTATTGTGATGATCAAGTCCACATAAGTTGTCCTAAGGTTTATGTTTCTATATTTGTTGTCCGTCGTATAGTATCTCTATACCCAATTACCTAACACAATGGATACAGTTTGTTCGCTTGAACTACACTAAAACTTTTTTTTATTCTCTTGAATAGTTCAGCTTCAAAACTGACGGACTTCCATACAAACTTTCGCGCCTTAGGCGTGAAAATTGGGTTATTTGATTTCCAAAAATCCTTTTTAGTGCTTACCTACACTATAAAAGGAAGCATGGTGCAAAATTTAAAGTTTAAAGTAGTTTATCTCCTCATTTCATTAGTATTCATTTAAAATGTGAAAAGCAGCAGGAGCAGAACCATAGTATAATATTGTTCGTGTAGTATAGGTATTATAGTAAGTGAAAATTTAGTCTAAGTCTGGCACAATTTCAAAGCGGAATTAGAAAATGTCAGTTCAATTGGTTTATAGCACTCGTGAATCGACGTGTGTGGAGCGTATGCGTGCGCTGGAGCCACCACGTGCCCACTCCGCGCATATTCTTCTAAGAAATAAATTATCTTGTTAGATAAAAAAATAGAGTAAATAAGAAAAAATATAGATTCCACGCTTATCCATGATGCAGCAGCGCTCTATAATGCATACCTCGGATAATTCCATGAACGTTTCTTCATGTTTATTAAAGGGATCAAGCATCCTCAAATTAATAGATGCAGCGAAGACAAGCATTGTATTTTTCATACTGATAAAGTGGTACAACCACTCTGAATGCAAGGCAGTGTTGTATCTTGAGTAGTTACTTTGTTTCAAACGTTTTTCACTCGAAACTTTAAATACTCCGATCGTATTACAGTTATCCCAAATATAGTCAGAAAAAACACTATTTATTATGAGCGGCATTAAAAAACGGATCAATAACCACCTCGGCCTTCCTAAATATTAACTTGAAATCAATTTAATATTTCGTCGATTATATCAAGCAACGAGCTGTGAACGTTTTTGTTTTTTATTACAGCCATTTCTCCGATGTAGTCGGAATCCCTTCTTAGCTTAAAATCTCAGGCCATTCTTTGTTCGTGCATGTTCACTTGTAGTATAAGTCCATTCGTGCAATTGCGCTCTAAAGCGAGCACTCAGATGGCTGACTGAATCTTGTAATGTGCAACGTATCGGCGAGTGCAGGAGACTCGATACGCCACCAGTCCTGGCAGCTACGAAAGCTACTTTCGCGCTTTGGCATTAGGTTCCTATTTTAATAATGGTAAAATGAGAAATTTCGCCTTCTGGTAACGACAGACCGTTCTCAAGGGCTAAAACCTTCAAGAGAATACAAATACGAACAACCTTTGTGTAATATATTTGGGTAGTCTATATTTCTAAACATTTCATTGGAATGTAACATTATTGGGTCCTGTAGCAACATCATAACTCGAAACTAAAGGCTCCTATTAAAGGTAGGTACTTTTGCTCTCTTCACCGCTTTTTCGGCAAAATAGTTTCTCTTAAACTCTTTGTGCCTATTTTTATGTCTCGTTTACTTTGCTACTGATAGTAAAAAAATTGCTCATTTATTCTCGGATAAGATGGGGACGGGTGGGGTGGTATGAATCCAGAGTGGACATCTATAATACATCATGTATGCTCTGTAGTCTCTACGAAGAGATATAGGATCGATTCCCATAGTCTGATTTGGTTTAAATCCACACTTATTTTATCTTTCCAAACGAAAACACATTAGAGTCTTTGGGTCTTTGGTGCAACCGCTGACGATTAACAATGGAGTCAAAGTAATACTAGACCATCGATTACACAAGTAAGTAAAAACAAGATCATCAAGGCCTGAACCAAGTTTTAAATTTCTGGGAATTTAGAATATCTGTAATACATACATACATAAATCACGCCTATATCCCCGAAGGGGTAGGCAGAGGTGAACTAGCACCCACATTTCGCCAATTATGTTAGGTCCCATGTAATAGGTGGCGAGCCAATTGCCATTTATCGGGCACAAAAGTCGCAGTAAATTACTATTGCTAGGTGGTACAAGAGAAACGCTGCTGCCCATTCCTCATCATAGATTTATCCTTAGTCGCCTTGTACGACACCCACGGGACAGATTTGGGGTGGTGACAATTGTATTCTACTCTGCCGTCACCATACGGCACATCTGTAATACGATATTACATAAGTCACCCACACATTTGGTCCCGACTGCATCCGCAATAGGTATCAGCAAACCTCTACACGCCAGCGTAAAGGGTTATGGCTCATGGGAGACATTGAAACGCTGGTGATAATTTAATTTTATAAACCTTAGTCGTCCTGTATGACGCCCGTGGGAAAGACAAGGAGTTGTATTCTGCTCACTGTAAGTGAAAAAGACGTCATTCTGTGTCGTTCTTCCTACAATAACATTTTTTAATCCTGCTACAATAATTAGTATGTACTCGTCGAAACTAAAATACAATGTTCCGAATACGAAAGGAATAATAGGCGAAGTCCACCTGGCAAGCTGTCCCTCTAACGAGTAGATGCGATAGTGCGCTGCGTCTGGTGCGAACGACGCAGCAACGCGCCGTTTGTCTTCGTCCCTAATTCCCGAGAGCGATCTATTTGTTTTGAACTCGGCTCATAAACGTGCAAATCCGTGATACCTTTTGCATAACTAGCTTTTGCCCGCGGCTGCCCTGGCGGCGCACATTGCGTGCGTATTGGGCGGGACATGGTATTTACCAAGCTTAGATTGCTCGTTTGTTATTTCAATGTTCAAATTGTTAGAATGATGAAATTACTAACAAACAATTTCAACATATTTTTAATCAGATGACCTTGATGATGATTTTTGCTTAAAATTAAAATTCAACATATTTATTGTGGTATTGTTATACAGTTAGTTAAATTATTTATAAAACAGTGCTTTAGGTGTACACATGAAAATCGTTTTTTTACTGGCATAAAGAAAAAATATATGAAATAAAATGAAACAGAAAAATCTTATCTAAGCCAGATAAATCTCAGATAAAGCCAGATAATTTTTCAATTTATTGATGAATTAATCTACATAATATTATCAATACCTTTTTAAAATTAAACTTTCCGAATAAATCTGTTCACTACTTTGCATATCTCGAACAAGGGAACGAAAGTTTTGACCCAAAGTCAATAACGTATCGGTTCGCGAAGTTAGCAAACTATAATTGTAATCATAATATGAAATCAAGCAAGGTATGTTAATTTTGTTGTAAATATTACAGTTAATTGACAAGGTTAGTAATTCGAATCAGTGCACATAAACAAGAAAATAGAGTACACAAGAAAATTCCCTTCTCAATATTCGAGACTAGTCTGATTGCTATCAACAACCGCTATAATAACTTCGTGCGATGGCCTATTCATTACAACGTATTTAGCCGACATCGCAAAGCCAATTCGCCTACCTTTCAGGAATAAATAGTTTCAGAGCAGCTCTCGGAAGCTGTCTCATCTCGCGATGCCAATCATCATCTTTGTCGTCATGCCCCGGCACCAGCATCACATCACGCCAGCGATCATGTCGCATTATATAGTTTATATCATAAGATGTGACATATCGCAATTCTATCTCCAACCGTGTTCGTTGAATCATGAAATTCGTGATCGATCATATATAGGGCTTATTTTTTATAGTAAGTAATGAATATATCGGTGTATACCTGAGCTGAGTGGACTAAAGGGAATTTCAATCGCAGGATCTGTCTCTCAACATGCGGGGTAGCTGCCAAGTTTCGAGTCATTTCTTTATATTGGCGTTCATAGCAACGGAACCAATCGGAATAAACGGCATTGAATAGGCACGAAAATCAAATGGAAATATGTTTCAGTCTCGCTTTGGACATTACACGTCTGCGATTTAGAAACGGAATTGGATATATAAATCACAGCACAAAGGGAAACAGTTAAGCTTAGTATGGATATGTTATGAGCTGGGATGCCATGAATGTGACTAAAAAAGTTGGGCGTGAATGTCGTGTCGTGGGTGTCGAAGTAGAGTAAGGCCACTGAAAAGATGGATAGATTGTATAGAGTACGAATGAAGGTGGGGGGCGCTGGAGATGATGAGTGACTAAAGAGAGCGGAGAAAGGACATACTGCGCCGGACCCAAATAGGATAGGATAAGGGCAGGGTGATGGGTGATAAAAATCACAGCACAAGTCGAAGTTGGTAATGTCCGAATGAATATTTTTTGTTAGAGATCATAGTACATGTATTAGTGTCTGTCTCCTTGTAGAGATGGAAATCCAAAATGTATTCGTGGTATTAATAGTTCTCAGAACATAACCACTCCTTGCATCTGCTTAACAACGAGGTACAGTTAACCGGTTTTAACTTCCGAGGAACAATTAAAATCGCAATTACTGAGTTACAGCCAACCTCAACCAATGTCTGACTCGCCGAGATATTCAACTGTGACTCTCTTCCTGTCATTAAATATAGGAAAAGGACTAATTGGGCAACTGGAACAATTGTGCTTTAAAAACACACCACAACGGCTTTGTTAGTCTCTCAAAGTAGTTATTTAATTATTTACATACTATGCGCGTGTATTCTGACGGTGGTTTAAAGTTGTTAAGTATAATAATTAAACAAATGACCTTTATGGAACTAACTCTCCTTATATTGTTTTAAGCTTACGTGGTCACTTTCTAAATTGTGAAAAAACGGGATTTATACCACGTACCTGGATTTTGTTATGATTCCGATATTTCGGCACAGTTACATGCACCATGGTCACGGATGACTGAGTCTTGTGGGTTGATACACATTATTACGGACAGACATATCTGTCTACCCTCTTTCTGAGTCTTTTAACACGACCGGAACCAGTACTATTGTCCGCACTCGCAACAAGCCGAGCCGTTTGTCCGTAATAATGTGTATCAACCCACAAGACTCAGTCATCCGTGACCATGGTGCATGTAACTGTGCCGAAATATCGGAATCATAACAAAATCCAGGTACGTGGTATAAATCCCGTTTTTTCACAACTCTCCTTACCTTCATACTCCAGATTTAGATGTTCATTCAGCCGAGTTACTTCACGCAGTGTAATGTTTAGGTGCAGGAGAACACTGGCTGAGCAACAATCCCTTTTTCCGACACAGTGAACATTAAATAGAAACAGGCTATCCTTCAACTCCGCATTTTTGTAAGAATCCTAATATTCAAAATTGAGTTCCATTCCCGAAACGTCACCATAATTGCCACCTGTCACTTGGCAGACAAGTTCAGAATTAGTCCCAATTTTCCGTCTCATTCTCTCCTCCCCTTCGCCGCTAGAGTAAGCCGAGAGTCAAGTCCAAATTGATTCATAATAATATCACCAACGCTCCAAGGTCTCAATATCATCTGAAACCGTGCCACTGTCGCAAGTTCTCTTAAAAGTGATAGCCGTGACAATTAACGGATTCGGTAAGGTTACTTAATCGTTAATGGCTTATTTAGTGGATGAAGACGGTATTTTATATCGGTACTGTTGATTGGAATGATTATTATTTTTATGTCTATTTACTAAAATGAATTGGGACAAATAAAGCAAACAATTCTAAATAATAGCAACTTTATATAATGTTAACATTCAACACAGAGAAATATAAAATTACATTAATTAGAATAATCTCCTGTTGAATGTGTATGTAATTATAG
Source organism: Cataclysta lemnata (assembly GCA_963931975.1). Taxonomy (NCBI): domain Eukaryota; kingdom Metazoa; phylum Arthropoda; class Insecta; order Lepidoptera; family Crambidae; genus Cataclysta; species Cataclysta lemnata. Next base: position 17,936,123 of record OZ008344.1, read on the forward strand.
CTTGTTTTGATGACTTGTATATTTTTATAAAGCTGCCAAATTGTACCTAGTACTAATTAAGTAATCATTTGCAATGCTCATTGTATTATTAGTAGTAATCATTAGGTTATCAGTCGCTAAATGGGATACTTATGCCTTTTTTCACCAAACCACTTAACGTTAATGTTCTCTTAATTCACAATTTTTACCGAAAAAAATAAAACTAGTCACATTTGCTACAATTAATCACAACTAATACTTTAATAAGTTAATTTAATTTAATTTAAATCAAATTTAATTTAAATAGGTTTACGCGACACTTTAAGGTTAGAACGGGCATAACTCTAAAGTATACAGCACAAAGTAATAACTAAGTCGCTCAACACAAGCACTAGGGAATTGCTGTTTGATGAATCAATTCACTAATAATAGTACTTACATTTAACGAGCTAATCTCACTCCCAGTCGATTTCCTTAATCCGGTAGTTGAGAGGGGACATTATAAAAATAAATGAAAATTCCAGATTCAACGTACTTAACTTATTCTCGAGTATCAATAGAAAACGTTCTAATTACTTCAAAGGAAATATTATCTGCACCTTGAAGCACATTGAAACAAAATATTTTAAAAATTGTGTTTTTACTACCAGAAAGCGGCAAATTGCCGTGTATGTGTATATATAAACAAGCACAAAGACATCTTATTATTTTATTCATATTATTTAATACTCATCATTGGTTCATAACCGCAACGCAGACAGTCTCTTTTGATGTCTTCAGAAGCGGTCGCGTAGATTAGATAACATTACAAAAATAAATTTGATGGTTAATGAAATGGTGCCCGCGCCACTGACTGTACACACTACTGATTACATTACTATCGTTAACTTAAGCCGCTCGTCGGAACCTATTTAATAATACCTAATTGAATAAAGATTAATGAACCCCATTAAGCGTGGAGGCGTTCTAATTAAGAAAGAATAATATTTAACTTTCTTTGACTTCTTGTAACCAGAAGTTATTTAAGGATTTTATAAAATTTTCATTATCGTTTAGGTCGAACGACGAGAACGCTTCCTCGAACGCTACTTGCGCCTCTTCAGGAATTCTGATTCCCGATTATTTAGTTATTATTCCTTACAACGATATTCAAGAAGGACCTGTCATCATAAAATCGTATTGGAATCAATATAATTTCGATATGCTGGAAAGATGTGAAAGATGTGCTGTTGACGATTAACATTCCCTTGCATCAAATCTAAGCAATAGCCGATGTCGATTTAATAAATGTCAACGCATAAAATAGAAAAAGGTTTATGGACTATAGAATGCAATGGGAGTGAGCTGCATCCTCGAAAAATGATAGCATGGCAGGTAACAGTGATATTACTTGTTGATCTATTTCGGAATATTGCAGCCCCTCGGGTCCGCCGAGTAGCCGCAACGATCGCCCACGCGCCCTCATCAAACAAACGCTGCATAAAATCAACATGGTTACGTGCTTCTGGTAGCATTACATTGGACTTTCTTCGTATCGAATCGCATGGGCAATCGTTGTGTTTTTCCGATTTTGTCTGACTGCGGTATGATACCTTATTATGTAATGTTAGCTATCAAACAAAGCGACGAGCACTGACACGCAATTAAAATATTTAGATTTGGAAGTATACACAATAGTACTAGCAAAGAAAAATGTATTATACAAATACTGAAACTTATACCACCGCTGTTTCCAAACATCTTGAAATTATGATCCGGATTTCAAAAAACGAGAGTTCGTTTTATTTTAGAAAAATTCCGTTCCTACCTTTCTTTACGTTGATTTAAAATATAGTTAGGTACAACAGTTACGTTAAGTTTAGTGTTAAGGAAAATTCCGAAAATAATGTAATATTCTCAATACGGTCTGCATTTGACGCTCTTCTCGAGTACATGCATCACACAAATACTCTGAACCCCTTATAATTAATTTAATTCAATATCAAAATTTACACAGACTCCGTTATGATTGGCGAGTGCAATTTAATTAGCAAATTAATTGAAGTGTCAGACACAAGCGACACTGGAGCCTGAGGGGTCGCGCACCAAGGAGACTCGTAAAATATTGAGATTTATGACCGTAGTTGGGATTTGAAGTTCAACTTTGTTTAATTGAAGGCCGTTGGTCACTTGCCTGAGGGTGACATATATTATTATGGTGAACAGCAGGCTTACGAAGACTTCTGGTTGAAAATATACATAATAACAGACATTTTAATTACTACTAATAGCATTACATTAATAATCAACAAGTTCATAAATCTAAACCCCAAAACATGCATTTCATACATACATACATAAGTCACGCCTATATTCCCGGAGGGGTAGGCAGAGGTGAACTAGCACCCACGTTTCGCCAATAATGTTATGTCCCATGTAATAGGTGGCGAGCCTATTGCCATTTATCGGGCACAAAAGTCGCAGTACTATTGCTTGGTGATGTAAGAGGAACGCTGCTGCCCATTCCTCATCGCTGATTTATCCTTAGTCGCCTTGTACGACACCCACGGGAGAGATTTGGGGTGGTAACAATTGTATTCTACTCTGCCGTCACCACACGGCTTTTCAACTTTTAATATGTATCTCTATTTAGAGAGAAAGGTAAATAAAAGTTAAATGCTAATAATATTAAACCATGAAACTCGACCCGAACCACCCCAAACTCTCAGCCTTTGAATCTCACGACCCGTGTGCAGGAAATAAATTCTCGAATACATGTCCGATTGACATGACTACGAGAAATCATATAACTTCGTGGTAAATTGAAAAAAGTTTAAAAACGAACCCAGCACGCTTTGGTACGATTTTAGCGTGACGTACCGCACCGCCCACGCCCCGCCGTCGCCTCGCCGCGCTTCCGCCGCCAGAGATATTATTTCCGGGCATTAAAATTAATAAACTTACGACTTTTACACGCTGTTGTTCACAATAAAACTGTGGTGTCTTCAATGTTATTGCGCAGGATACGCCTTTGATTGTGAAGTTCGCCTTGCCTTCTCAAGTGTCCAATGCTCGTGGCGCTGTGAAGCAGCTTTAAGGTATAAATAAATTATTTATCTTTCCGCCTAGCTCAAAGACGTCAAATAACGTTAATGAGTACTTAACGTCAAAAAATGACAATTCAAAACTAGTCGCTATTCTTGCCGGATCTATGGTCTAGAGTTGAATGAAAATTTTTGTCATTAAATACTCATTAAAGTTAAGTGACGTCTCTGAGTGCGGCAGTAAGTCAGCAACCCATAATATATGATGTATAGTAGTAGTGTAAATAATTCAATCTCTTTGAAGTGCCCAGTTAAGATTCACTGCGTTCAGATAGTGTCATAAAGAGTCGCATAAAAATGAGACATTTTCAATGTTTATACACTCCATTGTAATTGTGTAAACTAAACATTACCTATGTAATCTCGTAATAGCACAAGCATTGTGTCTAAAATATTAAATTGTGTTTACCACATCGAATAACCCCGAACCAAATGAATAACATAATGAACTCTGAGCGCCATCAGAGCAACCACCTCTCTTTGTACGACGCTATATTTTATAGCTCGCATAAGTTTCCATTGCGCCGAACCTGTTCAAGATATTCAATGAGTTTTCGGATATTAGAAATAACTTCTCCCCGAAGTGAATACTCCTAATGGTTCTCAGATTACTTTAAGGCTTTTGTAATATTATCTTTTGGGCTTCCTAATAATATATTTCCGTTGGTATTATAAAGTAAAGATGAAATGGTTTGTTATTTATTTATGCAGAACTCTTTTCGTGTGGACCTGACCACAATGAATTAACAATATTTTAAACATTCAATATGTTGCCCTGCTCTCATGTTTATCTGTGGTCGGCGCAACATGTGTCCTTTTCCATTCATTTCGGTCATTCGTCATCAAGCCATCCATTTATTTAGGTATCACATTGGACATCATAAAGTCAAATAAAATGATTCAGCTAATTAAAATGAATAAATAGTCATTCCGCCCGACGGGAATGCTAATTTTTCTTGTTGATAGTGTCCACGATCCAGTAAATTTTAAATTTAAAACAAAATATTCGCAAAATAGTGATAAACGGCGAAGCAAGCACTGACCCGAAATAAATTTAATGAAATAAATGTTTCGGGAAATATATCTGCGCTCGAAATAGTGTTGATGTAGTGCGCACGCGCAGCATCCACGCAAATCATTTCAATACAGTTTAGTTCTTGTTACTTTGCAAGCGGTATCTTGAAGCAGTTTTATTCTATTCGATTTTAATTTTAACATTATATAAATGTTAGAAAAATTAGTACAAAGATTTTGGGGTTAGAAAAAGAATTTCGAAAAATTATGATCTTGAGGCGGGAATCGAACCCGCGTCCGCTGCTATCCGGGCAGGTGCCTGACCGCTCGGCCACCCAAGACACTAATTAACTTGCCGAAATTCTTCTAACCTTTACACTTCACGTTGTTAGTTAATTAGTGTCTTGGGTGGCCGAGCGGTCAGGCACCTGCCCGGATAGCAGCGGACGCGGGTTCGATTCCCGCCTCAAGATCATAATTTTTCGAAATTCTTTTTCTAACCCCAAAATCTTTGCAGTTTTATTCATTCATATTTTTTTTGTTTCTTCTGTAAGTAGTTACTTGATAATAACTAAGTTTGATTCTTTTTTTTATATTTTTGTTAACGTCTCCATTCCCAATCGTCAAGGATAGTCTAATATTTTTAATCTAATTTGAATATAGAAGCCGACATTGCACTGAGAAGCGTGTTAATTAGCGCGTTTATTAATTAAGGAAAGTAGATTAAATAGATTATAACAAGTATGTCATCTCTACATGTTTTGAGATAGTAATGACAATCTTATCGATTTAGTTGTGGATATAGTCCACATAGTTTAATATTGATTTTAATTGTTGACAAGGCGCATACAAACCGCTGTTCCTTATTTGGAGTGTCTAACTGCCGCACTCAGAGACGTCAATAAACTTTAATGAGTATTTAATGTCAAAAAATTTCATTCAAATCTACACCATAGACCCGGCAAGAGTAGCGACTAGTTTTGAATTGTCATTTTTGACGTTAAGTACTCATTAACGTTATTTGACGTCTCTGAGAGCGGCAGTAAGTCAAAAATGCTTGTAGCAGTGGCCTAAAAAAATTTTTCGATGTTATGCGGAGAAATGAACCAGATTCTTGAAAATCGAACGCGTCTGTTAGTTTTACCCGTTTCCATTATTTCTCTTCAGGTTTTCAACTCGTTTCTTGTTAGTCTAAAAATTGATTCATTTGTAGAACGAACACGATCACTCAGCACCTCAGACGCCCAAGTAAATAAAACTTTTCCGTTCATCGGTACTCGCGAGTTTTAAACTTGAAATATTTTGTCTCAAACACCAAGTTTAAAATGAGATTCCGATGCTGCGGGGGAGTTTGTTATTATCATACTAATCTACTTCACTTGGAAGTAAGAGAAAATTATGTCAATAATTCGGCATTCACTTCGAATATTAAACGCACTATTTACTCATTTGTTAACGCTTATTTCAAGGTACAGAAAGTTGTGGTAAGAATGTGTACAATGGAATTCGTCACACCCGAGAGCTGACGGCTCGTCCGAGGGAGACGCTGTCAAGTTCAGCGGGTCAGTGTCGCGTGTGGCGGACACAATGGCCGCTGCGCCTGCGCACCGGCGCTTTCACTCTCGCCGCTGCACGCGCGCCCATCTGCCGTGACGGGTAAGCGGAGCGTGCTCTGTGTCAAACTGAGTCGGTGTTTAGGCACAGTCTAAGGAGATGCCCTCCTCGGCTCTGAACAGGAGGCCCTAGGGAAAGACTGAAAAACTGCCTCGCGCAGACCCCAGACTCTGCCCTTTCTAAGGGAATGGAGGGACACCGGGGTGGTTTCGTGGGTATTCCCGGCACACACGCCAGTCGCCGAGCCAGCCGCTGGCATGGTGCGTAAATGCATTGCACTCCGTCAAAAAAGGCCACAAACAAACTAAACGCCTACTTCAATGTTTCAAACTTCGTTTTTCATAGGATTCTATACCGTAATGATGGATGATACGGAAGTGCGTTGCTTATGGCACTTCACTTCATAGTATTTTCAAGAACAATACCGTAGACATTGTAGTAAGTTAATAGGTGCATCCACTGCGATCGCCGTTCTTCCAATACCGTGTGATTCTGGGTGTTGGAGCCGTTACTGTGCAGCATCCCACGCCGCGACCGGGTCACTGGGACCGGCGGGTACCGCTGTACCCGATTCCGCGATGCACAGACAGGACCACCTGTAGGCCTATCACGGGACGTGGACAAAATCTCTCTTCACTACTTGACAGTGTTTAGTCTCGGGATTTAGTGGGAGTTAGAGCGAGAGGAAAATATTTGTGTTTCTCCGAGGAGATTTTGTCCACGCCGCCTTGACGCCCTGCAACTGGTCCCATAAAACTTTGTGTTGCAGGCCCGTTTGTAATTGCGCACGTAGTTTCCCTTGACATTTGAGTCCTTAAGCTTCACAGAGACAGGTTTAACGTTTCCTGCTGTATTCATGCGATAAAGTACGCCTGTTAAAAGTTTGCTGGCTTGCAAGTAGATACGTACTTTGTATTTTATGCGTGTCTCAAGGCAGATGCCAGTAGGCACGTTCCCTGGATTATTCTATTCATAAGGAAGAAGTCTGTCCTACCGGTGAAGACCTTATTTAGCTGAATTGAATACGGTCACGTTGTATACAAAGTGCGTTAGGAACTGGAATACAAAGAACACAATATCATGTAAATTCCACGTAATCCCTCCAACGCATTCGATACAGGCATTGTGCATTGCAGAAGAAACCTCGTGTAACCGAGCCTCGTGTAACGCCCGTAGTTGAGTAAACACTTGTAACTTTTCAGAAAGAACAAAGCAATAGGCACCAGCCCCAAACTTCAGCGCGTAGGCATGTAAATATTATTGAACCTCGAACTTTTGCCGAATTGAGAAAGATAAATACAGAAATATTGATTTACCGTGATTCCAGTTGCTATTTGGGTACCGTTACACATGGAGGATGATTTAATTTAGGTACAGCATAAGCTAATAAAGTAATACGAGGCGGATACTTCTACGGGACCCAGCTTCTTCCTAAGATTTCCCATCTTAAATAATTAAATTCCATTCCAAACACGGGGCGACGACGCGTCCTAATTAAGATTAGTTGTTTCTTAATTTTGTGTACTGCCATCCAGGCAATTGTGACGCAATTATTTGCAATACATTATCAATTCAGTTAAGAATTAGTTATTTTTTACATCCACAGCCAGCGTGGTGGGTCATAACCCACTTTCCCTTTATTTTTCCATCAATAGGGAAGGCTCTGTTGGCCTTAATGTGATGGTGATGATGATCATATTCATTTTTAGGTTTCCGTACCCAAAGAGTAAACCAGGACCCTATCACTGGGACTCCGCCGTCCGTCCGTACGTCCGTCCGTCACCAGTATCTCATAAACCATGATAGTTAGACAGTTCAACTTTCTACAGATGATGTAATTCTATTGCCGCTTTATCAACAAATACTAATAAACAGACTAACTACCGCACTCAGAGACGTCAAATAACGTTAATGAGTACTTAACGTCAAAAAATGACAATTCAAATCTAGTCACTATTCTTGCCTGGTCTATCCTGGTCTATCGTCTAGATTTGAATGAAAATTTTTGACATTAAATACTCATTAAAGTTAATTGACGTCTCTGAGTGCGGTAGTTAGTCTGTTTATTAGTATTTGTTGATAAAGCGGCAATAGAATTACATCATCTGTAGAAAGTTGAACTGTCTAACTATCATGGTTTATGAGATACAGCCTGGTGACGGACGGACAGACGGACGGACGGCGGAGTCCCAGTGATAGGGTCCTGGTTTACTCTAAATGTTTAAAGGGGCTACGATACAACAAACGTGATTATTTATGGGATGAGTCGGGGCTGGCCCATTCTACGTTATTTGTTCGCTCCCAGGCCAGCATAGAACACTCTCTATTACTATAACAAAAATATTTTTATGACAACGTTAGACAACAACAGTTTTCTATGAAACAAGTTTTCGCGTAATTAGTTCAATTTAATTTAGGTTTATTATTATGTATTTATTTTATAACCAACATTTCGTAAGACTTAATGGCGGAAAGAGCACTAAAGTTTCAGTGTAGGTTGAACCAATTTCGTAAAAAAAGATAATAAATAATATTATGGTTAAATGATATTATGGTCGGTCTGCGATTACGTAAACCAAGCAAAGTTCGCTAAGGCTGGCAATTGGATCGGTGACCAAAAATAAATTATCTCGAGTTCCTCCGTGCGAAAGCACGTTAAGCAGTTAGTTCTGAAACTGCAGTCGTTAATAACCAATCCGCACAGGGCTAGCGTAGGGGGTCATGGCCCGTTGTCCCTTTATTCAGTGCAGCAGTGAAGACATAATGACTTGATGATAATTTAACGTGGCAAGTCGAGCATCAGCGCAATTAGAAATGTTAAATATTGATGCCATTTCTGTTTTTCCAACAAGTTCTCATCTCATCGACCATATAAGTTCGTAATTTTAGAGATCTCCAATAAAAATCGACATTAGCTAAATCAGACTACGTGTACGCTAACATTTTTTAAGTGATCTAATATTTTTATTTCGCTCTCGTCGGGTACTCTCGAGTATAATATCAGTTTCATAACTGATATTTTGCAGACCACTCCATTGTCTGCTACTTAGACGTAGTTAGTGGGAAGAAATTAAAGCTCCTGCCAACGCTTTTTGTTTACAGAATTTGTTATGTACACGCCAGTGCCCGCTTTAGGCAGTATACTCACTTTGGGCAAATTTCCCCTACAAGTTCGCACTCGCGCAGGCTAAGTCTATAAGTAATTGATAAAAGTAATCCCGCTTTTCATCCGTATTTCGTTTTGTTCTCATACAATATTCGCTTGTTCTTTGTTAAAATGTTCTCAGCTATTGCTGTTCCAGATCGGAGCTAAGCAAACACAATTCCGATTCGATGATTGTATCCAAATGAATTTCTCAGTGCCTACAATAAGTTTGCGCTCTTCATCTCGAACCAATCGTTAGTTTGGGAGAATAAAAACAAATTGTTTGCTTTTCAGTACCTTGGAAAGTTTGAGCTCTAGAATGAGTGTTGGTAAATATTGGGTAATAGCCCGTGCCTGGTTTTTTTGTTCCCGAAGATTTGCAGGGCAGCCCTCCGCGGGAAGGAGGTGGCTAATGCGTTCAACCCGAGGACCAGGATGGGGGATATCAGCGATTATAAATGTGCTTCATTGAATAAATTAACATTTAATCAATTGCTAATTTATTCAAAAAAGCGCAGCCAATTTTTGATATCTCGCACTAGTTATCTAGGCAGAAGCTGAAAACGAGTGTTTTGATTAAGTTAGGCAAATATTATATACCACTGAAATTTAGTCTGTTTCCATCGCTGTGGCGCACGCAATGTAAATATGTCGAAAAGTTATTTCATTAATTTGTGTGTTACCTTTAAGTTTATAAGTTTGTATTTGTGTGTAGTAGTAATGCTATTAAACCATCGATAGTTATGCGTCGGCTGCGACAGCACCAACACTATCGCTCATATAATACAAGAGAGACGCAACTCAAAAAATACTCGGAAAAATAGTGTGATTTACCTACTGTTGCACGCATGCAAATTTGAGTTATGTCTCTTTTGTATTTAAGTAGCGACTTGTCAAGCAACAGGTTTTGCCTCAATAATAACTCAACTCGTTAGCTTAGCATCAGCCCAGGGATACTCCGTCCGCCAGCGAACGGTTATGAGTTTCGTTATTACAGTGTAGTCTCCGGAAGTTATGGGCGGTAATGCTCTCCCTACTGTTGTATTAAGTATTCCGAGCCCGGTGTAGGTGGTTTCAGATTTGTTTAATTATTATTTTACCGGGCGTTCGAGCATTATTATTGCAGTAGCGAAACTCTTCTCTGACTAAGGGCCTGCACACACTGGATCTGTGTAGACTCGGGCCTGAATCACTATGTTGAATCTCACATTACTTACAATTAGCAAATTATTTTCATACATAAGTCAATAGAGGAGCTCGATAGCTCAGTTAGTGGCATACCGCGCTCGGCTTGCGATTGCGTACACTAAGCAATGTTGGCTAAGGCCGGTCATTGTATGGTGGACCAAACATTTATTATTTATTTTTTTTTTTTTTTTTATTTATTTAAACTTTAATGTCCATAAATAAATGTACATTTGGCGGACTTAACAACTAACGTCGTTCTCTACCAGTCAACCATTGGGCTAAGCAGAGACAATTCAAGAGGCGGCACCACGTTCAATTAAATAAACAAATTATTGATAAGATACACCTATTATACAATAATACTTATAATAATATATGCTATACTTATATACCAAATATATACATAATATATAAACCTATAAATATATACCAAATATATACATGATATATAAACATATACCTACTTACAATTATTATACATACCTACATAAATACTTTAAAATATGCTAAATGATGATGATGCGATAGAAATCATGCGATATTATCTCGAGTTTCTCCGTACTTCGAAAGGCATAAAAGCCGTTGGTCCTGGCTGCATCTGCAGTCGTCATTGTTGGTGGATTATGGCCCAATCGCGCCCACGCACAATTAACGCCCACGTTTTGCTAATTAGGTTAGGTGTTATGTATATAGACAGATCGTTTATTGCGTCATGTGGTACAAAAGATCTTAAATACTATCACACGTAATAGGTGGCGCGCCTATTCCCATTTATCGAACACGTAAATCGCACCTACCTACATGCCAGGTGGCAGAGTAACGCTGCTGCCATCACTGTGTTTACATTGTTTTCAATAAATTTATAATATTTCACGATAATTCTGATGATTCACTATAGTATTTGCCTATCGAACTAATAATTCGACACAAATTCCGCGTACATGGGCGCATTAGACATTTTATCTATTAAAATGTCTAAATATACAATTCGCTCGAATATATAGAGCAATAAAAGTCGGAACGAATGATTCACGGTGGCTCGTTGATCCCGTGGACCAGATAGGCGGTTCAATTGCTAAATCTTTTAATAATTATCTAGTAATAATTGCCACCAGAATTGCAACTATCGGAAAAGAGTTTATCATGATAATGTCTATACTTTAAAACACACCTGCGTTAGTAATAAAGAAAATAGTGAGAGCAATTTCTTGTAAAGTAAGTGAAAGTTAATTAGAAAATAGATAAATTATATATAAAGTGTGTATAACGTGTACCAACTTGATGCACATTTATTTTGTAGAGACAGAGAGCTAGCCGCATACGTTTTAGAGACGCCGTCATTTGTGTCTAGGGTCCTCCACCGACAGAGATGTGCCGCACAACCTGTAGGTAACATATTATATAGTACTTGTTTAAACTGATATTTGCATAATAGCCGAATGAAAGCCTCCTGGAAACGAAAGGCCAAGGCCTTTCTTGGCTCATTATTATTTTAACTAGAAAACTTTCAACTTTAAAAATATTCGCGGCGTCTTCTGAAACCTGCCCAATTAATAAATATTTACATTGTATTCTGTATAATTGAATTTCTTACAAATTCTTGGGTTATTGAAGAAGTTTATTATTGATCGAAATATTTTTATGACTATCTTATCCGCTAGCCCTTTAAGGAATGAAGGGGAGGCTGAGGTGCATTGACACCCAACTATGTTAGGTCCCATGTAATAGGTGACAAGCCTACAGGCATCGATCGGGCTCGTAAATCGCAGTCTACTGCTTGTTTAATATATTCGTCTTAACTTTTTCTATCCTTTAGTACTCACGGGTTAGACACAGGATGGTGCCAACTATATTCTGCTCTGTTGTCACCACATCCACTATTACCATACTGCATTCAACATAACGAGCTAGTGGAGCGCTTTCTCTGTCACGCATTTCCGTAAAAAAGATTGCTTTATTAATTGCTTTATTTTAGACTAGTGGTCGCCCGCGGCTTCGCTCGCGTTAATGTCGGTTAATAAATAGCCTTTCTCGATAAATGGTCTATCCAACTCAAAAATAATTTTTCAATTTGAGTCAGTAGTTCCTGAGATTAGCGCGTTCAACCAACCAAACAAACAAACTCTTCAGCTTTATAATATTAGTTAGTATAAATATTTCAACAGAGTTTGAACTTCACCGACCCCGTTGTGTTTAATTGCAAGTTCAATAACGCTCTGGAAGTTCCCGTTTTAACTGTGGAACAACAAGCGTCAAAGTCAAACAATGAATCGATTAGCTTTCACCTGCATCTTGCTCAGCAAAAGCTGATTATCTTTCAAGGGCAAGGGCCTTTGGATTCTTAAGTATAACATTGACTATCACTTAATATATTTAAAAAGATCGGACTAACTTACCAAGTGACGTCCGATCCCCAATTATGTGAAGTAATCTCATCATAATATGCCGCGTGGTGACGGCAGAGTAGAATACAATTGTCACCACCCCAAATCCCTCCCGTGGGTGTCTCGTACAAGGCGACTAAGGATAAATCAGTGATGAGGAATGGGCAGCAGCGTTCCTCTTGTACCACCCAGCAATGCACTGTGACTTTTGTGCCCGATAAATGGCAATAGGCTCGCCACCTATTACATGGGACTTAGCATAGTTGGCGAAACGTGGGTGCTAGTTCACCTCTGCCTACCCCTTCTGGGATATAGGCGTGATTTATGTATGTATGTAATCTCATCCTCATATTTTTGACTAAGTAGTACCTGTACCACTGCGTTTTCCACAATTTGAAAGAAGGCTCTACCTTCTGCCATGCCAACGAAAACAATTTATTATCTGGAATTCCTCCGTGCTTGATTAAGTCGTTAGGTATAGCGGCTGCATATGCAGTCGTTATACCCACCAATCCGCACTGGGGCAGTGGGTATGGCCCTTTCCCCCTATATTCTTCCATCCATAGGGCAGGCCTATGTGCCCCAGCAGGGAGGACATTAAGCTGATGATGATGCGTCGTCGTCGTAACTTAGTAGTAACCCTAGTTATTCCATTACGTCATCAATTTCAATATAACTTATCGCTTGATTTTGCAACTAGTAAATTACGTGATTTTGACGACAACAGATTCCACTTGGAAAGCGATTAAGAGAAGGCGTGCGGATGCCATTGTGATTTCACAATAGCACACAGCGAGGACAGTGTCAACAGAAGCACACAAATGATCACTCGTTACGACTTATCTAATTGCCTAGGAGCTCGTGCGTGACTCTCGGCGTGTTTTTTAATGTTGCGCGTACGTTAACACAGAGATAAGACCGCCTAGATGCGATCGCAGTTAGTACCCAATCTATCTACATTACTTTGGGCTGTGGATACGCATACCTATACACAAGACAGGGAACGAACGGATTTCCGGCTTTTACTACAAAGTACAAACCTATTTTAAGTAAAAACGATATAAATAGAAATACCTATTTTTAGTTCTGTCTCTGGATTCAGAAGCTTGTATGGCATTTTTCTTTTGCTTTGTATTGCATTGTATTGTAATAAACTGACCACCCATCTTTACTTAAATCTGACAACAACAAATTTGCGAGAGAATATCAGTAGAAAAAACATTCAATGGAAAAAAAATATAGCTTTTGTATGTAGTTTCAAATCAAATCTTTCTTGATTGAGCGGCTAATATACTCTATAGGTAACTAACATGTCTAGTATAATACATCCAGTTGGATAAACAGTGCTGTAGAAACTTAATCTTCATGAAGTATTTACAAAACAACAGTATAAATATTATGGCAGAGCAAACGTCGCCGAAAATCGTATTATGTGTCATACAACGTTTGCCGGTTTACTTGGCTCGTGTAACATGACATTTGACCTTCTGAAATTGGTTTTGTCAATCAAATGTGTAATGTAATATAGATAGCTGAATCACGTTGTATTTTGAAATAGTCAATCGAATTCAATACGTAACTAACACTCTTACTTACGTATTGAATTCGATTGATAATTTCTAAATAAAGTCAGAATAAATATAGGGACTCTCTCTTCGTTAATCAGTCTCTCGACATCGATGCATGTCATTATTTCCAGAGCTTTAATCGTGACTGGTGTGTATATTCAAATTACGATAGTGTGCGTACATTTATCTCTTTTTTATGCGAACCGTACTCATAAGTAAATCTCGCGCGCCGTCGTGTTTTGCGAGAACTGTACAATAGCAATATAGAAAACAAATCTAACCGCTCGAGTAACAGTGACTGCTTACCTTATTTGCATCGCTGTCTTAAGAAATTTCATAAGGGCTTTAATTAAATCCCCGACAAGGGGACAAGGGGACAAACGGGCTCCCATTGAACACCAGCCGCAATTACGACGGCTGTGGCTGATTCGCTCACAATGTGCCGCCAGTTCCATTAGCCTATTTAAGTATCCATTAAAGTACACAAAGCAATACTGCGTACCTTTAATAAGGTCGGACTTTCCTCAACATTTTATTAAGAAGAAAATAGAGTCGGAAAATTTCGAAGCAAAAATTTGTGTGTTACGGGAATCGAACCCGCTACCTCTACATTCCTGGCAGATGCCCTTATCACTCGGCCAACCATGAAAGTTAAATTGCCATTTCTCTAACCATTTAACTTCACGTTGTAATACCATTGTAATGTAGAAATTTTCTAACATCCTATGCAAATATTTTTACAAATACCATGCATTCGGTTAAGTTTGGGTTTGCTGTCTCTACATGACTAGATTTTTGTTGGAACATTATATAACTGAAATAAAAAATATTACAAAGAAAGTATAATAATAAATCTTTATTTTCATAAAACATGGTACACTTTTGGATGTTATCATTAAAATTAAATATTGCACATGCACGTTTAATCGATCTATCGATAAGCAAATATTATTTCGTCGTCATTATAATAAAATTGTCAAGTTAAAACATATAATTCAATTCAGTAAGCTGTACAATTAGAATAAAATTAATAAACATAAGGAACACAACACATTTAACGGCAACAACACATAAGATTAATGTCCGATTTTGTATGACATTTTTTAGAATGTCATAATTAAAACAAATAAAAGGGAAGCACACAACACACATCACATAATAATATGTCAATCAATTTCATAAGGTAATATTTTCTAATTATAATATAGTTCAGAAGTTATTTTATTCAGTTTTCCGTTATGGCAAAATTTTATAAATTCATCGACGTCATAAAAACAATGCTCCACCAAGACTCTGAACATGGTCCTTCTAAATACAGGTAATGGTTGTTTTTGAAGACAATTCGGAAGCACATTAAATAATCGGATACACATACTATAACTATTTCTAGTAAAACAAGTTGTAGTTGCTGGTGGCACAGATAATTTCCAAGGGTATCTCCTTGAGCTCAAATTACTATTATTGTGTTTTTTATCAAAAAGGTAAGTGTGTTTCTTAGTAAATATTAAAATTTCGAATATATATAGGGATGGTAGTGCAAGAATGTTTAGCTTTTTAAAGAGGGGTTTACATGATTCCAATTGCCCGGCCCCACACATGGATCTAACGCATTTCTTTTGTAAAATGAAGGCTCGACTAATGTTCGTTGCATTTCCCCACATAATCAGACCATACCTCAGTATAGAACCTACATAACCATGGTATGCCATCAGAGCCGTCTTTAAGTTGGCTATCTGCGTAAGTCGATAGAGAGCGTACACAAACCTATTTATCTTTTGGCACACCATATCAACGTGATTATGCCATGTTAGTCCTGAGTTTATTGCTATACCGAGGAAGGTCGCAGAGGCGGTTAATGCTATAGGATCACCGCGATAATGTACTGATAGAGGTAGAGGTTTCGCGTTTTTATTATAAAATTGAATATATTTTGTTTTATTTGTGTTTATTATTAAGCTATTTTGTTGCAGCCAGTCAGCTATGTTCCCTATCACATTATTTATTTCATTATTATAGTCAGTATTTGGTTTTTTATGTATAGTTACAGATATGTCATCAGCAAAAAGTGTAACTGGGTATTCAGTACATTTTGGTAAATCATTAATATAAAGAATAAACAATAGTGGCCCCAGTATACTGCCTTGGGGTACACCTGATCTATTAACCCTATTATGCGATCTGTGTGTAATACTTTGAAGCTTGTTGATCAGTTTTGTTGTTTCCACAAATTGTATCCTATCATCGAGATAGCTTTGGACCCAATCAAGAGCGGGTCCTCGTATGCCATAATGTTCGAGTTTCGTCAATAGTGTTTTATGATTAACGAAGTCGAAGGCTTTAGTCATATCGAATAAAATGGCAGATACGGGAATCTTCTTGTCCATGAGTATACTTATATTTTTAATCAGGGAGTAACAAGCCAGAGCTGTTGATCTTCCCTTACGAAACCCATTTTGCTCATCCCTAATTGTACCATTCTTTGTCAGAAATGACGTCAACCTGGCATGCATGACCTTTTCGAACACCTTTGACAGAATAGGAATGAGAGCAATTGGCCTATAGTTGTTTAAGTCAAATCTCTCTCCACGTTTAAATATTGGTTTTACAATGGATATTTTAAGTGAACTTGGAAATTTACCCTCTGCGAAACAACCGTTTATAAAATATGTCAAAAGTGGCGCCAGCTGGCAAGCACAGACTTTGATTACCTTCGTACATATGGCATCATATCCCGAAGAATTCGTCTTATTTAATGATTTTATGGTTTTAATTATTTCATTCTCATCTGTAGGAGTCAAAAATATAGTTGTGGGAGTACTTTGAATGGATTTGAGTTGATGTGCACCATATAGGTTATTAATATGTATGTTAGAAGAATCTATGAAGTGATCATTTAACACATTGGCTATTTCAGTAGGATTATTAATTGTTACATTTTTTATTTTAAGGTATTCGATTTTGTCCTTATCGTAAGATCCATCTTTGTTATTTATGATTTTCCAAGAAGCCTTGCATTTATTTGTAGCTTTGTTTATATATTTCTCATTATTTATTCTTTGCGACAACTGAATACATTTTTTTAATATGTTAGAGTAGTGTCTATATTTCAATTTATTATGGTGGGTATTTTTTTTATAATAAGACAAACGAAGTTTTCTCTTAGTATGACATGATTTTTTTAACCCTGTAGTTAACCATTCAGATTTCCTGTTATCTTTGTTTACAATTTTTATACTATATTTTGGAAAACATAAGTCATATAGAAGAATTAGTTCTTTGTGAAAAATTGCAAAATCAGAATCCACATTTTCAAAATCAAACAAGTTCCTCCAAGGATACGATGCCAAAATGGATTTAAACTTGTTTATATTGTCTTTACTGTAGTCACGCCTCGTCTGGAACCAATGTGTCAATGGTGTTTTATGTAATTTTACTGGTACCGTTAAGAATTGGGCTGTATTATGATCAGATAGACATATGGCCACGGTGCTTCCAATGGCCTCCCTAATATTGCTTGCGAAATGATCTATACATGACTTTAGTCGTGTAGGCGTGTTAATGTGTAAGTCGAGATTGTAGCTCAGTAGTATTTGTGTTAGGTCGGCCGAGACTTTGTTATTTATTAAGGTATCAATGTTCCAGTCCCCCGTTATAATTATCGGTTTATTAATTTTTATTAATCTGTCAAGAATCAAATGCAGCCTTTCAAAAAATATTCCTACATTCGCTGTAATCTAAGAAAACTCAAATCATAAAATCAAAACAGCATGCTTTTTTGAAATAAGAAAGTTTGTCATTTACAATCCTCTCTAGTGACAGCCGAGTACTGACGAATTTAGACATCAAAGCTTTTGATAATTCAAAACGCTTTTATGCATAAGAGAACACGATGAAGGAACTATACTTTTCTAACTGGAATCGTTCATACCGTTAAATATTGTCACCGTAAGGTACCGTAACGTCTACTTTCATTCTCAGCTCGTTATTTTATTCTTAGCTTTTGCTCAAAATTTTCAATTCACATGGTCTAAGAGAATGACCATGTGGCCTGTCGTAAAATCATCATCCTCATCAGCGTTTTCTCTCCCCACTGCAGGGGCACAAGCCTTCCCTATGGATGGAAGAATGTAGGGAGAATGGGTCATAACACTCATAACGTTGAGCCCGCCAAGCCACTGCCCTATCGAGATGCTCACGCTATCGAGCTCCTCTTCAAATATCTTACTTGAAACCGTCGGTAATTCAATTGACTGTAAATTAATATGAACAACGTCTGGTCCAGTCCAGTGCTTGCAACAAGAGGCCTGGAGCTGCGGATTTCGCCAATTAGCGTTACTTGGGAGGCCGGCGCCTGCCTGACGCTTTTATGATTATTGGATGTACGCTTTATGACCTGACAGACACCACTCTCCTGGCGATGTCTGTCCTAAGTGCAGCGCGTAATTGGCGCGCGTTCGTCACGGTACTGCGCGGGCGCAAATTCAATTCGATGGCAATCGTGTCCGGTGTCATGTCGTTCTGTTTGTCGATCTCAAATCCTGTTATCTCGTTACCGAGTTACCACACTGGACAATTATTATTATAAACATAATAACAAGTACCTACCGTGTGGTGACGGCACAGCAAAATACAACTGTCACCACCCCTCCCGCGTGTGTCATACAAGGTAACCAAGGGTAAAGACAACGTGAGCAATGAGCAGCCAGCGGACCGAGGGTTCTATTCCAAAAAAAATTATCTTCTCCTCTCTTTATTTTCTTTGTAATCATCTGGTTTCTTTTATACTGCCAAGCAAAGCTCAGTAGGAGACACCCGGCGGTCTGTCTTTCGAAACGTGAATCCCGCGCCACTTGTTGATTGGCGTTTCCTCGGCCGCTCTCTCGTCTCTGTACATTTCCCCCGAAGCGGTGCAGCGCCTGACCTGATTAGTTGGGCGCCGGCCCTCGCTGGTCATTGCATTAATTATTTCCTAAATAGTTTATTGCTCCTTTGCTCGAAATAATAGACACACGAACGGCGGACAGTTCATTCGCAGTTTAAATAAATGCTCCCAAGTTTTATACCTCGTTTTGTTCTCGCTAGCCAGCTTAAATATCATTGTTTATCAGTTATTAAGAATGGCAGTTTGTATAAATAAAAGCGTTAATGTTTTGAGCGTCAGGCTAGTGTTGCCTGGGCGAAATCATAGATGGCGTAATTGGCGCGGTAGTTGGGAATGTTCGTTTGAATTCGAGAGATTGCAAGGAGGTTTCTCTAGAGGAGGATAGTCTGTGGTTGACGGGCGAGTTGGCCGGTCGAGCAGAGTGGTGCAGAGCAAAGAGTACAATGTGCAGAGCACGATTGGTAACGAGCGGGGGTTGACGTGGGATCTCGAGTTGGGGAGAACGTGTTACTCCATCTTGGGATCGCCGCGTTTAAAATCTTAACGTATCTGAGCCATCATTTCTCTGTGTGTGTTAATAGTAGATTTTCCATCAAGTGCACAAAACGGAGCATTTTTGTCCGAGACTTTTAGCAGCCTGAGCCGAAGGCGAGGGCTGATAGTAATGTCGAGGATAAAAATAGTTTTGTGGACGAGTTAGAAACTCTGCTTTTTACTTCGATTGCGAGGAAATAAACAGTAATTTATCTTAACATTTCTTAAAATTCAAACTAAAATTAGTACAGTGTTGAATACTTAATTCAACACTTGAAATTGTTTTTCCCATTGATATTAGGCTTGGACTGCAGACCTATACGACCTTACCGTACCTACTTGAATTAAAATTTTAATATCTTTTATGTCTTAAAAAACACATTAGGCAAATAAATTTAAGTAAATATCAAAAAATAACAAATTCTATATCTGAATTTCTTATTGAGTTTGGCTGCATAGCTCATTTTCTTTGCCTTAATATAGATACAATTAGAACAATTTGAAACAATTAGAACAATGAGAAGTGAAAAGTTGATTTTCACTTCTCATGCTCTGAAAGTGCTTATTTGTGCAGGATATAGGCTGCACAAAATCGAATTTTGTGCTCTAGAGCATTAACGTATCTACTCATAAATGTGCCGGTCTGCAGCTCAAGTCTAATATCAATGGGAAAAACAATTTCCTTCAGTATTCAAAACTGTACTAATTTTAGTTTGAATTTTAAGAAATGTTATGATAAACTACTGTTTTATTTCCTCGCAATCGAAGTGAAAAGCAGAGTTTCTAACTCGTCCACAAAACCATTTTCATCCTCGACATTACTATCAGTCTAAAAGTCTCGGACAAAAATGATTCGTTTTGTGCACTTGATGGAAAATCTACTATTACTTGAATAAAAGGCCATCATTGTAGTTATTGTGTGCCTTATTTATGAGAATGGAACCCAACGTTATGGAAAATCACTACGGCGATACCCTCATTCTCCGACATCAGAAGTAGGATAATTGCCATTCTCCGACATATATAAAATTTATCTCGACTACGATATCCAGAATGTTCGCCCACTCCAATTGTGGGGCCCAGAATCATCGGCGACAGTATGAAACCTTGTCGGAGTTCCACCCACTGGATTAGATTATCATACCAGAGCGGCATTAGATCTATCTCTCTAGATTTCTCCAAAAAACCTCCCATCTGAGTCGGTAATGATACGCCAATGCCAATTCAAAATCCAATTATCGTCTACGTACTACGGCTCTATGGAAACGTAGTCATATCGGGAGCATCTGATTATCTCTACCAAGAGTTATTAAACGTGTTCGTCCGCTGAGCACTTTGACGCGCTTATTTCTGGTCCTATTCACATGAGAGTTGACGTCCAGTACTGCCGATATTTATTTACGATTTCCCTCAACATATCACTAAAACTGACGTTAGTAGGTATTATCCCTACATTATAATCTTGGATGATACGAAGAATTCAGTAGAATAATTTAATACGGATGTTCTTGATAAAGTCAAGAGTCCATTATCCATTGCGATGTTGTTGAATTTGCAGATTCCGAGAGCGAAGACTCGCTTATTGACAATGCGTTCATAGAATAGGCGTGGGACGGCGGCTAACAATTCAACTGAACCCTGAATAAAATATAGAGCCCGTTTTCAACTGTTCCTCGAAATAGGTTCTTTAAAGTAATCTACGACTGTACAGTATTTTCTTTTCTTATAACAATATTGTCCAACAATAATTGATTTATTTGTCTGAATCACAGATAACACACCCCCAGGTACGCATCTAAGTGAAAGGCACAGGTACGACACGCCGACGCAGGCGGGATTTTTATTATATCAAAAGTCATAATACTGCCAATAAAATAAGTAATGCCAACGGAATTTAAGAAAGATTTTCATCACGTGGGTGTTGTAGGTACAAGGCGATTGAGGGTAAAGAGTAAAGACTTCAATGAGTAATGGGCAGCAGCATTCCTCTTGAACTACGTAGCAATATACTGCGTTTTATGTGCCCAATAGATGGCAATAGGCTCGCCACATGTTACATGAGACCTAGCTTGATGGGTGTTGAATCGCCCCTGCCCATCCCTTGGGAGATATAGGGGTGATTTGTGTATACTGGTGTGCAGTAGACCTATTCCATCGGGCATCAAGGTCTTAGGCAAGTGGCAAACCATACAACGGTATTATCGAACAAATGTTAATTTTTGACAGGTTCTCTTACATTTGACACGACGGTCGCCATGTGTGATGTGCCCTATAAAACATGTGTTTCTTAGATTCCTATTCTATTCGTTGGAATAGATTGGCCATTTGTCTAGAGGAGCAGAGCAAATTATAGCGACAAATGTGTTCGTGTCTAATTTCCAAAAATGGCCTTATCGATCTCAGGTGGTGTCGCGAGGAGCGTCAGCTGACGGCGCTATAAACAGCTCGCCAGATGCATCGTGGCTCCGGCGGAGGCATGCAATATGACCTAGCCGTTGCCGGGTCGCACGCCGACTGCTATCGATTTGGACTATTTCCACACCACCGGAGGTCATTGATTTGGACAGACTAGTTTTCCACTCGCACTTTTCAGGTTTATAAGGTCTTCAGCTGTCGGGGGCAGTGACCCAGAGGCTGAGTCGGCCGGAGCCTTCGCTTCGGCACCTACGTCTGTCAACTGTCTTTACTGACATTTTGGCATTGCGACCAATAACCGGGGTTATCAGTATCATTTGGGTGAATATTTCTGAAACAAGTACATTTTTCAACATTCTTAGTTGAACAAAATGAGTGAACTGACATAATTTTCCCGGTACCAAGGTTCTATTGACCTCAGCAGTTGATTTTGTACCGTAATTTATAAAACAATATCGGAGGAAAAGGCCCCATAAAGTGAATCTATTTATGAGGCTAACCGTGAGGTGCACTAGACCTTTTGATGGTTGTGCATTATTCAATAGCGCCGTGCCTGGTGCAGCCATGCCCCTCTGATGCGACAGCCACTTTGCAATTCAAGAGATGCTGTGGCTTCGAGACATGACTAAAGCTATTTGCCGAGAGTCTGTTTAACCTTAAACATTATATTTGTTTTGAAGGGGTGTTACAACAACTTTATACAGAACAATGAACTCTCGGAACCTTCAATGACCACAAATGATGTAAAATGAATTAATTACCCCTTTCTCCTGTGCCCGCTTCGAGCAAGATGTGTACTGTATACTAGAACTGAGGTTTCTATAATGCGCGTTTGTCGTATAGAGCATACAATTGTCACCACCCCCAATCTCTACCGTGGGTGTCGTACAAGGCGACTAAATGTTAAGACAGCTATGAATGATGGGTAGCAGCGTTTCTTTTACCTCTTACACGACCTTGTAATATACTGTGATTTACGTGCCTGATAGATGGCAATGGGCCGCCAACAAATGGGACATAACATAATTGGCGAAACGTGGGTGTTAATTCACGTCTGCCATCCCTTTCGGCTATAAAAGGCGTGATTTATGTAAGTCCATAATGCGTCTGCTTTGAAAAACTAATCCGCGCAAAGTTAAGTGAGCATTCGTAATGCATTCAGTTTGTTTTGCATATAATAATTCCCAACGCGCTCACTGGCGGAGAAACCAGGCGAATGCTTGCGGAATATTAAGGAGACGCGCCTGCGCAGTTCACGGCGCTGCCCTTATGCAAATAGAGGTGGTTTTCCTTTGCGCCTCGCAGCGGCGTACGCGCAGTGGCGCAATGGCGGGTACATTTGATTTCCCCTCATTTGTGATTCCGCGTACCGCGGCGGTGCAGCCGAGTTGGCGGCCGCCCAACTCCTGGAACGAGCTTCGTTCCCAGGGCATTTATCGCTTTGAACTGTCAAAAATCTATGGAGTTTTGACAGTTCGACGCGATAAATGGCTATATCATATCGTGTTTCGGTGGTCATGCTAGCTGGGCTGGAGCGTTTCACTCGACTAACATAACGGCTTGACTTTATTAACACACGACAAATGAAACTTATCAATAACAAACTACAATCACAACGATACAATTTTATAAAATTATTACAAACCTAAACTCAACCCTTTTTACCCTCAGATTAGCGAATTCGGCTCGGGCTGCTAAAAGTCTTGGATAAAAATGGTTCGTTTCGTGCACTTGTTGTATAAACTACTATTTATTTCGTTAACAATTTTACTTTTCTGCTTGACCGCATTGTAACGTTCTATAAGTAAAGAGGGTCCAGTGGGCACCGTGTACTTGATAGTAGGTCGAATGGTACTTTTGTGTAGGTAAGGTCCAATTATGGAGGTCCAATGGGCACCGAACCGAAATATTGAATTTTTAAAATCTCTTTCGCAGTGTACACGTCGCAAGGAGCATTAAGATTTGATTTAGTTTATCCCTAATAACTTAGAAATAAATATAGAGTCAAAATCAAACGATTATTAACCCAATCTTACGCATGTGTGTAGATTTTAACTCGATATTTGAATAAATAATACTGATAATAGCGTATTTCGGCTGATATAGGGTCATAAGTCCAGAGGAAGCTCGGTAAAGTTTGAATTTATATCTGGGAGAATAGCCGAACTGATACCGTTCAATCTCTTAAGAGGCCCTTCATAAAGAATAAGAGCCTCCGTAGCTCGCCCACCTTGCAACTCGCCAACTCATAAACATCCCAGGCCCATCCAGCTTCCATCTGATTCTACCGGTGACCCAACAATCCACTTAATGCACGGATAGAGTTCTTTATCACGGAGTGAAGTCATAAATATTTAGCAGCTTTGCAAATAGGCGCTTACGAACCCAAGATGCTAATGTAAGGATGGCTATTCGAAGGGTACATTGAAAAACCATTACCTTTAGCAATCCCGGTCGATATCCGGAGACGCGGGGACAGCTATCCTAGAGTAAAGTGAAGCAAGCGAGCGGTTTATGCGAGACCCAGACGCTAATCCAGGACGCAGCACTCCGCTGGAACAACACACCGGCCTCCAGGGGCTTCGCCCTCTCTGCCGGAGTCTGCACCTCCATTAGGTTTCTGTTGAACCATTACATCGCCTTATTATTCTTAGGCACTCCCACTATTTATTGGAGAGTGCGAAGTGTTAACGTAACAATGAAACGCATTATCAATATTCATTTGTAATTTTTATTTCTCTACAGCTGATAGTGATGGGCAAAGAGTTTTGTGTAGTTGGCAAAAACCCTAAGCGCAGTATTAGCTCATATACAACGAATCCCTCTATAAATATGTTAGTGGCACTACTTTATTCGTTTTCCGGAGCGGGTTCGCCAGCCTCGTGCGCACGTGGCAATACTTAGTAACAGCGCTCTATGCCGCGAACACTGAATAATAAAATGAATGGCCGCATCTGTTTACAAACATTCGGATCTCTGAATGTGATTTGGAAGCGACGACGCAATGCTCCTATACTTTATTGGTTTATCTTAATAACACCAGTTTGGCCAAAACGTAAATTGGCTTACTTTAATAAAGTTAATAAGTATTCCACCCGTCTTCAATTTTATAAGATCTTTAGAGAACTATAGTAGGTATTTTATACTAACTTGGTAAGTTAAAAAAATATGCCTTGAAGACAGGTACAGTCACGTCAGAAAAATTACGATATTTTTTATGTCCTGATGGACATAATTATAATTTCAGCAACTTATATTAACCTTAAGAACAATTAAAATATGAGACGTGATGATAATATTGATAATCACAGTAGGTTCAATCAATATCTCAAGTTCTCTCAATTTCAATCAATATCTCAAGTTCAATCAATATCTTAAATTCATTTAGATTTTAGACTTTGTTTTATCTGCATTTAGGAACATTTTGTTTTATTTTCAGTATTCTTCAATTACATCACAGTATTTTGTAATCACGTATTTGCCTCGAATCAGCCACATCAACATGATCGTTAACATCAGTAGGTGTACGAAGTCCCGTTGCTCGGTACAAGTTAGTCCAATCAAATTGATAAATCTTCCAAAGTTGGTCCGCCGAGTGGAGGCCAATTTCCGAAACTTAATCTCATTTATGGCTGGCAGCACCTGAGTCCTGAAGCATGTTATTAAGGAAGAGCCACTTTCATCCCGCTGAAGTATTAAGCTAATTAGGCTTCCCGAAAATAAGTGCACCGAGATACGAGACAGCCATCTGGCTACGTTACAGTCGGGGAATTACCTAATTGCTAATTCAGGACCGCTACGTGTTTGCCAATTTGGGAGGCTGAGGTCTGCCATTGAGACACTCGGTCCCGAGTTGGAAGGGCTCGAAGGTCGTTTGCATAACGGCAGTGGTGTGATCCCGAGAGCAAACAGTTATCGACTCACTAAATGCTATCACTAATTAAGGTACATCACTCTTTATATAGGACTAGTGGTCGCCCGCGGCTTTGCTCACGTTATTGTCGGTCATTTTATAGCCTTCCTCGATATATGGACTATCTAACAAGAACATATTTTTTCAATTTGAATCAGTACTTGAGAGATTAGAGCGTTCAACCAAACAAACTCTTTAAGTATAATATTAAGTATAGTTTCGATTTAACAAATCCTCTCCTCCTTGTAGCATTCTGAGAATCGTGCAAACGCTGGTAAATAAGGTAAATCCACTCAAAGATTTCCGCAAGCTAATATATTACGGATAACTAACTGAAACAACCCACTTTAATAATATAAAATAAATAATGGGGCCACGGTCACTCGGGTGGGCTCACAACTTTGTTTGGTGTTTGTAGATTTAATGCCTCGCGGCAATACCTCGCGTTTCGTCATATAAATGTTGAGTTTGCTTTTTCGTTTCATGTTATGTCAACTGGGCATAAAGTTATTACTTTTTACCGCGACAATGTAGTCGGTTAATAGAATCAAGCTTTTAATAGCTAACATTAAGATTTTTTTCATTTCTGCATAATACAGTACTACAAGATCACTTACGACACACTCTAACTAAAGCTGACTTGCGGTACACTTTAATGGCACTTTTAGTCGCCTGGTGAGTGGCACTGAGCCATGGTAATAAGTTAAAGCACTTGTCCCAAATGGTTTCATTTTAAGTGAAGGTGTTAATTTTAACTTTATAAACTGATACACTGTTAAACCTATAACGTACGCTACTGCTAAATAGTACAATAGGAACGCTGCCGCCCATTCATTACTATGTTATTATTTGGACAGTGCAAGCATTAACAGGTTGAATAAACTGTTTTAGCCCTCAGTCACCTGGTACGACACCCGCAGACGAGATTTAAGGTAGTGACAATTTATTGTATTCTGTTCCTCTAACATAATTCGGCACGGTATAATCGGCCAATATTGATAATACCAAAGACAATATCATAGCTAGTTAAATATCTGATATCACACAATCATGATTGCTGTTTCGAATAAAGAAGATGTATCCTAATTACCTGTCGTCACAGAATTACATTTCTGTTTGTTTAGGATCCAGTGTATTAATAAAGAACAAGGTAAACATTTCTGAAATAAAAATATCGTTTGGAGAGAGATCTCCCTGCTTACGCGCGTGTCTTGGGTCAATAAAGCACCTCAATAGAAATGTAATGGAAGATCTGAGAATATTGTACCTACTGCGGTATTGAAAACAAAGTTAGTTGAGGAATGCTCGGGCCGCAAAACCCGTGCGGTAGTGGTTCAAATTGTTAGATAACTCCGTGTACTGTACGTACTATGACTTGTCTATACTTACAAATACTTACTTAAAAATATTGTGACGTTCTTGTTTATTATATTGATCAAAAGTATTTGTATTTAGCCTCTTCCATTCGTATACTCGATCAGATGTCATCGAGCCATCTTAAATAGTATTACTGCGATTCAGGCGTAAATTTCTTGTCTTGACGATTCATGAGTGTATTGTAATCATACCAGATATGAATAACCGAATTTTGATTTGATTGATTTTATTTGATCAGGTGTCCCCGAAATATGACAATTGGCTCGCCTCCTATTACATGGGGCGCACCTGTGCCCACCCCTTCGGGGATATGTATAATTGATTTGTGTATTTATGTAGGTATGTAAAAGAGACAGGAGCTCAGCGACAGGGATCAGATTCAATTGAATTGAACTTCATACCGGCCTAACCTATTCTTCGGCCTTCTATTACAGAGAAACACAACATGGCGACCGTCGTGTCCAATCTAAAAGAAGCTTTCAAATATTGACTTTTGTATTCAAAGCGTTCGTATAGATTGGGCACTCGGCTAGGCGGGCTGGACAGTGAAGTGACACGTGGTCCAGAGACAGCTGCTGCACAAACCAGCATAATGAATGTGGAGGCCATCAATCAGGCCGGAGACATGGGAGCGTCGCAATCCTTTGCACGCTGCGTCCGGCGCCTCCGACTTAATCATCTCGCTCGTTTTAAAAGTCGCCATCGCTGTTTGTTTGGACGGCTTGATCGATGGACGAGGCCAGGCCCCGGCTCCGTGGGGCTGAGCACATGTGAACAGACAGACATTCCTACTTGGTTTTATTGTTAAGGACGGTTTAAATAAAAGATTGACTGCAGATTTTTTTATACTTATTTTATTTAAAATCGAACGAGACAGCGTACAGTTTGTAAATTTTAAATATCCCACGTCCCACTTGATTACTAAAGGTCGATTTAAAACTTTGTCTATTACGCTAGCCTCAGTTTTGGTTAATTTTCACAGTATTATTCAAAACGGTCGCGACTGAGAGCGTTCCCTGAATTTATAGGCCTGTGAGGATATTATAGAAATGATGATGACACAGGCTAAAGCCACAGAACATGCTCCAACTTTCTCTCCTCCTTGACACCAAACTTTCTCGGATCCGGTCTTAAATGCGAGACGTCTCAGAGCAAAGTCTAGGTTGATCTTTTCAGATGAAGGATTCCCGTAAACCTAAGATACGCACACTAAGTACACTAGGATCACAAGTCCCAAGCGCCACTGACTTGCCCTTCTGCGACACTATGAACCGGCATCCGCACGGTGATTCCCCGGAATGCTAAGACTTTACATCGCTCATCGCAAACTTATTTGTAAAACTCAAACAGACGAGCCAGCAAACTCTGTAACTTATCAACATCATCAATCACGTGTAACGCGCACACAATGCACAGGACAAACAAAAATAATTTGGTATTCATTAGCAGCGAGTGCGCCGGCCACAAGCTCCTCATTACCACGCACTTGTGTCGTGATAAATCCTCTGGGCATGTGACGCGCTTAGCAAACAATGGACAACAGTATTAGTATTAATGATATAACACAGATAATGGTTATTAGGCGGCGGTTAGGCGCGTTGGTTTTGCTTTCCCTGGCCGTACCCGCGACGTATTAATAGTGGCATGGTGATTACGCCGGACTCCTCCCGGCGACGGCGTGCATGGCATGTGTTAGGTATTTATAGTTCGGGCTTGCAGCTTGACAAGTCTGACTGTCTGTCTGGCAGGCTTCGGGTCACACTCTCGCCTCCTCTAAATATAGTTCCTGTCAAAAGCTTTATTCGTAATACTCTTAATCCAGTTATGACTAGGTATAAAGCCTCTACTGCTTCTAGTTTTACTACTCCAAAAACGTTTTTGGAATTTATTGACTTAATCCTTATAGTACAATGTGGTGACGGCGGAGGAAAATACAATTCTCCCACAGTAGGTGTCGTCAAAAAAAGATTATAAATAACGAGGAATGGCCAGCATTATATCTGGTATATTACCTAACAATACAGCTTTTACATACCTGGGCAATATGGACGTAAACACACCTCGGTCTCCCCCATTGAGAAGAAACACTAATTATTTATATATTACGTTACGTAAACGTTGTTTTGCCCATGTGACCTAAAAACTAGCATACCACTTATTCTCAGACTTTCCAAATATATAAAATGTCATAACAATCGGTTAAGCCGTTTTGAGGAGTCCGATAACACAGTCTGACTTTTTATATTAGATGTAGTATGCCCTAGTGGAAAACTGGTAACTGACAGTCGAATTGATTTCCAATTTCCGGCACGATACTGTAAGCTTTTGATGCTAACTGCTTGTTCAAATAAGCCACCAACCACAGTGTACTGGTTACATGCGATGGTTATTTTCCGATGTCTCTGTGTTATGTATGATATCATTGATTAAAACATCGCATTTCATAAGAACCATCTTACAAACGTAATGTCTGCCAATTGAGCTGTAGAGAACCACTAGCTTGTCTTGCGCGTACATTGCGCAGAATTGCGGCCAGCCAGAGCACACGCCATATTCCAAATATAATGCAGCAAATCCATAATCCGCCGCGTGTCGGTGCGTTTGGGAATGGGCCAGGATCCGAGCCTTTATAGCTTTTATTGCGTTACGTTTCCACTGATGGAATATCGGCTTTTGCCACCGCACGGCTGTCTGTACACTTTATCGCCTGTAACCTTTGAAAGGTACATTTTGGTCTTAAAATCTTCTCTAAATCATGATAAATTATATTTTATGTAGATTTAGATAACCAGAGCCACAGCGCTTAGAAGAGATTTATTATATAATTTTGCGAATAATTCATATTCCTGCCTTGTTTCCAGTTTTCATGTCAAATAGACGTCATAAAGTCAGTTCCCTTTTAATTTGTATCAATATATCATCATGAACCATGAACCAGCCATCATGAATCATGAACCAGCCTTCTATGCTGGCCTGGGAGCGAACAAATAACGTAGAATAGGCCAGCCCCAACTCATCCCATGGGTGTCGTAAAAGTCGACTAAGGGAGATTGCCCGGTGTAGACCAATAAGCACCTTGGGGCACCCGAATGGTGGAGGGCAAACCACCAACAACAGCGTACCCAAAGAGGGTTGGTGTCAGGCAGGCGGCCGGCTGTAAAACCTAAGCCAAAACCTTGAGCAGTATGGATTGGAATGTTGTCATTCTAATCACTCTCTCCGTTCATGGGTCTCTCGACATGGTCCGTTCCGTCTCTTTTCTATACATTTATTCATCACTAGCACCTTTACGGTGGGATGGATGATATGAATCAAAAGGGAGTGGATGGCTTGATGACGTCTGACATATGAATGGAAGAGGAAACATACTGCGCCGACCCCAGATAGACTGGGAACAGGGCAGGAAGAAGAAGATATCATCATGAACCACACTGAAAAGGTGTTGGTGTTGAATGAAACTATGCACATAAAAGTGATGCGAATGGCCATTTTGAGAGAACGATGAATGAAGAGAGTGATTGAGATGACCATATTCCAATCCGTACTGCTCAAGGTTTTGGCTGAAGAGCCTCTTTGGATAAAGCCGGTGTTGGAGGTTCGTCCTCCATCATTCGGTGCCCCTTTTGTGATACCTCTAGGAGTCGGAGCTGGCGAATTCTACTTTGTTTTCGCAAACCTGCACAGAACTAAAAAAATAAGATGAACTGTTCAAAAGTATCAAGATATCATAATTATATAAATTCTGCACACTACAATGGCACAACATTACAAATTCTACCTCCTGCTCCCATTCTTTCTGTGTGCAAGTGATTGGAATTTATTTTAGATTCAATATTTCGAGAAATTGAGTCACAACTAGTTGGTGAACGTATACCTATGAGGTTTATACCAAATAGAACTTTTGCACGGCGTATCCTAGCTGGGATTGTGCAGCCTTATCAGTGAAGTGACGCGCCCGGCACCGGCGCCGTTCCCCGCCCATCGCCGCATTGTCCTGACGCTTCACTGAACAATTCCTGAAACTTGAAAGTTCCGACAGCGTCGCGTTCAGGCTGGGATGGGTTCTCACTAGCCGCTCTTTCTGAATACAAGTATACAAACAATTGATATGGTATCTGTGATACGAGCCAAACATTTCGCGCATCAAGACATTATATCTTTATAGGCAACCCATATGCAATATACTTATTGACATATTAAATTAAATATAAAATACGTTTCATCAAATAAACATCTCGGTGAAGGCCGTTATTAGCTGGATCTTAGACTAGTAGAACTTTTTCTAATCACCATTATCTTTGAAACATTGTCGCCATCATATTATTCATAATTTCTCTCTAAATATCTCGCGACATGTAAACGCCCAGCAAATATTTTTGAACAATCTGCAAGTGTTGATTTGTGAGCATAATTATGATTTAGCCACCATTGTAAGTATACAGCATTAATTGATACTTATGTATTTCATAAAAACAATTGTTGAGCGCCTAAGTACTACATCAGCCATTTACAGTTCAATGTAAATATGACTTTATATCTGCAGTGGTATGCGTCTTGTGCGCCTACCTATAAGTATAAATTATTTAAATTAAAAATGAATTGTTAGAAACAATCAAAAAATTTATTAGTCATTTATTGATGGGTATACATTGGATCCGAATATACACGTTAGGTAACCGTAGAATGTTCCTCCAGACATAAGCTCTGCTGTGCTCAGCTCTTTGTCCAATACCTATACTCTTATAAGTGAACTTATTTGCAATCTTGGCTTTCTTACAAACATTCAGCCACGTAAGGACACAATGCTTACTCCTAATAAAGCAAATAAATGGCCGAGACGCAATGAAGTTAAACTTGCTCGTGACACTAATTACGTTTGCGTCAGTCAAGCGCGGTGTGGAGTTCCCGCGCGTCGTTCCCGGGCCAGCCCCAAGGCCAACCAGCACCTACATCAACCGTTTCGGCAAATAGATCATTTTTATTCACGACAAATTTTATACAGCCTAAACGAATGTTATCTTTGGATATATCTCTTGCTCTATCTCTAGTAAAAAGGGTTTGTGGCACAGAGACGTCGTCTCTACATTCCCCTTTGATATAAAATACGACATTTACGGATTGTTTTTATATTGAAAACGATCCCGATATAACTTTTGCCTTCAAGCGTCAAGCGAGCAGTGCGTTTATTCGTCGAAGAATTTTTTACCTTTATTCTCAAACAGATTTTCTCTGTTCGCATATTTGCTTATCGTGAGATATATTATGTTAGAGGAGCTCGCTAGCGCAGTGGCACAGTGCGCTTGGACTGCGATTGCGTAAACTAAGCAATTTTGCTAAGGCCGGTCATTGGATGGGTGACCAAAAATTTATTATCTCAAGTTAGTCCGTGCTTCGGCAGGCACGTTAAGCCGTTGGTCCCGGCTGCATCTGCAGTCGTTAGTACCCACCAACCCGCACTGGGCCAGCGTGGTGGGTTATGGCCCATTTTCTCTATATTCTTCTTCTCGGAAAAAATATATTGAGATTATTTACGCACTTCCGGTTAAGTGCTTATACAAGAAACTGCAAATTAGTGCGATGCGAATTCACAACGCAGAAAACTGCGATGTGAATTTCTGCGAAGATGCGGCAAGGAAGATACAGGACAACAAAGCAGTATGAAATTGAAGGAATGCTTGATTCGAATCCATCCTCACGTGCTTGCGATGCGTAGTGCGAGCGCTTTTGTGTGCAAGCCCTAAGATCAAAGTATTCTTCAGCGGCGGCGGGGTTTGGTCTCGTTAACAGACATCAAGGTGGACGTGCTCATTTGTGGCCAGAGTTTAGTACAGGCAATAGCGGCGCAGTCTCGAGCGACCGAACCTCTTCGAGTTGTTGGTGGTTTGCCCTCCACCATTCGAATGTCCCAAGGTCTACATTGAGCAATCTCCCTTAGTCGATTTTTACGACACCCCTGGGGTGAATCGGGGCTGGCACATTGTATGTTAGTTTTCGCTCCCAGGCCTGCATGGAAGCCAGCTGTGGTTACATCCTACAGAAATACAATATTAAATGTGAGAGAAACTATCGACATTGAGGGAACACGTATAACAGGCTTTGTAATCCATCGTGAACAGATAAGGCGTCTCTGGTATTTTGTTACATGGCGCCATCTCTATTAATATTATCGATAGAAAATCGCTCTTCCCATTTGTTCGGCTGCCTAAGTAACTAACATTTAAGGAAGGTGGCACAGAGGATAGGTATACTGCCTAAAATGAACACTCTCGTGTATAAGTTTGAAATGGGTATATTCGTGCTAGCCTCGTTGTCTGCTCCCTTAGGGGGGCAGGAAGGAACTAAAGTTCCCACCCCCACGTTGCGTACTGGCAAAGAAGACGCCAATGCCCGCTTTACGTGGGTTTAGACAGTATGCAGGCGTCGGGTCGTTTCCTTATAGTATAATATTTTTAAAAAAATGTTTAATATGGAGATACTTATGATATATTTGGGCAATGCCAGCGCGGTTGAAGCCTGGGGCAGTCGCCTAGATTCAGCCGACAGCGAGTAGATCGCCACCATTTGTCAACCGCAGTTGAGTGACGCACAAGCGTAGCGAGCGCCACCGAGTCCCATTTATTTCCCGAAACTGTTCTTGGGATGGTGGACAGCGTGACCGTGACTGAGGTCGTTCCGGTCAGCATCGGACCCCTTGTAGATCATTCGGAACGGTCTTCTTTGTATGGCGACGCGCGACGTGGGCTCGCACGAGTTAACTAGGCCCAGCGAACCATTTCACGTCAAACTCATTTTCCTGTGCCATTCCTGAAAGCACATTAATTTTACAAGCGTATTACTTGTGTACAGTGCCAGTAGAATTTCTAATTAGGTACCTGCCTATGTAAATATGTCGCGTGCTAATACAGTAGTAGCAACGCGCGACCTTCAGGAAAGAGACGAAAGAACATAGAGTGAAATGAAAGACGCCATGTAACCTAAAATAGACTGTGCAAGGCGGATCGTTTCGTAATAATTGTTTAGATATCAAGTTCTATCCGAGTAATTTCCTTAAATTGCCCTTAACAAGCCCATACTCAAGAACCGTGTATCTACTTAAATATCTTTCATTTATCTGTTTAATACGCACTG
Organism: Cataclysta lemnata; assembly: GCA_963931975.1. Classification (NCBI taxonomy): domain Eukaryota; kingdom Metazoa; phylum Arthropoda; class Insecta; order Lepidoptera; family Crambidae; genus Cataclysta; species Cataclysta lemnata. The sequence continues at coordinate 17,970,347 of OZ008344.1, forward strand.
AAGATCCACAGAGTGATCTAAATAGACCCATTATAAGAGTGCAAATAGACTAAAAGTCAAGATAAAAAAGTTTAAATCTGATTTATACCTACTATCGGGAATGTATGAACTGATATGATGCTATATTAAGACCTACTAATGAACGTATTCGTAGACAAAAGAGGGGCTTCGCCCCAGCGGGACATTCAATCTGTCGGCAACAATGAGGTTACTCTGACCACATTTCCTATTAATTGATATAATTGATCGCTGATCAAGTCCGCTGCTGACGCTATGCCTCGTGTCCCCTCACGAGGGTGGAAGATCCACTCATATCATTTTTATTTCACTAAAGATAAGCTTTTACAGGTGAATGATATCACAGAAATGCTCATATCATTCACCTATAAACGATAATTGGCTCCAAGTAAGTCTAGAGAAGATAGTTTCAAACTACATACTATTAACTTGTGTTGAAACAGTAGCGAACATTTCCCCCCGCGAAAAGATAAGTTACATAATAACGCCTATTTTTCCCAAAGACGCAGGCAGATGTAGAGGTGTATTAAAACCGAATTTCGCCAATTTGTCTATTGCCGTTTTTTTATCTCTACGTGGTTTTTGCCCTTAGTCGCTATGTACGCAGCCCGTGCGGGAGATAGGGGGTAGGGTCACAATTGTGTTCTGCTCCGCCGTGACCACACGGCCTAAATAAATAACATACATACATACATACAATCACGCCTATATCCCCGAAGGGGCAGGCAGAGGTGAACTAGCACCCACGCTTCGCCAATTATGTTAGGTCCCATGTAATAGGTGGCGAGCCTATTGCCATTTATCGGGCACAATAGTCGCAGTACATTGCTATTGCTAGGTGGTATAAGAGGAACTGCCCATTCCTCATAATTGATTTATCCTTAGTCGCCTTGTACGACACCCGCGGGAGAGATTTGGGGTGGTGACAATTTGTATTCTACTCTGCCGTCACCACACGGCTTTAAATAAATACATACATACATACATAAATCACGCCTATATCCCCTAAGGGGCAGGCAGAGGTGAATTAACACCCACTTATCGCCAATTTATCTAGTCCCATGTAATAGGTGGCGAGCCTATTGCCATCTATCGGGCACATCAATCGCAGTATATTGCTAGATGGTACAAGAGGAATGCTGCTGCCCATTACTCATTGCTGTCTTTACCCTTAATCGCCTTGTACGACACCCACGGGAGAGATGGGGGTGGTGACAATTGTATTCTACTCTGCCGTCACCACACGGCTTAAATAAATAAGATAAATAAATAAGATTAGCGGAAATCTTGCTAAGGTTCCAGCAGACTGCTGTTAAATGATTTACCTACGTAGTAATAGTAATAAAGTTAAACTTATAAGTAAGTATCGCCATTTGGTAAAAAGCATCATTATCATGCGGGGAATTTGAGCGAATACTGAAATAGTCAACTTGACAAAACGCAGATAAAGATCGTTTGTGGTCGTCCGTCACCGCTCCTGGGTCGCGCGCCCTTTGTGTCATTGTGTCAGCCCTTTGAGGCGACACCACTTCGCGTTCCTTTTGGGCATTCAGCCGAAATATAACGCCCACGGGCATCGGACGTCTTTCATTGCCTACCTTTTCTCGTGTTTTGCTCAGCTTGGGATATTGTTACGGAGACAAGATTAGATTCCGCCCAGCATCCTGGCTGAATGGTCAATAGAGAGTACACAACAGTAAATAATCGGACAGGGCCTCGTTTGGTCCTTATTGGATGGACAATTGGGCAGTTGTCTTTTTGCTTGAAGGGAAATCTCAGATTAGGATATTAATACCAATATATATCCCATTCAAACGTTGTCTTGTAAACATTTTAGTTACCCGTTTTATAGTGAGGTGACAAAATATATATAATAAAGTTAGTCATTTTCGTCAATCGCCGGATCGAGATTAATAAACGCATTATTCCAACTTTCCGCATACATTACAAAATTTAGACACACTACTCAGTATAAATACTCAGATTTAATTATCGATTCAAAATTCGTTTATTCTTAACTGGTATGACTAGAATACATTTATGAATGGCTTCGATCGACCGACGCATGTTTTGTGAGAACTGTGACTAATACAGACAGCTAAGGCGTCGATGCAATCCATTACGACACAAGGCTCATCATAGTCTGAGTGTTGCACAAGTGGGATTCTTGAATTGGCATTGACAATAACATAGTAGGCCATAGGTTAGATAGATTATTCGCACTACCAAAATGCAATTCCAAATGGCTTTCAATCATATCGTACAGAGCAAAATTGATGGGAAATGGAGGACACGTGACTGCTGAAGTTATCAAGCCTAATGAATTTCCAATGTACGGCCATCTACTCATGATATCGCTTGTGCAGTAATAGTGCCATCCAAAATAGTTGTGACGAGTGTTTACTAACTAACTGAGGCCGCCCATGTCTGCCCTTGTAGACAACTATACTACAATCAAGCGAGGAACAAAATACCATGGCGAACTTATGAAAAAGAGGCAGGTTTTCATTTCAAGGCTCGTGACGAAGCTATTGATTATCGCGTTCACCGATTACGCTACATTATTATAGCCTTAATAAGCCAACCCTCGACTTTATTACAAGACGCACATCAATGCCTGAAAGCATAAACAGGCGTGATTATGCCGCCTATCATCTATCGGGCACGTCAAGCGCAGTATATTTCTAGTGGAACAACAAAAACCTAGTTGCTCATTCCACTCAGACACAGACAATCGTCAGGACACGGCTAATTATTGCGCTGATAATATTAGACGTAATAAATAAGAATAAATTTATTGTGTGCAGGGCACACTGAACGAAGTAGGTAATGAGACGATAGCGGCACGCGCGTCTTCTGAGAGACAGTTTATTAATTATAGCGTATGAATATAACCAACAATGCCGGCGCATAAACATTTTATCACACGTCAGAAGGAACAAAGGACTTTTGTATAGGTTGCAGTCAATCACTCGCGAGACGGCGACGGTGGGCGGAACACGCTCTCTCGTCACAAACAAATCTGTATGGGGACATCAAGGAGCTGTGATTATCATTTCATTCCAATAGACTTAGGCCTTCCATGCTGGCCTGGGAGCGACAAAATAACATAGAATGTGCCAGCCCCGACTCAACCCAAGGGTGTCGTAAAAGAAGACTTACCCCAAAATACAGAAACGCTACTCAGATTTTGGAGACTGCTTATCAAGTTAAGTGGACAGTGCCTGTCAGAATTAGTATGGAAAAATGTCAATTTTGACAAGAATTAAATGATATGCATTAAGCTTTGATTAGCGTTTCTGTATTCGGGGGTTAGAGAGAATACCTTGGGGCACCTGAATGGTGGAGTGCCAATCACCAACAACAACATTCTCAAAGAGGGTTTTCGTCAGGCAGGATATAAAATCTAAGCCAAAACCATGAGCGGTATGGATTAAAATGTTGTTGTTCCATCTCTCTCCGTTCATATAACATGGTCTCTCGACATGGTCAATTTTCATCACTTTTCTACAATTCATTCATCACTAGCAGGTGTGTTACATGATATGAATCAAAAGTCAGTGTATGACTTGGTGACCGATGTGAATGGAAGAGTAAAACATACTGCGCCGACCCCAGATAGACTGTGAACAGGGCAGGAAAAAGAAAATTCCAAATAAACTGAGGCTCCGGTCACTCCGGATTCTGATAGGACAGGACAGTGCTGCCACGCTGCCTGCACGTAGCATTTCATTAATCAATTCAGTTTGGTGTGTTCAGACCTTTACTAATGTAATGTGTAATAATGTATCACATAAACGACCCAAGTTAATTTTATGGCATGAGATTGTGAGGATCCGCCTTTGTAGTTAAGTGGTTTAATTCCATACAGCGCTAGCAAGCGAACGTAGTACCTACTTACTGCATACTTGTTTATTTATTTTTAAAAACAAACTTTACAGCATACCTACCTATAATTTTAGCATTAGAATCACATTTTCAATCTTAAACAGCCAATTACAAAATTTTGTCAAATTAAATTACTTGTTGACACGGATATTATTCTTAAATACATGCAGAAATTCAGTACATAGTATTCAATTAGAATACAATTCGATAAGAAAAAAAGGGAACAAATGTGTATGTGTTATTGTGAGTGTGTGTAGGGTAAGTGTGAGTTGAGTGGGCAGCTCGTTTATTGGGTCGAGTCCTCGAATATAGGCAGTTGATTCGAAATGAAAATAAAATATTAAGCTGACGATAGCGCTCCTCACAGGTATACATACGTACTCGTTAGTGTATCGAAGCATCTCACGACCACGTACAGTGCTGTGTACTGACCGTTCATAGTCCGTGACTCAATGTTTCCTTGTTCTATTACAATCGCGTCGTACGCTCGTGCGTGAAAGTGGGCTATCTGAGCCCTCCACAAACATACTCTCTGCGCTCTAACTTTCGATCCACAACTGTTTTTTTTGTAACGTTAATATTTCCATGTTCGCGTGTGTCATGAGCACAATTATTTATCTTGTCAGAGTATAGGGCTACGAAGGACGGCTATTGTAAATTGCTTTCTTAAATTTTACTTAATGAGAGTTAATGTTATCTGTCTGTTGTATATAAATAAACTGGCGACGGCCTAATGTAGTGATTCCGAAGCAATAACGCAGACCGCGTCGCCTTACTTAATAATGTTGCGGTTAAAATTTATCTGAAAGTTTCACTTAAAAGTTTTAAACAAATATCGCGGTTAGAAAGTCCAAAAGACTTTTCGATATTTAACACACCGCTTTGCTGAAGCTATATTATCAGAATATTTTAAGGGCTCAAAGGTTTCACTTCGTCGGTGCTTTTATAAAGTTTAAAATGTTTTGCACTTATAAAATTGCAGATGGACATGTACCTACAGTTATCATGATAAAATATAATAACAGGCTTTAAATTTTTGAAATATTAATGTTAAAGTACGCAAAATACCTACTACAATTCTTAATAATACATTACAGTTATTATTTGAACATTTTACCTATAAAATGTCATGTAAATTATTAGTTAATTATTAGAAAATGAAGTCAAAAGATAATGAGGTCATTCTGAGATCTCTATTTCATTGTTTTTAGCTATTATACAAAATAATAATTAAGGTTCTTATAAATTAATTAAAGTGATATACCAAAACATTCCATCTTGCATTCTAGTCTCTTTTAAATATCTCGTTCACTTACCTTATAAAAACGATTATCGATGTTCGTATTCGTTAGAGCAACGTAGAGTCATGGGTAGGCACGACAACAATAGAGCGCGTTGTTGATAATTTTAAATCTATCGATGTTTACACATCACTAATCTCACGGAAACTTCTGTTTCAGCCACCGCGGTCTGACGTAACCTGTTCACATTTTTGTATGAGCGAGACGTTCGGTCCCGTCAATAGTATTTTCGGCAAAAGTTGTAAACATGACAAATCATGTTTTCAAGAGGCGCCCTTGCCCCTCGCCTTGATGTTGGGCTGTTCAACAAATACTAATCCGTCACGAATGGTTACGAATTTTTTAAAGTTATAGTATGCCATCTGTGTGTAGTCTCGGAACAACAGCAAACTTTTCTATATCACAGTACCTTTCAATAACTAATAAATACTTAACATTTTCGATATTATTACAAAAAGTGTTTATGACGAATTTTGTTTAAGAAGTGTTTAAATCTTATGTTGATCCGGTTTTGTCAATAATGTGTAACATTGACAGCGTCTTATTTAAATACTTCTTAAACAACACAGGAATAACACAGTCTGTGTTCTTTTAGGACAGTAAGACTCGCTGTTGCAGGAATGCAATTTTCAATTGTATCTCTTTTTTATATTTATGAAGCGATATGTTCTGTGGAGGTGATAAATATACTTCTTAAACTAAACGATTAATGGAGGCATAAAATATACAATGATCTTCAACCACCTGATTAGAGGCCATCAACATATCGCAGAAACAAACAGTAGTTAGGAGTAAAATCTTTCATAAAGTCCCACTCACAAATGTGTATGTACTATTATTCTCGTAACAGAAACAACAAACACAGTTTCTATCTTAACACAGTTTTAGCGAACTGGGCAATCTCAACTCTAGGCAGTAAACCCCTGACATAAAATATGGGTCCACAACATTTTATTCGCCTTTTAGATACATCTCAATGTTGGCACGCGACAATTAACTATGTTCTGATGGCCACTACGGCCGTTACGACGGCTGGGTTCAGCTATAGGCTGCGCACTAAATCGGTAATTTATGAATTGTCGCAAAAGAAGAAATTGACGCAGCCATAAAATCCAGTGACGTCAACAATGCGCGAGTTTATCTCTGAACACAACATTTTTATTTGGCTGCGGTTAGATCAAACGCGCATTTTATAAACTGGATGCGCATTATGAAAGACACGTCAACGTGTCGTCCGCCCGACGCTGGACCATGTGCACACTGTAAATCATAATTGAAAAAGAATATTCCAGTTACCACAATAATACAAACGAGCGATAGATAGGCAGTGAGTATTTATTTTTGTGTAGTTAAATGTGTCGGTCGCCTAAATCCGGCGCACGCGCAGCCCAAGACTGTTACGCTGAACTCGGCAGCCCAACCTCAATCCACTCGGATACAATTTGTTTACCAGTCGTTGGAATATTATTTCCCGAATATTTTCAATCTTGGTAAGCTCTCAGCGATGACCCATTTGTATGGTACACTTACACTTTCGCCTACAGACGGTTTGCCAGCAACATGTACTTTTGTCCACACCGGATACATCGTAATAAAACTTTATTAAGCCTCTGCATCAAAAGACATATCTCTAAGAAACTTTGGCGTGATGACAATTTTAGAAATATCACTCTTTAATTCTGTCAACACTTTATGTCGAGTTTTATCTTGTGAACGTGTGTGCAATAATTCTGGCGATGCTCAATTACAAAAAACAATATATGTAAACAAATTCAGAACAGTCACATTCTCCACTCGCAACTACGACTACAGTTCTCAGGCGGACAATATCTGTGGAAGTTTTGGTCATAATACGATGATTTTACAGTCATGATTAAATCAAAGTCGCCGCTGGGGCAGATTCCGAATAACCTCACGGGATTTAATATGCCTTTCTTTTGTTATTGAAAGATAAATCGGTCCACAATCATAGATAGAAGATTATACTGACAGAATTGTTGAATTTATTGCATTGGAATTAGATTCTTAACTGAACTAATGCTATAAGCTTGCTAAGCTACATTAGTTTTAAGAATTCGACCCTCTCAGTGGCCATAGGTAGGTTTATATTGATATATCTGTGGTAGGTTCTATAGATATTAAACGCAGAGAGCGAAGTCGAACATTGACTCGTCCGCGCCGGGGCCGGCGTCGATAACCTAATACTAGTCTTTTAATAGCGTATAGTGGTCGCGGTTTTGCCAACTCTCTTAAGCGGTCGTATGCCTACAAAAGACTCGTACAAACAGACCACTTGTCACTTAGTGTATCGCGCCATAAAGTGCGTCGCGACATTGGGCCGTTGCGCAGACGCCATTAGCGCCGTCATTGGCGCCTGCGCCGGCGCCGCTTCTGAAGCACCAGCTTTTGCTCCTACGGATACTTGACATATATGTATGAATAAATCAAAATGATTAACTAACTGAATCTGATCATGCATGAGGACATGAAGCGAAAGAAGTATATAAGGTAAGAATGCAAGTGGAAAGAAGTGATCTCTCGAGAAAAGCGTGACGTATGCAAGAAAGAAACATTTACACCTATCATATAGCCCAAAGTAAGCACCTTCTGCTATAGAAACTAGATGACGAACATAATTCTACTTTACTTACGTATTAGTGCGTTAATAAAAAAAAAAATATTTTAAACAAATGGCTTACAAGATTGTAGCCATTTCCAAAGCGGCGTATAGAGTAATATACTATTCCCCTTGACTTACAGATACAGCCGTGGTTGATCTCGTGAAAACAAACAGTGGAAAGAAAATAACATTTTTTTTTATTTGAACACCATATAGTATAAAAATGTTAGAAAAATTGCAGTTGGAAAAAGTTCGTAAAATTATAGTCCCGTATCAAGACTATAATTTTTCGAACTTTTTCTCACAATTTTCTTTGTAAGAAAGTAATATTCTCCGGATTCTTCGAATTACAGTTCGTCTGTAAGTCTGAATAACTTTATCTTATCAATTGCTCAGATCAAGTTGTGATGTCAGCTGCTTTGAAATGACAAATCGGGGTCACGTACGGAGAGTTTTCTTCGTGGTTGTCACTTAACAAGTTTTTAGTTTTTATATTGATCAGTTTGAACATGAAAATGATGATAACATCACCAGCCCTTTACCCACTGCTGGGGTACAGGCCTTCACTATAGTTGAAATAACACAGTCAGAATGGGCCATGACGCGCAACGCTGGTCCATTGCAGTATATGTTTTAATGACTGCAGAAGCAGCCGGGACTAAAAGATCACCGTGCCTCCAGTTTCTAAACATGGAGGAACCTACTATATTTTTGGTCAACCATTCAATATCTGACCTTAGTGAACATTGCTTACTTTACGCAAATGCAGGCCAAAAGCGCTATAGCATTAACAAAAGCTTAAACTATAGCTGAAACGAATACCTAATAAGTCTTGGAAAATTTCAGCAGCATAATAGACATTTATTTTGATAAAAATCATTAGAAAATATCGCGGTATTTATATTATTTATTCACACTTGAAGATCTAATTTGATTTCGATCGGGGTGCTTTAAAAAATGTCAAAGTCCATAATGATCCCTCTAATACCTTCATACCTTATTCTAATGATGCACTGCTAAAAGCGATTTTTACACATAAAACTCAACAAACACGTCTTTCGTATTCATGAGAGAAAATGAAAATGGCAACCCAAGCAAATAAAGACCAGTAAAAAATGTGATAGATCACTTCTGAAATAGTATTTTAAGAGTAAACCGCAATTACCGGCAATAAATCATCTTTACCGAACTGAGTCCACACATTTCGGAACATCGCTCGCCATAAATCACGTGTACAATAAACATCGGATGCTCCTGTTCACCTCTGCCCTTTACCGCCACCACTTGCTTAACTAGTAAAAGGTATACAAATTACAAATATTTCTGATTTACTTAATAACCGTTTAACATCCACAGAAATTATTCCATTATGTACTGGGTACATTCTCAGATCTCTTAACTCCTAGAGCATTACTTAAACAAAGTTCTTATCGTAACCAAGAGGCTTTGGCCAACTTTGTTGCAAGCCGCATTGAAGCGCTTAAGTGCTTTCTAGTAGATCTAGGTCTGCGCTTTAAAAGTTGCATGAGCGCGTCTTTCGCGGGAACATTGTCTGTGGACTCGTCGGTCGGCCCGTCGTCGCAACTATTGGTTTCCGATTCCATAAACGGGTAACCATTTGCGCAGCTTTTATTGTCCAAGTAGAATTACCGCCCACGAAATTGGTCGATTCTATTCCTTTATCTGGCCGACTACAAGGACTAATCGCCAATAAAAATATTTAATTGGAAACCACGACATTACATCGCTCTAAAGTTTATGGCTCTTCGTCTTGATCGTCGGTGAGAGCTCGCTATCCAACCCTAGAAAGCGGATGAGAGGTGCATGTCATGCTTCGCTTGCTTTACTTTAATTGATGCTTCACGTCCGTGTCTCGGACCCAAGGACAGAGGTCAATTCCGTTTATCAAAAGAAAAAGTTGGAAAAACTAAAAATGAGATTTCGAAAGTTTACCACAAATAATACAATAGCTACTTCTAAATAGAAACTAATTGCCTTTTTAATGATGGTAGAAAACTGTTTATGCCGGGCTTGTTACCAGGCCTCAATAGGACGTCTAATCAAGATGTTAAGCAGTGTTGATCTGTCAGTTAGAGTAATAAGTGTCAACAACCTGTACATCAGCTAAGACGAAAGCCCTACCGATTCTCTATTGTAATGTTAACGATGGTCAGTTGAATCCTGTGCTAGGTGATTCCAGCCAGCGCTGATAGCGACGATCTAGCGATATCCCTCAGAATAAAACAGATATAAAAGTTCACCGTGCCTGTAGGCAATGCAAGTCTGCCACTTACGAGTGGGGGCGGGTGGGGGCGGGTGGCCTTCTGACCGCTTGTGGCTCATTACAAATAACATCGCAAAAGATACGCACACTTTATCGGCTGCCGACACAGAACGGGATGAAAACGAGGAAATGAGCATCAGCGCTCGATCGGACCTCATAGTCCCTATACACACACGCAACGCCTTCCATTCATAAAACTTCGAAAAGTTCGTTTGATAACAGACAGTTACAGACAGATGAGATGTACGTAATATAAACCAGCGAGATGTTAAAATTGTATGAGAAATAAAGTGTCATTAACTATGCAAGGTAATTTGAAAATCTGTTTTCAAATTACCTTGCATAGTTAATGTAATAACTCTCCAGCGTGTCAGCAAACAATGCCGCCCGGTTCAATAGGAAGGTGACAATTAGGCAGCTCCCCTCCCGAGCAAACAGCCGAAGAGGCGTCTTAAGCCCCATTAAATCTCCTTAGCGTTCCGAGTGCGTTAAGCTTTTTCATTAGTCTCTTGTCACGGAACTTTCTGTCGCCTGTGCATTAATTCATAATTTATGTGAGAGCGCGTCGCGACGCACGTGCGGGGTCGACAACACACGCGCACTTCGCTTCAATCAGTCGGTGCAGCCGCGGGTGATGTGTGAGTGCGCCACGTCACCGTGTAATCTCTGTGAATGCTCGTCGTAAATATAAATTTTGTTGTGACACATTGTCATACCAAGATCTTTGAATCGAGCAGTTAGCGCCACTTACATAGTAATAAAACACTGCATTTTAGATCAATTCGATCCTTTACACGCCTCGCTGAGACTAGTTTCTCCTAAAATGTCCTAAAATCTCATTTTGACACGTGTTTATCACCTCATACTATACTAGTAATACCTCTATAATAACCAATTATAATAGGTTGGGGAAAAAGTTTCTTCGCATTTTTTAAGAAAATTCAAAACATTTTTTAATATAGTTTATTTACATTTTACCAAAGTATGTAGGTACCATTTTGTTCGATAACTTTTTGCCATCTTGTAGGTAGGGACATGATCCCATTGCTATAGAAATTTTGGGACTTTTGGTCAAAATACCGCGACAAGTGGTTTTGGCAGTCCTCTCGTGATGTTAACCTGACACTGCCTAAAGAATTCTGAAGATACCGAAACAGGTGTAAATCTGAAGGTGCAAGGTCAGGACTATACGGCGGATGCATTAACACCTCCCAGCCAAACTCTCTGAATTTTTCCTGAGTGGCTAAAGCTGTGTGAGGTCTAGCGTTATCATGACGAAAAACCACACCCCTTCTGTTGATTAATTCCGGCCGCTTTCTCTCAACTTCTTGCTTTAATCTCATCAGTTGTTCGCAGTAGAGTTCAGAATCGATGGTCCTGCCTGGTGGTAACAGCTCATAATGAATAATGCCCTTCCAATCCCACCACACACACAGCATCACCTTGTTGCGAGTTAACCCGGGTTTCGCCACAGTCTGTGAAGCCTGACCGGCCTTTGACCACGACCTTTTTCGCACGTTCTTGTCGTACGTGATCCACTTTTCATCACCAGTTATCAGCTTCTTCAAAAATGGTTCGGTTTCATTACGTCGTAATAAAGAATCACAAATGAGTACACGGTTCATTAGGTTTCTTTCAGTGAGCTCGTGAGGTACCCAAATGTCGAGCTTTTTTGTGTACCCAGTTTTTTTCAAATGCGCCAAAACTGTTTTGTGGTCAATTCCCAGTTCTTCAGCTACGTCGTAACTACTGACATGCCGATCTTGCTCCACTTTTTCAAAAATGGCATCCATTTTATCTGTAATAGGGCGACCAGAGCGACGTGCATCTTTGACATCAAAATTTCCGGATTGAAAACGTTCAAACCAAATTTGTGCTACTCTCACAGACACTGCACTAGGTCCATAAACATCGCAAATTTTTTTCGCGGCTTGCGTTGCATTTTTACCTTTTTTGTAGTAAAATTTTAAAATGTATCGAATTTCTTCATTAGATTCACACATCTTGGCGGTACGAAAAACAAATGAAAATCACACATTTTCCTAATTCGAATTTGGAATTATGTTCTTTAAAATTAAAACTTTCAATGATACCAAAACCAGCCAGATACAAATAGTATAGCCAAAGAGAGGCTATACTATTTGTATCTGGCTGGTACAAATTTATACATACTATAATGCGAAAAGACTTTTTCCCCAACCTAATACTATCAACTTGACTTGAATTACAAGTACTTCCCTGTATAATAAGGCAGCATCCAATTACTGCACTATCAAGAATTTATTTATTGTGATGCAGCGTACATAACAGCAAGAACCGTCTAATTCACCATGCTCTGAATATTCAATTGGTTTTGTGATAAATTTTCATATGCCTGCCTCATTAGCGGAGTCACGCGGCCCTTCGCCGCATTACAATCAACACAACACGATAATTAACGAGGGGCCGCTAGCCAACACCCCCCGGCAGTCTAGTGACGCTGACCCCCTGTACTATTCCAGAACAGGGAAGAAACAAACTGCTTATTCTAAAATTAGGATAACGATAACAAACGATATTTTAATTATGAAGAGCCAAGAAGACCTAGTTCTTCTTCATAATTAAAATATCGTTTTCAGTATTTAGTTATATAAACGAAACAATTTTAGACACGACAAATTGCTTTATTATAGAGGAGGCTAAATTTGTGTTGGTATTTAATGCGAAATGTAAGAATATGAGGGCAATGTAATTGTATCGACAATACCGATACCGACAGGAGCGCAGCACTGGCGTATTGTTCCTGCAGCAGCAGTGGCTCGTATAATGATTGCCATTTAATATTCATAGTTTATAATCAGAGACTATTTAAATGCTCCAGATGCCTGCACAATAATACACTCGGGGCGTGAACCGATCGGCCGCGAACCTCATTAAACTTGAAACGCTTCGCAGGCTACGTCTTCTTCGAAAAACTAATTTGTGTTTATGAAGAAAGAAAAAGTTCTGTACAAGTTTAATGATTGGGACGGGATTCGTTTATGCTTATAAACCTGACGGGTGGCTGGAGACATGAGCGAGAGACTGTTATTGTGTACAAACTAGTTATTTGAATGCTCGGATGGGTTTGGACCATTAAAGACCTTCTTTTGGAAATAGACACAACGATCTTCCTTGAAGGGAACACTGCTTAGATCCAACAAACAAGCGCCCGCATAGTTTCCATAGGAGTCGAATGCGTTATCCTTTGATATTCACCGCGGCAGTTCCGGAAATTAAAAGCTCTCCCAAGCTCTGCCTTGACATTTCCATGCGCTGCGTGACTCTCATCCAGGATCGCTCATTCTCTCAGCCGCCAAGGTTAATATATACCATTTCCACTCACCATCAAGAGACGCGACTACTATGCACCCTTGACCATAAACTGCGAGAGAATACTAAATGTTGGCCTCAACTATGATTTTAAAGATTCAATCTTCAATTACGTTGTATGGAATCCTTCAGGTGCGCCATATCTAAAGGCAAATTCGCAAGTCAAGAGTCTTGTTGATTCTGCAAATGATAACGTATCAATCAAGTCAAAAAGAAAACTATCGAACACAATTGAGACATTAGCAGAGGGTAAAGTGGATGTTTGTTATTGACCAGTGCGGAGTGGAAGCCGCAGTGCGCGCCAGACGCCGCACGACTTCGGAGGCTGCGGTGCCAGGCGATGCATCTCGCGGAGACATCTTCACTTTGCTCTTGTTTGTTCCTATAGGCATTATGTACATACTATATTAAGTGCCACGATACTTGTGATCGCATTAAAACAAATACATATTTTCACACTCACCCCTATCTTCTAGCTAGCCCAAAGTAAGAAGCCTAAGAACTTGTGTTAAGTTGTGTTATGGATACTAGATGACGGACATATTTTTAATATCATAATAGTTATCCAAATAAATGTTGAAAATATACCACATAAACCTATACACAACCATGATTCGGGAACAAATATTTCCCGAACCCAGGACCTCTTTGACAATTTATTTATTTATTATTTATTTACCCAGCGATCTGAGCATTCGACCAAGCCGGTCTTGTAATTGGTTACGAGGAGAAACCATATGCGTAACAATGTAGCTGCGTTCGCAAAGTTCTGATAGATGATTACTAAGTGAGGCCTCTAGATTAACCGTTACACCAACAATCTAAGTTGTGCGTGTCGGCGGCCGGCGCCGGCGGCCGATTTAACTTGTAAATAAACTCATCAAGTTCGCATCCGAGCCGGTGCGCGGACGGGTCACCGGGTAGGCCGCGTTCGGGACCAGTTCTCTAATGTACATTATCTTATTATCACCTCGATAAGGTTGACACTTTGTCCCGAAGGCTCCCGCAAGTCTTCGCAACGCCATCGCATGAGGCATTCTCAAAACGGATAGATCCATACCTAACCTAGTTGGAGGACCTATAACAAATAAAAAAACCAACGTCTTGGTCGGCCGAGCGGAATAGGCATCTGCCCAGATTGTAGAGGACGCAGGTTCGATTCCAGCGTCAAGACTATAATTTTTCGAACTTTTTCTGACTATATTTTTTTAGAAAAATTATTGAAAGAAAATTATTTTAATATTTTTTTAACATTCATATAACATTCAAATAAAAATCTAAAACAGTAACTTCCCTATTGTAAAGCTGTGTTATTAAAAATATGGAAACAAAACAATGGGCGTCCATTAGTCGGCGATAGAAGCCGCGACGGCTTGATCGCGTAAATAAATATCGGTTCCGATTGCAAGACAACGCTCATCCCGAACGTATTTACATTGGCGCGGATTTGGTTATCACTTTGATGATATGATAATAGCGGAAATGTTATTTCAGAGTTGCGGATAACTCGCGGCCGACATCTGTTGAATTAATCTTCGTCTTTGGAATTGTTCTTTTTGCTTGCGAAGAATTCGGTTTGTTTCGTCCGCCTTGCTGGCTGATCGAGCTCGAGGTTATTGATAAAGTTTTATTCAGTGCTAGCGCTGCTCCAGGCGGCCGATCCGAAATGGCTTTCTTTAAATTCCTTAAATAAAAATTCACTGACCCAGAAAAGACAATTGTCCATTCTCCTTTCAGTTACCGTAGAACAGTTCGAATACAATTATTAATATTCTTTCAAATTGAGCGAAAACTTCATTCAATTTGAAAGGATATTTAATTTCTAAGAAATTCGGTACGCAGTGTTATTAAAACAATAGGGACTACTAGACTATATTCTAAGGTCTTTTGAATACACGCAACCTCACAAAGGAAGGGACACTGAAATAGTGACAAGTGACATGTGACAGACACAAATAGTGACACTGAATAATTTCAGTATTCAGCTCAATTGTATGAATAAGTCATCATCAACCAATCTACATAGACAGCAAAACCTAGATTTCTGTTGTATTACACACCCCCATTTCGACATCTATGCATCATCATCATCACAAGTCCTTTTATGACCCCATAGCCTTTCCTATGGATAGTTAATAGATTATTGAATTTTCCATAATGGATAGAAGAATATAGGGAGGACGGGCCATTTTCCCCCATCCTTAACCAAAGCGGATTGGTGAATATTCAAGACGGCAGACGCACCCGGGATAAAAGGTTTAACGTCCCTTCGGAAGCTCGGAGTAACTTTTAAATAGCTCTAAATAATTTTATGGTCACTCATCCATTGAGCGGCCATTGCTATCATACAACTAGGCTCTATATCTCTATAGCCATCTGCCGGACACGTCGATAGCAGCAGGTGGTTGCCCAGGTATGGTGCTGCCTACTATATACTCATTTCAATTATATTACCATTGGTTTGGTGAGTATTAACGACCGCATACACAGCCGGGACCAATGCCTTAACCTGCCTTCCGAAGCACATACGGAGGAACTCGAGAAAATGAAATCTTGGTCACCCACCCTACGCCCGGCCTTAGCGATCACTGCTTAGTTTTCGCAATCGCAGGCCTAGCGCGCCAAGCCACTGCTCTTTCGAGCTCCTCTGCCGTCTGTATGTGATGTGTTAATGGTTTGTTTGCCATACAGTGGGTGCGAAGTGGTCCGCGATTGCTGCCCCGCACCCGCTAAGGAGGTGCTGACGACATAAAATCTTATGATGGAAGTACGAATAATGACGTCACAGCTCATGGGCTGCCCTGTTTGTGTGCGGCGCGGGCGGGTGCGCCGGCGCCGCTCAAGTGCGTCTCGTATCCGCGACAGACTACTATATTTCACCAGCCTGACGCGGGCCGTTCTATTATCAGTTCAGTTTAATCGTTTGACAGAATATAGTGGCGAGCAATAAATTAATCACACCAGATATACGCGTCGCCCGCTCAAGCGCCAACAGACATTCGATCAGATCTTTTTTTACGCTTACGAGAGATATTTGGGTGCTTCTTCAGTCACAGAACCGTACTGTTCGTGCGTATAATATTATAATCACGGATAAATAGTATGCTTTGGTATTTTGATTTGGTTTGTTGTACTGCGGTTGCATAGCCGCATAATTAGCGAAAAAGGGAAAATCTTCCTCCGAGCCAGGTGTGCACTCAGGGACAGCGGTCCAACTGTACTTCGTCGGATCTTGTATATATTCTACCTGAAACTTTGTAAACGAGATTAATCATCATCATTATCACCAGCCCTTTAATGTCCCTACTGCTGGGGAACGGGTCTTTTCCTATGGATGGAAGAATATACGGAGGATTGGGACAAGCCACCACGTAGGCCCAGCGCGAATATTTGGGTATATCTTCCCCCCGTAGCATGGACCAACTCGAGATAATTTTATAATTTTTTGTCACCAATCCAATGACCGGCCCGGGCAAACATTGCTTGGCTTAAGCGGATTGGGCCGCCCGTAGACATGCCCGCCGGAACTCGCTTTCTATGGGCCAGACTGACTATGACTGTCCAACACTAGGCAAACGTCGCACAGACCTATAAAAGCGAGGTCCGCGGGCAAGATCGCAATTATGCCCGCGGACATGCTCACATAGTGAATTCCTCGCTTAACGCAATCGCACTCCTCAAGCGAGAATGTATTAATTGAATGTGATTGTGGATTACAGGTATTCAATTATTCATAGCAGCCCGGAGCCTGTCTGGTCGGACTAGGGTCGCAGCGATGCCAGCAACGGCACCCGGTGCTCGGTATGGCTGGTAATGCTGGTACGGCCGTTACGCGCGTGTCGCCGACCCTGTGCCTGTTCCACCCGAACGCTACGGGGAAGCTCGCGCCCCGCCTCGATGGGTACCGTCAGAAGAACAATCTGATATCATTTGTCTCGTTGAAATAATTACATACGCCTAGTACACTACTAATATCATTATTTTTATACGGATATGGTAAATAATACTAATTCTTATAGCCGCACTGGCTTTTTTTAATTGGGGCCAAAGCCAAGGGCGAATACTTACATACATATATACATAGGTATACACTATATAACATAACAACGTAATAGGTACATCTTGCAATAGATGCAAGTAAAAAATGCCCATTCCAGTATCTAACTTTAAACTAATTTGATTTCAGTTTGTCGGCAGCCTGAACCCATTTCTTGTTCGATATGCGGTTTTCGACTATTGCCATTGGCCGATGGTGCCTGGGCTCCGGCAGACTGATCTCGTTAAAAAGTAATTTAACAGAGCGGTGTCACGTAACCGCGTAATGAGTGTCTTCAAATGTGCTCGTTATCTCCAGCAGCCGCCGCCCGTGACGGCGACGCCGACGGCTCCGTCGCTGCGACAAATCACCGACCTGCGTGTGAGCACCGTACCCGTTAGACCATCTAGCGGGACTGTTTCCTAGCAGGTAACTACATGGAAGTGGCCGGGCTGTGTTCGCAATTCATTGCACGCTCTCTTCGCCAAGTTTCACAGGCAGCCAGCTAAAGTCAGCAATGTGTACGTACATACATCTGCAACTATTATCGGACACAACAACCTGTGCGCATGGGACGGGTTTGGGCAGACAAGGAAGCCACGGGACAGCAACCGACTAACGGAACGCTAATGAGCGCGGTTCCCGGAACACGCTCGCTTATTGATGGATCAGCTTACTTTGAAATCCCACGAACGCCCTCGCTCCGGCCCGGGCGAACAGTGCCACTTCTACTGAACAACTGACTGTTAAGAGTACATAATCGTTTGCAACGAGTATCCACTTAATGGTAGAAGAGATTAATAATGAATTATTGATATATAAATAGGTAGTTCTTGCACTCACACCTATCCAAAATAATCTGCCCAAATAATAATAAGTAGCGTAAACGCTTGTGATATGGAAACTAGATGACAAAAAATATATATAAAAGTGTTGCAAATATACTGCGTAATCAGCCTGGAAGTGGGGCTCTTTTGATCGATATCCCTTTGACCCTTTCGATCCATTGAATGCAAGAAATTATTGAGTGTTGACTTTATAACAGACAATTTAACCCTTGTCCCTACTTTCAATACAAGGATGAATCTAAAAGACCACCTGAACAATAAGTTGTTTCAATATTTAAGTAATTGTTGTGATTGTTTTATATTATCTAATATGCATTACTGAAGACACCTAACAGGTAACAAAACTTATGATATGGGACGAAATTGCCTATGCCATGTCTGTTTCAGCTGTGGAAGCGTCCGTTAGATATCAAACTCGCCCAAATTCAATATTGAAGATTTATTTATTTTTCAATTCACCTGAATGAGGCCTCAATGTGTCACATTTAAGCTAAACCATCTATGCCTTACATAGGACGGAATATTCTAAAACCTTTTGACTACGGAGTCGTTACGACTGCATCGTCATTTTCTAAGATAATATTAAATGGGACTGGGCTCGTTTGATATTATTGAAAGACTCAAGTATTCTAGGTCAACCTATAAGATACACGAAGTAGGTACTAAATGGTTTTCACGACTTAATCAAAATCACGATAATCCTCAGTATTCTTCGTTACGACCTAAAGAGAATTTCGAACCGAAAAATGCCGACGACGAATATGACGTCAATCAGGAACACAAAGTCAGAAACAGCGCTTTTTCGCACAAACTTAATGTTTCAGGGAGACCGTTAAAGCTGAGCAGTTGCCAAAATAACGCTGATATTTATTCAAAGGACGTCAATGGAGTTGAGGTATTCGTGGCGACAGGCTAATTGCAGGGCCACACTTTTACGTTCAACATCAATATGTAAACTGATGCCGCTTCTATGATGTATACGAAGCACTAGACGCACAAAGGCCAATAAACAAGGCCAATCATGTCCAACACAGTTGTCATATTACCTACTTAGGAATGACTTAGGTAGATATCATCTGAGAACTTGCAACAAATTGTCTTCTTGGAAGATATAGAAAAAGTCAAAGTAAGCGATCATCACTATAACAATTGAAACTGTCTTTGATAAGTTATTCAATAGGTACTATTAATTACTCGACTAATAATATTACGTAAATCCAATCGAAGCTAAGTAATTCGTACATGACTAAGTGATGTGCAAGGTATCTATTTCGCAAAGGCGTTCTCGGTAAGAGTGCGTCATTGACGAAAACATTACTAATTATTATTTTTGTGGCACAAATTAAGCGTGTTTTATTTATATTGATTGTAATTCTATGTATTAAGGTCAGCCGTTCCCTAAAAATACCTATCGGTGCGGTGAACAATGCTTGACTAATAATATGTAATTGTAGTATTATTGTGCAACTGAACACTTCATCGTATCTGAAATTGTTAAGCCGGATCGCGATGACTGCTCGGCTGCTGAATTAAACATATTCCTCTGAATGGGCCCATTCAGATCTGTCTGCGCTCCGCCACTTTCAAAGGTGTATTGAACCCGGTCTGTTTGTAAATATTGATGTGGACGCAACTGTAATCCTGACGACATAACTGAGGAGCGGCTCTGTTCCGATGTTTTTCAATGAACTAGGTACTTTTTTGATCCAACTTTGAATGTCAAAATGTGATTATTCATCAATATGTAAACTGTTTATATATTAGTAATGACTTTGACAACTGTAAATAAGGAACTTTTTCTGGAATTTTCACACCCGTCGTTAATTAAATCATATTAAAACTAAGTATCGGTATCAATTTCATATCTTTCTGTTCTGTATGTCTCTCTTGAGAAAGCGCATGATTAAACGTATCTTGTTATTACATCCATAGGGGTAGTGAACAGATGCTACGCTACGTCCGTGGTCGGTGGTTCGCCACAGACACTGGATCCCTCGGTCGCCCGCAGCGAGGCCGACGGAAATGGCGCGCCACTGCCCGCGATCGCCGCACTGGCAACATCGGCGGACGACGCTTCAGTGTTGCCAGATACATCGCTGCTACAACAGAATCGTTGTTGTCTCTCATTGATTGCTTGTCGCATCCCACAGTCTGCTCTGGGCCGAAGCCCAAATTTTTTATTTTGGTTTTAACGTGCTTTTGGAGTCTTGTCATCCCAATCCCTGATGACGTATGACCGATATGAATGGAAGAGGAAACATACTGCGACGACCCCAGTTTAACTGGGAAGAGGGCAAGAAAAAAAAAGTTTAGAGTGAATCTCCGAAAAGTTCGTGCTAGGGGTTCGCCACTGTTCTGGCTGTGTTTACCTCTTAAGAATGAGGCCTCTGCAGCAGCAATGGACTGATGATGTAAGGCAGTAATGCAAAGTAACAATGGGTGTACTGCTGCGTGAATGAAACGCGCACCGCGTGCGAACACTGGACGTGCTCACGCGCCTCGTGGGTCGTTGTCGATGCATGTCAGGCGCACTTTATACAAGAATTTATTGTATAATTAATATGTTGAGAGCTGAGCACAAGGGTTTAGCGCATGTTGATGGTGCTGCATACCGAGCACGTACCTATCCTTTCTATCATTTTTTTTACGCACACCTATCAACTAGCCCAAAGTAAGTAGCCTAAACACTTGTGTTATGGATACTAGATGATGGACATATTTTTAATATTTATAAATGTTGAAAATATACTACATAAACATAAACACAACCATGACTCGGAAACAAATATTTGTGTTTATCACAAAATTTGCACCTGCCAGGATTCGAACCCGGGACTTCTTGGCCAATATCTAGCAATCTGAGCATTCGACCAAGCCGGCCGTCAATAATACTTATGTTCGTTTCCGGTGTTGACGAACTAGACGAATTGCATCAATTTTTATAAACATGCATGAACATATTAACC
The DNA here is from genome assembly GCA_963931975.1 of Cataclysta lemnata. NCBI lineage: Eukaryota > Metazoa > Arthropoda > Insecta > Lepidoptera > Crambidae > Cataclysta > Cataclysta lemnata. The sequence continues at coordinate 17,991,659 of OZ008344.1, forward strand.
CCACCTATAAAATAAGGGTAAAGGGTTATTATCATTTAGTTATAATTATGGTAAACTAGAAATGTATCTGTGTTCAAAGCACTCTTGACTCACGATCATAATTTTTTTACTGTGTTTTCATTAATACAATATCACTCTGTCGAGTCCGTTTTAATACAATAGCTTAAAAGAAACAAACATTTCGTTTCAAATTCTCGTTACAAGTTATATTCCGGCGGTGGTTAAGAACCAAATTGCGGTAACTGTGCGTTCCTTTGGCGAAAGGGTTCCGACAGGACGCGTCCATTGCCGGTGAACAAAAGTACAAAGAGAAAAACGCAAGAATACCTTCACTCCGAATGAACATTGTCCCGGACCTTAAGCCCTTCTCAATACCATGCGAGGGTCAATGGCGCAATTACGAGAGGGCATTCCGGGAGCTTACCCGGAACCGTGCCCCCTCCGAAGGAAGGGGGGGAGGGTTTCTCACCGAGACGATAGCGGGACACGTGTATTCGCGGTATGCCGCGTATGACGACATCAAATACACGGATAAAGTTATAAAACGTAAAATAGCCCGCAGGTCGTGTGTCGATCTAGAGTTTCGCATTCGGCCTTCGCCGCGCCCGCGCCCTCCTGCGGCCACCACCGCCGAGCGCTGCGCTGCGCCACAAGCGCTTGCGGCTGCGGGTGCCAGAGTCAGGAGGCCTATCACAGGGCGTGGACAAAGCCTCTCTCCACCATTTCACCGTCTTTTGCCACACAAGCGCTTGCGGCTGCGGGTGCCAGAGTCAGGAGGCCTATCACAGGGCGTGGACAAAGCCTCTCTCCACCATTTCACCGTCTTTTGCCACACAAGCGCTTGCGGCTGCGGGTGCCAGAGTCAGGAGGCCTATCACAGGGCGTGGACAAAGCCTCTCTCCACCATTTCACCGTCTTTTGCCACACAAGCGCTTGCGGCTGCGGGTGCCAGAGTCAGGAGGCCTATCACAGGGCGTGGACAAAGCCTCTCTCCACCATTTCACCGTCTTTTGCCACACAAGCGCTTGCGGCTGCGGGTGCCAGAGTCAGGAGGCCTATCACAGGGCGTGGACAAAGCCTCTCTCCACCATTTCACCGTCTTTTGCCACACAAGCGCTTGCGGCTGCGGGTGCCAGAGTCAGGAGGCCTATCACAGGGCGTGGACAAAGCCTCTCTCCACCATTTCACCGTCTTTTGCCACACAAGCGCTTGCGGCTGCGGGTGCCAGAGTCAGGAGGCCTATCACAGGGCGTGGACAAAGCCTCTCTCCACCATTTCACCGTCTTTTGCCACACAAGCGCTTGCGGCTGCGGGTGCCAGAGTCAGGAGGCCTATCACAGGGCGTGGACAAAGCCTCTCTCCACCATTTCACCGTCTTTTGCCACACAAGCGCTTGCGGCTGCGGGTGCCAGAGTCAGGAGGCCTATCACAGGGCGTGGACAAAGCCTCTCTCCACCATTTCACCGTCTTTTGTCTCTGGAATTAGAGGGATTTAGAGCAAGAGGAAAACATTTGCTTTCGATACGTGTCGTTTTGACAAGCGTCACTCTTTTCATCGTGATGACTCTTTCGAAATCAAATATTGATGACGTCTTTAATTACCTCGTAACTTCATGTAAAGGGAGGAGCAAAACTTCCCGAGTCCGACTCGTTCTTATCCCGTGAAATATTGGAAACCTTGACACACACATTTCCAATTCGTATTTCCATATTTCTTTGACGATTCTGGAGTGTATGTAATGATACCTTATATAAATAAACCATATTTTTATTTAATGAGGTGATCATTAATGATAGAATGACCTAGAAATGTGATCTGGTACAACGGTTAAGCTCTATAAAGTATGTTATTACATTTTACACTAGTGCGAATGTATGACTTTGACCTGACGGCTTCAGAAGGCATCGCGAGCTATAATTTCACGCCAGCTGAATCCGTTAAAGTTGTTGTTATCATTTGAAATGAGCAGTCTCGTGCAAATGCAATAAAACATCTCCAGTTCAGCTGTCGAGCTTCAGATGGCAGTAACGGTCGCGCCTGAGCCGTGACGAGCGAAGGCAGGAGCCGAATGCGCTTGCATCTTTCAGAGTCAGAAACAACCTACATTTTGCACGGATGTACTTCTCAGTAATGTCTTCCAAAACATAGACTATTAAAAACAGGAGATTCATCGAAGTTTTATATATTATATTCTTGTTCCCTTATAAAAAGAAAATTATATGCTTGTCTTGCAATCTGAATGAACAGCATTTGAAACATTACTATAAAGCCCGTATTATTTTTGACAACACTTAGGTACATTTGAACGATATGAAATTAGACCATTCCCTTTGACACACGCCCTCTCCCAAAGTTGTCAGAGAAACAAACTTACTGGAGTGAATAATTACAGGTCCACTTCCGTCCACCAAATTAGTGCGTAGTGGAGAGTGCGCGGGCTATTACGGTCGGCCATTTCAAATTAATAGTGTCTTGGTTGGCCGAGCGGTCAGGCACCTGCCCGGATAGCAGCGGACGCGGGTTCGATTCCCGCATCAAGACCACAATTTTTCGAAATTCTTTTCCATCCACCAAAATCTTTGTTTAAATAGAGCAATCTGCACGTCACTAACACCAATATTGAAATATTGATTTAACATCCATTTCACTTTCACGTAGAAGGAGAGGAAGACCAAAGGAGAGATCAATGGATTGTGTAAAGGAGGATTTGATAGCGAGAGATAGAGATAGAGAGGAGGGAAAAAGAAAACATGTGCCGACCCGCCTAGAGCGGGATAAGAGAAGGAAGAAGAAGGTTGCCATGTTGTTTTCTGTGTAATACGCCAGTTTGAAAGAAACAAAGAAAAATGTTTATTTGGCACCAGGCAACACGTAGACATTTTACAATAAAATTAATCAAATAACGGTACCAAAATGGTCTCCGCTTCATACATACAGTTCATACATTCGTATTCTATGCGTTCGAATAGAGATCGGCGGCTTGTCTTGGAACAAACAAGTGCAAAGCATGGGCGTGACGAATGTGGCGAGATAATGTTCGCGGGTATTTGGAGAGATTATCGGGGACCCGGTTTCACTCGGCTGGTATTTTTAAGCGTCGAGGCTTTGTTTTGATCGCGACCTCGATGCAGGCGCACGTAAGCGTGACGTGCATTTTGCGAGTTCTTCTTCAGCCCATCGTGCGTTGCGGTGACACGGCAAAGCAGAATACAATTAATTGTCACCACCCCCATCTCTCCCGCGGATGTCGTACAAGGCGACTAAGGGTTAAGACAGCAAAGAGTGATGGGCAGCAGCGTTCCTCTTATGCCACCTAGCAATGTACTGCGATTTCCGTGCCCGGTAAATTGGTAATGAGCTCGCCACCTATTACATGGGATCTAATTTAATTCACTTCAGCCCTCAGATATAGGCGTGATATATGTACGAATATGTTGTTCTTCGTCCCAGTTAGAGCCATCCGAAGGCCTAGCAAAATTCCTCAAAATATCTCTCCACCACCTGACAGTGATTTATTTCGGAATTTAGTGGGGTGGGAGTTAGAGCGACAGGAGAATGTTTTGTTGTCCGCGAGGAGATTTTCTCCACGGCCTGTGCTACGGGGGCCGGGGTCACGGTTTGTCCACTCCTGCGCAGTTGCCATCGCGGTTGCATGAAGATAATGCGCGAGTGAAATGCGGTGAAACAATACTGGTTGTAGAGAGCCCGGCATGAACCCCGGGCGGCACCAGTGCAGCTGCGAATGGTATCAAATGATTACGAATATCGACTATTAAGGGGTATCTTCTTGAACTGATTATGATATCTGTGATTTACTGCCGCACTTAGAGACGTCAATTAACGTTAATGAGTACTTCAAAAAAGTACAGTTCAAAACTAGTCGCTATTGTTGCCGGGTCTATGGTCTAGATTTGAATAAATTCATTACTCAGGACTCAATAAAGTTAATTGACTTCTCTGAGTGCAACAGTTATTTGTTCACGCTGTTCGCTCAATGAAAAACGATGACCAAGGAAGGTTATACAACCATCGGACCGTCAAAGCACAGCCTTTGAGCCTCATTCCAATCATAAAACGCTTGACTCTACATTTATCAATACAAAGAACTAATTTATTTACTATTCTCTGTTACTAATTTATTTATTGATAACAATATCCGTTTTTCTATTACATGTTTTTTGCTAAAATGCATTTCTAATAGAGCTAATAAGGACTTGGCCCTATTAGAAGTTAACATTGACTACCCTTGTTGACATTGATCTATATGGCTATATTAATTGTTTTCGATGCATATTTTGCTATGTCGATAAAACTTGCCCCTTTACCCGTCTCCGCTGAGCTATCGATAGGTCGCAGTGTGGTGCCCCGCTGCTGGTCAGCATTGGTACGTAGCTGTGTCTTATTTGCGCAGCATCCAGCGGTGGCAGCCGCCGTACGAGTCCGTCCGAACAACCATGGCTGCCGCAAAGGTTGCTCGCCCTAATTACGTTTGTTTGTTTAATGCAGCGACGGGGCTCAACTTTTATGGCGCATCACAGCGAAGGGGGACCCGCCCCGCCCCGCGCCTCCGCACGAGTCGCGGCACTTAATAAATGCTACATAAACAATACCCCCTCCCTCTACGCACGCGGCGGGATTTATATAATTTATACGGGCACTAAATTTCGCGTTAATTCCAAAAGATTAAAGCCGCTGCTTGTGTGTGACTGTGCGCTTTACGCTGCGCGGCGAACGGGCGGGAATGATAATATGATGGGTCCAAAGGCCGGCTTAATCAACAGGAGCTTCGTTATTTATGGGGAAGTATTCATGTGCACTGAAGAAGGGTTAGTGCCGTCCCCCCTGGTGCTTTGCCGGGCGGCGATAAATGATTAAGCTAAACTCATAACGCAAAGAAAATAAAGTCACAAAAATTTCGAATAATGGTTTAACTAACGTCCCGGCTGGCCGAGTGGTATAGTAGGCATCTGCCCGGATTGGAGGACGCGGGCTCGAGTCCCGCACCCGACCAATAAAAACTTGTTTGTAATATTTTTCTAACATTTTACTTTGAAAAACTTGTATCACTTTAGATCTACATCAATCTACATCAAAAAGTAAGACGACCTTTTTGTGGCGTCTCCCTATTCGCATTGTCATGGCGATGTTATTTAATGCAACTGGAGCAAGAAACTCGCGTATCGCTTTTGTGTAGAGCCGTCACAGCTGTCGGCCTTGGATTGGATGTGTCACCCGAAGCACACAATAGGCGACAGTACGAGCATATTTTTTAGAATACGACACTAATCCGGATGCTAAAATAAATACTATGCGATCTATCAATTCTAATGAATGCATCTTGACCGATGCCCAAAACAAACTGGCCGTTCGGAATCGTATGATACATTATATGTGGTAAATAATAATATTTACATTACATTTCCCGCCTCAAGACCATAAATTTTCGAAATTCTTTTTCTAACCACCAAAATCTTTCTACATTACATTTACTAGAGTTTCCCTACAAGGAAGTGCCCCAGCAGTGTCATGCGAGGGCTAACGTATTATGCATATTCTGGAATTAGATTAGGGGGACTACCCCCAGATCCAATTCTACAGAATATATAATATTTATGCATAGTATTTTTCAAATTGCTCCGTGGGAGAATATTATAATAAGAGAAACTATTGTTACAGCTTGCAAACAAACTGTAATTAAATATTTGGATTAAACACTCTTGAATCGGAGGTAGTTTTCTCACGTTCCAATAAAATGTCCGTCGTTAAAAATATCTGACACGAGGCTCTTCAGAGAAACGCGCGCAGTCACGGCCTTTAACCGTCCACTTTAGTGCCTCGAGTGGCGGCCGGGTTCGGCTGAGGAGAGACCCAAATGTTAATAACCTAGGCTTACAAGTAATAACATTGTACTGTTACGGATTTCGATAAGCGGTAGTTTTAATAGGCTTCATACCTTTGTTCAATGTTTCATTACCAAAATTTTCACAACGATCTGCGTAATTTTCGATTCTGCAAGCGATCTAAATGATCGTCATAAATAGTTTGACGAAACTAGCTCTCCATTTACGTGGACACTGATGAAAAATGCTCAAATGTCCTGCTAGCTAGCTGCCTGGTGCTCAGTCTGGAACCCCGGGCAGTCTTTAAACGATACCTTGAAAATCAACGTTAACTTGTAAAACACTACCATCAATTTACAGTTATTTGAGTTGATATGGTGTTGCTGAAAATTATGTTGATAAAGCTGTTGATGTTGATAAAACTAATAAGGACCTCGAAATTAATGTAAGCAAGCGCTTAGAACTGAGCCACCCCTCAACAAAGCGTCACTTTGGGAATGTTGCCGGAGCAACTGTTCCTGCCTTTCCAACAAATTATTCAGACTAATTAGATACAAGAGTGAGGCGGTGAACGCCGGAAGACGCTCAATTGCCTCCGACGAAAGCCGGACGAATTAATCACAGCACTTCATTAAATTAGTATAGCGGACTGACGGGACACCGGCTGCATCCATGTTACGTTCAAAGTGAGACCGGAAACATAAGGAAATGCCGACGCAAAAATGGCACAGATATTTAATCTTACATTGTGTTCATATGATGACATGCTACGTATTGTTTGTGGACACTGACGCGACGTAGCCCCAAACCCGCGGTTGTGGAAACTACCCCAGTACACTGTAAACACGTAATGTTTTCCCACCCGTATTTCATAATTTAGTCGTAATTTGCGGACGGAGTAACCAAAACAAAGTGCACATGCCTGATTGTAAAAAGGTGCGAACTCTTCAGACATGCATTTGTGGCCAAGCTTCTATAATTCCATTCAAATATTGCTTGGTCTCTTGGAATTATTAACAATGTTGGTCGACGTGCGGCGGGCGGCTAAGACGGCAGCAAGCCTTTCTTCTACCTATAATTTTTAAATAAGTAACATTCCATTCCATGGGTATGCACGCGCAGCAAATTCAATATGCATGAACAATTATCATAAATTTATTATTCAAGAGTACCTACTGTTAGCCCAGCGCATAACTTCCGCGTGGTGTGCACGCCATATCACGGAGTGCGCTCATGGCAGAGAGAGGCAACGAAGGTTGGTGCCCTGCGACAAAAAACCCTAGCCCAGCTAGCATGACCACTGAAACACCATATTATGATAAAGCTATTTATCGCTTTGAACTGTCAAACATTATTGGATTTTGGACAGTTCAAAGCGATAAATGGCTATATCATAAAGCCTTTACGGGTATATCATATCGTGTTTCGGTGGTCATGTTAATCGGGCTGTTCGTCTTAAGATAACGATATGCATATTTTATGTGCATCAACAGCATCCAGCTATTCACTTGGAATTACGTTAACAAATCACAGCTAATTTGCTCCACAGTACCTGGTATACGCACTGAGAGCGAGTGTGTATGGGAACATTGAATAGGAAACCGAACAAAGGCGGCTTCATAGGCGTTCGCTTTGTGCTCCGATCAGCGGCCACCGCTCACAGAGAGGCCGCAGCGATGGCCACCGACCTTCTCCTAGCCTCGCTTTCGCCGCTAATGATAGTTCTTTTTCCAAAATTTGGACAACTTGTAGAGATAAGTCCGCCCTTGCAAACTATGTATGGTATTTGTTCAAGTGTAAACTTTTCAGCGGGAATCAAATCAATACCTGAGAGGCACTACAAACCACCTTTAAAGAGTTTATTGCCTCCCGTCCAGCTGATTTTTACAAGAAGGTCATCAATAAACTGCCACTGCGCTGGTCAAGATGAATCGTTGTCATCATTGTGATTACAAAATTGAAAAAACGTACTCAAATATTTAATTTAACGGTAATTTCATAGGTAACGACCTAATTAGCAACCTCCTTAGTCAACTGAGACCGCTCAAAACTGACCCCGCGAGATGATTTGACTAAATAATTGTTAGTTGAGATATCCGATCGAGGGCTAGTAGACCGATGCCTCGCCTCTATTATCCCCGTGAGTTCTACAAACCGGTCGATCGGAATGTTAATAAGTGGTGGCCAGGACAATTGCGTTGCGCACTCGCACGCAGCGCTGTCCTCGGCCGAAGGCTCGCTCGCTCAACAGCCTAACTTTATTTACACTCATTACTTCTGTCGCGGATTATTTATAAGTACTCCGTCTGCGCCGAGAGGGAGTTACCAGTTATCAAATGGCCAGAAACTACACCGATGCATTACAAATGGTATCTTCATTCAAATCCGCGCAAGGCTGGGCGTCTGATATTGACGACATGTTTTCTATTTTTGATTTTATAAAAAAGTAGAGTCGCACTCACATGAAACTATTCTTAGGAAAGGAATTGTTTTAGTACAGAGTTTGGTCTTTATTAATTTGTACGATATATTAGGTGCATACAAATATTCTCATCACAGGACGACGTGGTTATTAAATAGCGTGGAGACAATATATTCTTTGGACGCCGTATCGACGTCGGCTTCGACGGTACTCAGTTCGCAAACAAACAACCTCCATTGTGTGTAATACAATAAGGAAGAACAACTTTAGCCGCTTCCATCCGAACACACAAAGCTTAGCTGAAACATCCCAAGAAGCGTAACTCTTCCGATGGCCCATTGTGCCCGAGCCATCGGTACAGAGCGCCACACGCCGTAGGCGACCGCAGCCGAAAGTTCTCATCAAAGGTATTCAAACGAATGTTTGAGCCTTAAAAAGGTAGGCATTTGCGGAATTCGCTCAAAGGCGCCCATTAGCTGCCCCCCCCCCCCCTGCCCCTGGGCCACGTATCGGAAATGTGTCTCTGACGCATATTCACCACTGCACCATTACCAACTACTAAGTGCTTTGATAAGAAAACATTACTCTTACCATCAACTGAGGCATGTTGAGTAACTCGCGTTAGGAATAACAATCGGTCCGACTATCCAAAATGCCATAAATAAATAAGCCAACTTCTAAGCTAAGAGTCACATTTTTCATCAACACTTGTATATGATTGTAATTTCTACTTCAAAATTGAGAGAGAGACTGTAATTGAATCCTGACGCGCATTCGCCATATAGTTGGTTTTCGCGGAACCCACGCGACGGATGAGGGTGGTGAGTGACCGTTTGTAGTATTCTGCTATTCCGTGACCATACTACAAATATCCTTCGTAATTGTCTAGATTGTCCTAGCCCCGAGTCTGCGCCAAACGTATGTCTTGGTCGTGCCGACTCGTCATCCGCCCACTGCCCACTCACTTTCACTCCGTGAGAGCTTTTACTTACTAACATTGCACAACTGTACGTAACAGTGCAGGTACATTTATACGATACGAGTATGTCGTAAAAGTCAACTCCAAAACAATCAATGCTGAACGCAACACGGTTCGTCTGGTTAAAGTGCCAACACCTCGTTAATTAACTAATCTGTAAAGCGATCGAAACGTTCGGGTTAAATAATAAAAATGTCAAACCATCTAAATATACGTTAGTCTTCTCCGTAAAAGTTTTTAAGTGGTTGTTATAATTATTTCAGATGTGTAGTGCTCGTGCAAATAAAAGTGGGCATTATTGTGTTAATTGCCCTAACATAACACATCATTCGCTGCTAAACGTATGACACGCACCGGAGACTGGCCTCCTTATGGAGAAGAGTATGAGGGAATATAGGGAGAGCGGACCGAAGCCCGTCAAGTAAGAGAGGCTCTTGTTTAATTGAGAACAATTCCGCCTTAGCGTAATGTGCACACGCAAACGAAAGCGCGAGTGATGGTGACGCTGGCATCCTCACGCCGAATGGAGTCGGACAGTCGCGGTGGAAAGTGAACGACCGACCTCCTCCTGCGCATTCTACACACGAATGTTATTCTTATGGAACTAATGGCCACCAATATAGTTGATTTGAAGGCGACAGCGCGGATTCCCACGGCCAGTGTTTCCTCATTTTGTAATACGAGGACAGTTCCATAGAAACTACAATGAATAAGAACAATGTATAACAAACATAGAAAGTAAATTTTAGATAATTTAATTATAAAGTTAACTCAAAACTACATGTAAAGAGGAGAAAATTTTCTGAGTTTCTTGGTAGTTTACGAACGGATGGCGTAACTTATCGCGTTAAATGTTGGAAACTTTTTAACTATGATAATCATGCGCGTTTTCCATTTTTTATGTAATTATTTTTCATGAGTTTATGAATAAGTCGTAATTATTTTGATTTATTGATCTATTGCTGTACTCTCACATTAATTCATACGTTACCTCGACAAGATCCCACCTGATTCTCACCTAGCTAGGGGACCCTAAACGGGGACAGTGTGTGAATTCCCACTATTCCCCCTCCCGTGAATCGCTCACCTGCGGCGCGTCTGCTGCCTTGAGCCAGCAGGGCGACGTGACTCAGTGTGATTTCGCTGCCAATCGAGGTCGCCGCGAGCCATAAAACGTTTTGGATCGCCGATTGTTCTACACTCAGTATTTATTGCGGGCGTGTTTGCACAATGGCGCGTAAATAATCTCCAAAAAGCGATCGCGTCGGACGTCCAGTCGCAGCGCGGGCCTTATTTAGAGCCGGGTTGGTGGCCAATGGGCTACGGCAGTATTATTAATGTGTAACGCTTGAGCGTCGTCTTAGCGCACCAAAATATCGACGGACAGGACATTTGTAAGGCCGCCGCGGCAAGGTCGCGCCTTGCTCCTAAACCTTCGCATCTGTATGCAAGCCGAGCGGCCTCGCCCGGAGTCCTCGTAAACTTGATCCGAGTGTATCCCTCGCAGAGCGGCCTGCGTCGTGATTTACACAAACCAAACATTTGTGTTCTTTACAGAACAAATGGATGTGTTAATTCATTTGGCACATTTGTCAATCTTTGGGGCCTCTTTAGGGAGACGCTTCACTGGTCACTGACTTTAATAATTGGCTCCGGAACTAATAGTAGCAACTCGGGCACAAGTAGAACGGAGCCGGTGGTAACTTGTTCGATGTATTTCACACGCCCATGTTAAGTAGTGGGTACTCACATTGCCTCATTAAAGCACTACGAGGGGCGTATTGAAAGTGCTAACTCAAAATGTGGAAGTGGGCCTACGAAATAATTTGTTGGCGCTTCCCGTGTTCACACGGTCGACAACTGGTGCAGCGATGCATTAGTGGTTCCATTTAGCGAAACCGGTTTGTTTGGACGCGTTTGTGTAACGGTGTAAAGGCCGTCTGCCGGGCGACCACGACCACGACGACGAATTAATATAATTTTCACTTCTCATGCTCTGAAAGTGCTCATTTGTGCAGGATATAGGCTGCACAAAATCTAATTTTGTGGTCTAGAGCATTAACGTATATACTCATAAATGTGTCTATATTAAGGCAAAGAAAATGAGCCATGCAGCCAAACACAATGAGAAATTCAGAGATAGAATTTGTTATTTTTTAATATTTACTTAAATTTATTTGCCTAGTGTGTTTTTTAAGATATAAAAGATATTAAAATTTTAATTCAAGTAGGTACTTTAGGTTATTAAATTAATTTACGAAAATTATTATTTCAAAATTAATTTAACTCTTGGCTGTATAGGTCTGCAGCCCAAACCTAATATCACTGGGAAAAACTTTTACTTCGGTATCCAAAACTCTACTAATTTTAGTTTGATTTTCAAGAAATGTTATGATAAACTACTGTTTTATTTCCTCACAATCGAAGTGAAAAGCAGAGTTTCTAACTCGTCCACAAAACCATTTTCATCCTCGACATTACTATCAGCCCTCGCCTTCGGCTCGGGCTGCTAAAAGTCTCGGACAAAAATGATTCGTTTTGTGCACTTGATGGAAAATCAAATATTTCTTGAACATTATTGCTATGTATCTACTATTGTAATTTGTTCAATTTTTGTTATACTTATTTTTGTCTATCTATCTATATTTAACATTTGATTCCGAATTTGTGCGTCTCTCTCTTCTCTCTGCGACACTCCTCCATGAGAAAGTTCCTAATCGACAATGAACATTACACACTTTTTATGAACATTCCGTCTAGTAGAGATGACACAAGTCTGTTCTACAAAAGTGCGCGAAGCCGGATTTCGGACACAGTGTGACGCAAGGTGTCGGTGACGACGGGATTCCTGCACGCGCAACAAGGCCACGGCCGCCATTGCGCCATTGCCAACACCATTGCCACTGGGAAATACCAAAACCTAGTCGTTCGGGTAACGCGAGAGCCATGCAACTCGGTATTTTCACAACAGTGTGTCACTAGATCCGGGATAAACTGACAATTCGTACGCTTTCGATTCCAATCACCTGTCTTATAACATCTTGGCATAGCTGATGGAACGGAATTCTGCATACCGTTCCTGTAACTTTTGTTTGAGTTTAAAACTGTAATCCTGTATCCACTATCGAGCTACGGCCTCCCAGGCGTCTCTCTTGGTCCTTCAATATTTACGCCTGTGTGCCAATTTCCCCGGTGTTTTGGCCCATTAGGAGTGGGGCGATCGGCGGTCGCTCGCGATGTTTATTTAATTGAAATCTAATGCGTATTTAATCGCCACCAAACGCCCGGAAAAGAATTTGGTTCATTTTACGCTAGTTCACTTATAATAGGCACAAAACGTAGAAAAGTGCTGACTGTCGATAGATGTAATGTCAAAGTATCTTTTTGTTACAGGAAGGTTCCAGTATTCATAAATCATGCATTTTCTCCGAAGGGCTGTTGAACACCCACATTTGATTTGGACACATTTTCACAAATCCTCTGTTCAAATGTACCGCGATTAAGAGCTGCTAACTGGAGATGTGCAACCGCCTATTATTCTTTTCCATAAACATGCAGGTAGGTCTTTAAATGATTTGGCAACACCACCTGGCGTGAGCACGGTGGTGTATGTGGATGAATCTGAATGCGAGGCTGACACGCAACGGCCGGCGTCGCCATTCGGTATGCAGGGAATGCAGGCGACCGTGAAGCGCCTCTGCACCACGACAGCCATCTTTTCAACATTAACTGGATCAAATTAAACTGCTTAAGGCAATTGTGGTAAGAAAAAGATGCTTATACCAACAGCCCGGATTGCATTCGAACTTTTTCTAAAACCACAAATTTATTTGTAATAATTTTACTTTATTTTATTAATTTAAAATATTATATTTTCAAAATAAGACCCAAAATAATAAACTATTTTTTTCACACATTAAAATTAGGTTTCATTTATATTATATTGCTTTCTTACGCATACGCAGAGGCACGTTATTTTAATGAACATCTCATTATTAAATGTATAACAATTAAAAATCATTTACATTTTCTACTGTTGACATGACAATGTAATAATTGTAAAACCGCAAATTACATCGAAACGTAATGACTCGTACACCGCCTGAAGCTGAATAGTAGGTACTCACCCACTACAAAAATACTTGTAACAAGAAATAAGTCGAATGAATTCGCAACTGAATGAAATAGCTAACACGCCCCCGCATAGCTTAAATTGCTCGCCGCCATTCTAAGACAGATTTTAAAAGCAGGATTATTTTTAAAGTAAAGTTAAACACTATCATGCTCAGAAGATTGATAATCCCACGTTTAACAGATCACAAGATTAAACTACGGTTAACGCAAAAACAATCGCAGCCATTATCATAATTAAGCCGATGCCACCTCGCCGTCTTCATGGATTTGTGTGGCTCACAGTACAACGCCTATTTCGGCGCCAACAAAGAAACGAAGGAGCCGCCCGATGCCTCATCCATTCGCTCGGTGGCAACAATTATTGTTCACAATGTTAGTCCAATATCTTAATTGTCCACTAAATCTTCCAGAGGCACTAATTATTTCCAGTCGGGGCGAGATGTTCATTACCGCTCGATTCGGGGCAAACATCAATCTGTGCAATCTAAGCTTTAATTGCGCGGAGCCGGAGAGGCCGCGCGTGATCGATGCTCGATCGACCAACGATCAACTCCCTGCTCGGATCTCTTTCGGCAATCAGTCACTTCCAAAACGGCCACGAAAGAACATTTGAGAGCGTTTGTTAAACGTTTCTGGGGATTTAGCGGTTAAGGTCGACAATCGCATCTCGCTCTTTTGAAAACCGTTCATACACAATGCTTTGTGTTCCGGGAATTGTACTCGCCTGATAATAATCAATATCCAAGGGGTTATTAGTTACAAACAATTAGTATGTACCAAGCCACACGACCGTTGGTCGTAAATCGTGCAGATAAGCCCGGGGCGCCAGAGGAGACTTCCACGTAGATCCATTTGATCGGCGGGTGATAGCCTGAGGGAAGACTTAAAGCAGCCGCGGATGCATACAGATGCTGAAGCCTTCTAGCATTCCAATACACCACAATTAGTGACACGTGGCGCACAACGAATGGACGAACGGGTTGGACGAGAGATTATCTGAATTTGGAAAGTGTGCAGCGCACTGCACTTCTCAAAGCAATATAACGGATGGCGTAGCTTAAGCGTTAAATTTCCAATGTTCAACGCATTTATTTGACTGTTCATGAGTGTATGTAATAATAATAATAATAAATATTTTACACTCACACCTATCATCTAGCCCAAAGTAAGTAGCCTAAGCACTTGTGTTATGGATACTAGATGACGGACATATTTTGAATATAATTATGTATATAAATGTTGAAAATATACTACATAAACATATACACAACCATGACTCGGAAACAAACATTTGTGGTCATCACAAAGTTTGCCCCTACCAGGATTCGAACCCGGGACCTCTTGGCCAATACCCAGCAATCTGAGCATTCGACCAAGGCGGCCGTCAAATACCATAAATGAATAAACCATATTTTTATTTAATTTTATAATGTATTAATCAACTCTAATACAATATTGAAGATCTGTCCGTGTCTTGTTGTATTGAATCATCGTCAGCACTTTAATGACTACTCTAACTACTTACCTAATTATGAGTGGTAGTGTTGACGATTAAGGGCCGATTTCACCGTCTCTCATAGAAACTGAGTTTAATAAAACTTGGTTTTGATTAATGCAAACTATGTAGCAGAACTCAGTTAAGAGCATAAACCGAGTTCAACTTCAACTGATCGCGTTTAATTCAGCGGTGAAATCGGCCCTTAGTGTTTAATAAACAATATCATGCAGCTATTCAACGATAGGCAATTTGTGAATGTCAACAAAGCTGAAGTCCCACGGACCAATCGGGCGGCACGCGCTTCTGCGAAGGAGTGAGTCTCCTGCAATCAACTTAGAGACCATCGGTGCATTTGCCAGCGATGTTTCAAGACTTCTAGCGCAATGTCAAGAGTGACCTCGGACCGCACCTTCTAAAATTCCAAACTGAAAGTTCAATGTATCATATTGCGACTAGGGCCGTTCACTGCCACGATAATTAGTCGTACCTACATCCTGTTTAACCTTTGACGAGTTTCTTTCTCGTTTAGATACGTTCGTGCTCAACATTAGACCTCTTAGGCGGATGCGCCATTTGAACCCCTTAATGAAAGCTGCCCGGCTAGCATGACCACCGAAACACTATATGATATAGCCATTTATCGAGTTGAACAGTCAAAAATCTTAGGATTTTAACATTTGAATAAGCCTAAATTGAGTAATTGAATAAGCCTCTAAGGCTATTTCATAAAGATATAGCCAAGCCATTGAATTAAAGCCATTTTAAGATCGCTTTAACTGACAAAAACCCAATGATTTTTGTAAGTTGAACGCGATAAATGGCTGTATAGTATCGTGTTTGGGTGGCCAATTGGCCATGCTAGCCGGGCTGGGCTGCTTTAATCTGCCACTTCATAATGTCACAATGAATAGAAATCGCAGACGGATGCGATATTGGCAGGGTTAGGCCGGGCGGGGTCATTGCCCCCTCGAGCCTCGGCCTGCGAACATTCGAACGCTCGGGGTGGACGCAGGCGATCCATTGGGATACTCGAGTCACAATGCACGCCTTCAAAAACAAATTAAACTTGAATCAAAGACGAGCTTACTAGCGCAGTGGCATAGCTCGCTTGGCCTGCTATCGCGTAAACTAAGCAATGTCTGCTAAGGCCGGTCATTGATGGGTGACCATGCCAAGCCGTTGGTCCCGGCTGCATCTGCAGTCGTTAATACCCTATCCAACCCGCAATGACCCATTCTCCCTGTATATTGACGGCCGCCTTGGTCGAATGCTCAAATTGCTGGGTATTGGCCAAGAGGTCCCGGGTTCGAATCCTGGTAGGGGCAAACTTTATGATGACCCCAAATGTTTGTTTCCGAGTCATGGTTGTGTATATGTTTATGTAGTATATTTTCAACATTTATATACATAATTATATTAAAAATATGTCCGTCATCTAGTATCCATAACACAAGTGCTTAGGTTACTTTGGGCTAGATGATAGGTGTGAGTGTAAAAATATTTATTTATTTATTCTTTCATCCATAGGGAAGACCCGTGCCCCAGCAGTGGGGACATTATAAGGCTAGTGATGATGATGAGATCAAAGACCTTGTTCGAGCTATGAAGGTATTTTGGATTACTTGATTGGTTCCACAATCCTGTTATGGCTGATTGGCAGGTATTATCGTAATCACAACGTGACGAATTCAAAATGACAGTCAACAATTAACTCGTAAGTGAGGAAAATAACGGTCACCGCAAATTTGTGACAATCACCTCTATAATCTTAGTTAAAGGGCGTAGAACATAAGATACTAACCAAATAATTTCTCCTCGATATTGAACGGCAGTAGAATGAGAGCGACGAATATTTACATCTGATTGAAATTTACAAATGATTTTATGTAAATTTCAATCAGGTGATCGCTTAGAAACCTCGACCTAGTTCCTTGAACGACTACATTGCTGCCGCCGGATGCCTCTATGCAAGAGTGCGTCCGCCGCCGCCCGTGCCTCGGCCCAAGCGCATGCTGTGCACCACAGATATATCAATTCATATAGATATATCCGTGCTGTGCACGCATTGAGGAATTTCCAATACTAGCCCGAGCCCCGTACAGCCGGCGATAGACAACAACGCATACGGTTCGAATTACAATAGGTCTGCGGGAAATATAGCCGTATTTGCAGCATCCCCCCCCCTCCGCCCTCTTCATTAAGGAGATGTCGAATCAGGCCACAATATTCCTTTATCTTTGCTAGCGCTGCGTATGTCTGACCCTGTTTCTTTTACATCGAAATTAATTAAAGCATAGTTAAAGTCAGAGGTAAGTTTTAGACCTTTCTTAAGTATAATTTATTATAAAATAACCTTATGTTAAATAGGATATTTGTAAGGTATTTTATTGATAGTCAATTTTCAAATTCGTATTTTTTTCTAATCAGAAGTTTTTAACCGTACCGTTTTACAAATTAATCTGACTTTTACCGACGACGAAATGAAATATTACAAGACTCAAGATGTCAAATCATATTGTAAGGACTTACAAGTGTTTCAGAGCTCTCATCTACTAGTTCAGTCGGAAACAATGAGCCTAGTCGTTTTAAAAAGAACTCAGAAGACTCGAATCCTTCAAATACTCTCTAATAATAAACTTAACTAATAAAAGTTCTGAGTATTTTATATTCAACTCGTTGAGCTGATAGCAAGACGACTCCAGCAAACAGGGCTGCCTGGCAGTGACAGCGATTTGGCCTGAACAACCCGACAGCACAAACGTCCTAGTAGGTACAGTCGACAGCACGTCAGGCTACCACAACATGTCAATTTTTCTCAATCGAATTTGTGCTTTACTTCCAACAAATTAAGGTTGACAATCGACAGAAGAAATGCAACAGTTTTATGTAGTCTGAAGTGCCGTTGACCGTACCTACGACTTAAAGGCACACTTTCCATCACAAGCACTCAGTGGTTATCTGTGCGGTATTAAATCTCGATCAATCACGTCCATTTATTAACACAGATTGTGAAATGTGAAAGTGAGTGTCTGCGCTCGCACAGCTGCCGTCTCACTGCAAGCCGGGAACTTAATACGCACCTACACTACAGGTATACTACATGTATAGCTACGATACAAGTGCTCTGCACCACGAAAATATACTTATCGCGTTAGGCAGGAGGGCAGGTACTAGCCATGGAAGGAGTGTCACCCATTATTACTTATTATTTTGATCGATTGAAATGCTTCAGACAAAAGCGAACATTTCATTTAGAACCCATACCCGATTCTCAATCTGTGCACACACAACACATTCCGGTAGGTTGGTGCTTGGTGTCCAATTACGGATCCAGAGTCCTAACTCCGCCTCGGGAGGTCGTACCTGCCTCGGGACCCGAGCGTTGCCTTTACCGACCGCCAAAGTGCCACGTGCGTCCAGTACAGATACATTTTTCATGCCTCCTGCCATTTTCAATTTCAATGCTTGTCAAAACAGAGCTGCCGCGACAAAGAAAACAACAGGACACTACATTCTCGCTCGCTCATTATAAAACCACAGAAATGCATATGTGTAAAACTAATTCAATTTAACCCTTGTATGCTAAATTCACTCTCTGACCACCAGAGCCACGGAGGGCGCGTCCTTTTGTAATTAAGAAGTTTGAAACTAATGCTCGGTGAGCTCTGAAAAATTAAAGTGTTTCCTCGCCACCGCCCAGGGAAATTAACACTGAAATTCTCGGCTTAATTACGACTGGATCTTTTCGCCCATATTAAACAATCCTTCTCGTCTTAAACGTCAGTATATACAATTAAAGATCCTGCTGGGCGGATTATAGAGGGTGCGAGATTGGACCATTCAGCTGTGACCTGCCGCGGGATTGGAGCTCTGCGCCCGAGCGCCCCCGAATTTCCCCGAGCATGCTCGTCAACATCAACAGTTCCGTAATCGAAATGTACGTTTGGAGCTATCAAGCAGATTGCACAGCAACGGCGGGCTGTCCTGTCTGAGCTCGCAGATGGCTAATGGAACATTACAGTTCACCAACCGCGAAACTAAACGGATACCATTATGAAAAAACCGGGTCACCTATTTTGTTTACACTGATGCGCTTACGCAACAGAGCCCCGCGACCGCTCGCTATTTTCCTTTAATGCGTAATGCAAGATCCAAGGGGCGATTCAAGTCGTAACCCTCAAGCCGATAAGACTATTTCGTATGTAGCATTTTACTTAAAATCAGATTGTTTCCTGCATCATTAGAAAGTGGTTTGTTCTCGCAGCAAAAGCCCGCACATTCGCCGCATTCCACCGCGACACCGACCAATTTGTTCCCACCCACGATATGTTTTCACATTACACGGCTGATACAATAACATGTCATTTCAAGATGCGTTCAATGACATTTGCTCCAAATCTTATTTACGATATCCAACTTTTCTAAAGTATTATTAAATGTTTACATTTATAACTCACTGAGGTTAGTCTTTACCTCAGTTGATTATACGCCTTCATCCGAATACCACATTTTATTCGAAGGTCGAAAGTGTAGCCACGACTAACCTTAAGAGGCGCGGGGGCGGCTGGCCTTAGCCACGTAGCGCCAGTAATCCTGGAGACTGCTTCGGGACGAGACGGCGAAACGTAG
Source organism: Cataclysta lemnata (assembly GCA_963931975.1). Classification (NCBI taxonomy): domain Eukaryota; kingdom Metazoa; phylum Arthropoda; class Insecta; order Lepidoptera; family Crambidae; genus Cataclysta; species Cataclysta lemnata. Next base: position 18,011,162 of record OZ008344.1, read on the forward strand.
GCGGGGATGACGTCACGGCATCTACCCCGCTAACCTTTGTACTGAAGTTATCAACGAACTTTGTAACTTGTTGCGGACATAGACAAACTTTCACTGAATAATATCAGTACACCGTCTCATCGCATATGACATTTGTTACTACAAGGTAGTCTGCAATTGCAACCTCATCTGATGCTGAATAAAGAACAGTGTGGTCCTACGAACGGCCGCATCGGTGAGGCGCCGCACTCCGTCCACAAATATAATATCGCGAGCGAAGGTCGCGGCCGCGGCTAATTCGGGCGCGCCATTACTCCGTCGCTGTCAATTCGGAACTTGGAAACGAAGCAGAGGCGCCGGGACCAACGCTCGTGTTTCATCTAAGGTACTACCTGTCTGTTAACTTCGATCAACAATGTATGTTGTGCACAGTGGGGGGCACAGGACGGGCGCTAAGGCAGGTACAAACATCTCATCTTTTCTTCTTCTCGATTACACACATACATACATCGCTACAGAGTAGTCCCGCTGAGAGCTACACTACAAATAATAAGTATCATAGGTATATTGATATTGAAGATAATGGAACTAATCAGTGTGACGCTTTATGTTGTGGCCCACTGGCGGCAGACACACTGCAAAAAGTGAAATTGCCACGAGATGAGACCACACGCGCCGGCCGACCGCTGCCATTCAGGGAAACGAATTTCATACAATTCAGATATAATAGGCAGCAACATTGTTTCCAAAATGAACTTTGCTATTGTTTGGGCATATTGAATAGTGCCCTCTCATATACCTAGCTTAGCGGTCGCCGCAGTGAAAGCCGAAACTCGGCCCATCGTTTCGCAAGCCGCATCGGCAGCGCACCTTCCGCGAAGTGCATGACTTGCGTCACCGCACCGCTACGTGCCGACGCTGCCATTATTTACAGGCGATCGCTGTTAGCGGTTATGCTTCCGTGAATTTACGTTCTCGGTAAGGAGCTATTTTTCGAAATGGCACATATTGGGTTTCATTGCTGGATTACTCAATTTATATTCAGCGATACCGATTTGACTAACTAAATACCTTGGCCCTCAAGGCATGGTGGCTGGTTTTTTTGTACTTATTATCATGGTCCACAGAATGCCAGTCTAGTTGGGAACCATCAGTGTAATAGCGTAAAGCAGAGCATAATGCAGCTATCGCCAATCTCTCCAGCTGGTGTCGTACGTGGGAACCAATGAGGAATGGGAATAGCGTTCCTGTATTCTGCGAAATGTTGGTGTTAACACATAAACTTCTGCCTACCCCTAGGGGATAAACGGTGTGATTTATATACGTATGTACACTTAGATAATGGCTTATTAGTATGCACTGTCGCCGGAGTGAGTGGATCTCAATTGGAGTCGCGCGCTCAATTGCAGCGCCGTGCCGCCAATCTGCGCAATTGGCCGGCGACGGTTAATCGCACGGACGAGCCGAAGGCAGAAACAGATAAATACTGTAGCACGAGCTGCTGCGTCACGCGGGTCTACTAGTATTGCTGCACATAAAATAAGACTCCGCACTTTTGTGTTTTGTTGTTCAGCATATTCAAATCTGTTTGCTTAATCCAAGTTTGTCTATGTCAAAGGAGCAACAGCCAGACTTGTGATAATTATAAAAAAAATAAAACGAGACATCGTAATAAGTACACATTATTTGGCTTATCTTTCATCTGTAAATACGTACCAATTTGTCGATGTATCGTTCAGCTGTTTTCTCGCCGGAGAGACAAACAGCGGACATTATTTAGCCGCGGCCGATGGCGGACACGCGGTACCCACACGATTTATTGGTTTCGCATTTGAAGACAGACACGTTTTAGCGACAGGCGACGTGCAGCACTTCATTCTCGCCCGAGGGGAGTCTGCGTACAGAGCGGGCTTCGGCATTTGTGCGGTCATCGAATCACCAACAGCCGTGAAACGTCCCCACTGTTGGGGCACAGGCCTTCCCTGTGGGTGGAAGAATATAGGGAGAAGGGCCATAACCTACCACGCTGGCCCAGTGCGGGTTGCTCGGTATTAACGATTGCAGATGCAGCTGATCTAACGACTTAGCGTGCCTTCCGAAGCACGGAGGAAATCGAGATAATAAATATTTGGTCACCCATCCAATGACTTAGCGAACAATTCAGAATAGTCTACGCAACCGCAACCGGGCGCGTATGCCACTGTGCTAGCGAGCTCGGCGGCCATCGTTATGCGAGGCGGGGTCCGGCCGAGATTAGCACCAAACGAACTATACTAGTTGTAATGAACATCACTGGCAAAGTCGACTCATAATTTTAAGGTTCATCTTTTGTTGGAGAGGATTAAACGCCAGGCTGCTGGCACCGCCCGCGCCTCTCGCGGAGGAATGTTGATCCCGCGTGGACCAAAACACTGTCTTATCTCCGAGCGGCTATTGGCTGCATTGCTCGCATTCGTCCTCGCGTCCACTGGCAGTCATTTCTTCCAAACAATATCTCAGTGGACTAGTTCTCGGCCGTTCTCTTTGGATTCATTCCGATCTTTATCTCGCGCATCACGTTGTCTCATATCAAATTGTAGCGTCGTTAAGGAGATGCACCGGTTTCGACTGTCTATAATTGCAAGATGGAGATTTTTTTAAACATTTACAGGCAAGCAGTATACTGCGATTTATGTGGCCTATAGACAGATGCATGGCTGTAGGCGCCCATGAGACCTAACATAATATAGAGTAATTTAGGTATATGTGCCTTTACCTATTTTTTTTATATTAAAAACTGGGACACCGAGAGACCTCCGAATACATAACCATAAATAATACGTTGAACCTTCCCTTTGGCATGTGACAAATTGACGTGACACGAATAAAGTGTAAACTAATAAAATAGTCACAAAATATCAAAGTTCCTAGTCCCTTCTCGCGGACCTAAGCGTGAATGCTGGTGTTCGTGTTCCCTTGGTAAAAGCCAGTCCCGATGGGTCGTCCCGGCCGCGGCTTCGGTGGGCGACCTCAGTGCGCGCAGCCCTTGCCGGGCAACCGGTTCATGTCAACGAAGCAACGAGGTTGAGGTTAACATTACGCACTCTCAGACGCTCGGAGTGCGCATATAAATCGATACAAGTTTAAACTCTAATAAATGACAGCATTTTACAACAAGCTCTTGTTTAGTTTCTTATAACACACCTGACATCCGAAGTGAGTTTACAACCCTGCAAAACTTTGTCATTACAAGCCAAATTTTCAAAATCACTGGCAGATTTATATAACACCATCCGCCCTGGCCAAGGGCTGTTCCGGTCTAGCAACTGGAACAGTGTAGGCAGCGCCCTAACAATTATGTATCCCAAATTCTATATCAGATTTTAATTTCAACATTATATGACGGCCGCCTTGGTCGAATGCTCAGATTGCTGGGTATGAGCCAAGAGGTCCCGGGTTCGAATCCTGGTAGGGGCAAACTTTGTGATGACCACAAATGTTTGTTCCCGAGTCATGGTTGTGTAAATGTTTATGTAGTATATTTTCAACATTTATATACATAATTATATTAAAAATATGTCCGTCATCTAGTATCCATAACACAAGTGCTTAGGCTACTTACTTTAGGCTAGATGATAGGTGTGAGTGTAAAAATATTTATTATTATTTATTATTTATTTATATAATTATATTAGGAAAATAAGTAAGTACAAAAAATTATGGTGGTTTGAAAAAGTTCGAAAAATTATGGTCTTGATGCGAGAATCGAACCCGCGGACGCGGTCGCAGTGCGGACGCGGGTTCGATTCCCGCATCAAGACCATAATTTTTCAAACTTTTCCTAACCAACATATTCTTTGATACTATTTCTATTCTAACGCCAGCCTGTGTTCGTCATGTTCACATTGATACAATAACTTATGGGTCATTTATGCTATCTCCATGTATCTGAATATTGGGAAGAAAGTTAGCTACATTAACAACCTTAGTTTGATAAGACGTGTATGCTATACCTAATATGCTCTGCCGATGCCGTCACCATTCAGCGATTGACAACCCATCATCATGATAATCATAGGCGACATTCAATCATATCTAATTATTTACAATTAATTGAGTAGGTCCTTATAACACCATTAACTAATAATACCAATTGCATAATATTACACTATTTAACGGGATTCCTAGAAAGTGTTTTCTGAATAAAAATATGGGTTTTATATGAAATGTGCATACTTATTGGTGAACGGTGTATTGTTTAAATAAGGTGCCATACAGCGAACAAAGGCTGGATTGACAAAGAATATGGCAGAAAGATAAATGAATCATAGCTCCCTCATGAAATAAGTACACAGTAGGTACACGGGTACCTGGGCAAACACAAAGGCATAAATAAAACACCAGTCGAATGGTAAACTCAAACCAAATCATATCTTGTTCGCTTAAAATATTCCAATCTCTGTATGTAGGTGCATGAGTCATAACAAATAGTTAAAGACGAGCGACTTTAAAATGCACGTTAAATGGAACTAAATTCCATTCCATTCTTTTGCGACAAAGCGATTAATATTGTCACAAATTTCCTGCCACAGGCATTGAATTACTATTACTAGCGTAGCCACAGGTAATGCCTATCATTATCAATCTACCAAGCCTACCAACAGGAACTCCAGGGCCGGGCGCTCGCTGCCTCATCAGCATCACTCGCTCAGTCCCGACATCAGATCAGACATTTTTAATTGTTTGTGACCGATTATTCTCTGTAATTATTAGATAGGTTAACCCTAGATTAAGTTCATATTTGCTATTGTCAATGAAGGCAATTCGTAGTCCGCATCGCGTGATGACGCCCATCGAGGACAATTAATGGAGATACGCTGCATACCGCATTACCGCCAATCGACAGCATCGCTGGAACTTAATATACAGGAGGTTACACTGCACAGATATAGCAATTTAATTGATATATCTGTGTTACACTGGAAGGTATTATAGGAGACCCGCGCCGCGCATTGTCGATTCGCAAGCGAGCGCGGGCCTGGCGGGTTATTCCCGCTCGTCACCCCCAATTTTGTCCCCTCAGGTGACGAGTGGGAATTGCTCTAAGAAATCCCATATTTTATGTTACCCTTTGATTCAGAAATGTTAGGGACCTCCAACCTCTCAACAAATAACCACGATCAATGCTTTAGATGAAACGTTGGGACAAGGAAGACAGAAAATGCAGCAAAATAATAATTATTAAGGTGTGTACCTAGGTTGGATTAGACGTCACTCTAATAAACTTAGACAATGATTCAAGTCCAACCAATAATATTTACACTTCCAACGGTGTGTTGTGTATTCTTCGACACTAATACAATAGCTATTTAATTGAAGCAGTTATCTAATCGAAGTGCCTGACCGACCCTCTAGTTATATTGTATAACATTCGTAATAATTTTATAACGTTATTATGATAGGTATTAATTATAAAATACTTACTATGAGTACGGATATCTGAGAAATTACCGACCTGATGCTGAGGCACAGAGGCAGAGCTAATCATCTTCTTCTCCCTGCCATGTTCCCTGTCTATCTGGAATCGGGGCAGTATTTTTATTCTTCCATTCATATCGATCAGACGTCATCAAGCCATCACTTCCATCCAATTCATCATATCATCCATCAGACCGGAAATGATAATGGTTTAAAAACTTAACCAAACCAGAATTTCGACATGTAGCTAACTGTTAATTAGTTCCACTTATCATAAATAGCTAGGTAGATATAACATGGACAATAATTTTAGATATTAGCGAACAGTGTACGTTGCGATTTGCGATGTTACGAAACTTTATTAATGTTATGAAATCAGACAAATTGCTCGCAAATTGTGTCACGAAACAAAGTAAAAAATTGCACTAGGTAGCTCCAAGTGGCAGCTGCGGCGCGGGCGCAGCGGCGGGGAGCGGTCACTGACCCCGCCCGCGCACCTCGCCGACCGACGCCGCGCATCGCATCGCATCGCACGTCCCGGCAACCACTCGCTCACCTCCGCACGCGAAACAATACGATTGTTTACTTTTCACTTTCACTCGAAATCAACTCCCAATGCAGGATTGGTTTATTACGTTTCATCGTAAGGCGTCGGCGATGTTCCTCTCACCTTCGTTCTGAAGGTGAGACGAACTCTCATTGATCATGGACTGTTTTGCGTGGGATGACGGATGGGTACTATGTGGCAGGCGCGCCTCTAAAATTTCCATCATCATCATCGCCTACTTCAGAATGTCCCGACTGAACAGGCCCTTTCCATGGGTGGGAGAGTTAGACATAGCCCAAATTAATAATATATTTTTGGTTAACCATCCAATGACTCGCTTGGCTGACGTAATCGCAGTAGGCAAGTACGTTGACCGCCCTATTATAATTATCACAATTGCTATCACTGCCAGTCCTCTCTGCCTTTTGTTTAAGATGGATGGATAGTGATGTACAATCAACAGCACATCAGACTATCACAAAATGGCAAAATTTCTCAATCGAGTTGGTGCTCTATTATTACCAAGTTAAGGTTGACAATCGATTGAAGAAATTTGACAGTTTTGGGTAGTCTGAAGTGCCGTTGTACCTGTACGCATGTTATGGGCCGGCTACGTAGAATATCTGGGATCAACCTTATGGTTACTAATTACAGTGCCGATACAAAATTGCATTTTTTGTGCAGCGTCCGCTCATGCGCTGCTTCGGAAATACAACTAGTTTTTTGTCAGCGACACGCGGAGGCGTCTGGTGAGCAAGAACTCGCGCGTACGCTCGCGGCCGCTAATGAGCGCGACATTCTTTAGTTGCTCTCTGCTTAGGAGCCCCCACGCCAGACTGCGGCCTGCCGGTCGGCGCTACCCGGTTGCGGGTTTTATGTTACACTTTAATCGCAAGTCCGCTGAGTGGGCAATTGTTCGGCAGTTTAATCATTTCACCTTGACCTTGCCCAATATCTCCCACAGTTGTTTGTTGTTGTTGTTGAGTGGAATAGCAGCAAGCCGCTTAATAATATTATTTTATTCTCAAGAACGTGGAATTTGGCATTCCTACACAAAAAACTACCTCGGGAGCGCCCCTCAGGACAGCGGGCTCACGACCAAAGGGCTTACCTACTTTTAACAAAGAAACTTACTTTTGCAAACATACAAAGCAGATGTGCAACAACAGTGAGCTCCTTCAGACGAGTAATACTAATAATTGCCTGAGAATGATAATAGCGAACTGGCACTACGGCGACGGATTTATATGCAAATTATCGTAGTACCTATACCTACTTAATTTGGGAATATCACACCACGAAGACTAATCGTAGGCAAAGTTCAGCACGAACGGATTTACATTGCACTCGTTTGGTAAATTATCTGGATTTTTTATATGATAAAGCAATTACATATTTGATTTTGTTTGAACATTGTTTAAATTAGGAGAAAAATTATTACAAAGATTTTGGTGGTTAGAAAAAGAATTTCGAAAAATTATGATCTTGAGGCGGGAATCATAATTTTTCAAAATTCTTTTTCTAACCACCAAAATCTTTGTACTAATTTTTCTCCTAATAAAATTATTACAAAGAAAAGGAAGTACAAAAAGTTCGAAGGATTATTGTCCAATCTATAGTACCATCCGGCTAACCGGGACTAAGCCAACGGCTACCGGTTGTGGTAAAATTATTGTCCTGGTGACAATAATTTTTCATAAATTTTCTGACTTCTTTGTCTTTGCATTAGGTATAAGGCTGCCAAAAGCTGGACAAGCATCGACGGGACCTGTCATTAACGGCTGTCGCCCGACGTCCCTTTCTCCCGGGGCCTATCACGTCAACTCAGCGAGTAGTGCTACACATTCCATGCCCCAAGCATTGTTACTTCCACAATGCCAACTACCTGCTCGTGAGTCACCCCATGTGGTTACATTTGGTACGTTGCTCTTTCTACCCTTGCTAACGTGTTTAACAAAACCACGGACTTGCATTTTTAATGGTTTTGACGCGAACTGGGATATATGAGTATTAAGTACGTAGCAAGTAGTATGCAACGATGCAATGAATATTTATTTGTGCAAAATTTGGGGATGCCTCGATGCCTCATATGCAGTGTGCACCATAGCATTGAGACAGCGTGAAAGTGAATGCGCGGGTGGTGCTTGGGCGCCGGCGGTGATAAGGCGCGTCAACCGACCGGCTATCGGCCGTGGCCGCTCGCTGTGACTTATAGCGCCCCTGCCCCGGGGCCTTGCCGACAAGGGACCGCCTCCATTTATGCGCCTTATCGAAACAGCGGCCGCGCTATGCAGGAGAAAGTCGAGTCGCAAGTCTCGGTCAGAGATTGTGGCGCAGAGGCTAGTATGCTATCTCGCTCTGGGTCAATTTGCTAGTCACCGAACCCAGAGCCAGCGGCGGGCAGCGGCGTTCCGTTGCCGGGTTCGCCTGCGAGCCGCGCGGCGGCGGCTAACAAAAGATATAAACGCGCCCTGCTGCCGGCGGTGACGTCACACGCGGCATCGGCGATGGGCGGCTCTCGGGGAGCGCGAGGGCAGCCGAGTTGTCAATAAAAAAACGGAAAACATTCACGTAATGTATTTGATAACAGCCAATCGAACGGGGCAAGAGCGAATCCGCCACCCGCACAACTCGGCGGGTCCACGCTTCTAGATACTCTCATATCTATAATTTACAAAATATAACATTCACAATCAATAGTATAAACAAGTCATCAGTCACTCGCACGTCGTCGGCTTCTCCATACGAGACGTACGTCGTCGAAACTTATCACTACGCGCTACGGGCCTCCGGCGGCCGGGCCGAGGTCACCGGGTCTCACTGAGTCACTTGAGTCACTCCGAGTCACACACTGCACTGGGCCGCACTCAGGTCAGCACACCGTCTCCATGGGGATCTTGGGCGCGGCGGAGGCGGAGGCGGAGGCGGAGGCGGCGGGCGTGGTGTGCGTGAGCGAC
>OZ008344.1:18020301-18036617 GCA_963931975.1 Cataclysta lemnata
CCCCGCCCCGCCCCGCCGCCCCGCCGCCCCGCCGCCCCGCCGCCCGCCGCACCCTGCAACTAATAAAGTGCTCACCTCGCGCACTTTGTAATGAGAAATGGGACCACGACTCTAATGAAATATAGAACGGCCCAAATATCCACCAGCGAAGATAATACTTTTTCGGACATGACTAATTCGGGCCGCGTACCCACACTCCGCGGTATTATTCGGCACGATCATGCGAATCAACCTAATTACTTGTGGCGCATGCTCACATGGCAGGAGCAAAGTGCTCCAGTGTATTCCCAGCTGGTCGCCACTTATAAGGATCATTACTGTTAATTAGTTCCGTATAAACTGTTTCATGGCGATTATAGGCACATTGATATTATTATAAAAACTTAGCAAAATTTTATTAATAAAATTATTTAGGAAGCTACTATTAAAGTGGTGACGGTTATGATGGTACAGCACACAGTTGTCACCATCCCCATCATTCCTGCGGGTGCCGTTTAGGCCTTCTAAGGATAGACAGCGATAACTAATAGGCAGTAGCATTTCTCTTATACCATCTAGTAATATACTGCGATTTATGTGCCCGATAGATGACAATAGGCTCGCCACCTATTACATGGAACCTACCTAACATAATTGGCAAAAGTGGGTGAACATAGGCGTGATTTATGTATGTATGTACTTTTTGGCTCATCAATGAAGGCTGTATAAAAGTGTTACGGTGTTGTATTGAATGAAAAATAATAGATATGAGCAACGAATGGCAATGAAAGAGGCAAGTCAGCACTCCTGGTTGCTGAGTTGTTTCAGCTGTCGCGTAATCACGGTTCTTTCGGGTTGATATTGACACCCAAACTCTCCTATGTTTATTGTTAAGTTAGCACTAAGCGAAATGTGGGATTGTTTGGTTTCGTATTCTCTCTCCGTTTATCATGTTGTTCATTGTATCTTATTGTATCTTTTAATGTTTTCTAAAACTCTATTTTTTTATTAAGGGTGTGTTAGTGCATCAATCGGAATTCTTCGGCAGCCTACTTTCATGAGAAGATACTGCTTCTGCTGCATGTCCGTCCTCAGAACGTCAGTCAGCTGATATAAGTTGGTGTTCTTATTGATTGACTATATTTATTATTGCTATTGGAATTTTTTACTTCTTAAAATACCAACTGTCGTGGGTGCTATAGATGTGATACAAAACATAATAAAAAATCATTTTATTGCAGTGTAATCAATTAATATTTTTCAATTAAGGGCAGGGAGAAGAAAAAGAAGAAGAATCAATTAATATTTTTACTTTTATGAGGATTGACAGATTTAACAAAATTATTTTGTCGGCAATAGTGTGAGTACAAATAATTATAAGCCTCGTGGAAGTAAATTATATTCTCTAGCGAGGGTGCGACGAAATAAACGAATGCTCAATGTTAGAATGACAACGTTATCTTTACTGAACATCAAAGTGAGTCCGAGCCCCGCCTCGATATCGAACTAAGAAAAATTAATGAACATTTCCAAGCTAATAGATTTGGTCAGCCCACGATTTCGTCAGCACAATTATTATATTTTAACAAATTAGCTAATGTTCTTATAACGCCACGTGGTATTGGAACGTATAGGGGAGTTTCCTAGTCACGTGAATAACACCCCCTACTACACACACATTGTAAAGGACAGTGTTGGGATTGCTGAGACCATGAAAATCCAGCCAAATCCTAAAGCAGCGTGACAATAATTAATAAGCTGTACCGACTGACCTAGATTTGGAAGCATCAACAGGTTTGGAAGAAGAAGGGTTAATGGTACTACAAGGCATGACTTAATGCCGCACCGAGGACCATCTTATTAATGATTTAACCAACAAAAATATTGCTTGAGGAATAGAACAGTGTGACTAGAATATTCTTGATATCGAAATCACATTCTTGTCTTCTTAAGATAGTCGTTTTGCCTTGATGTTAGGAGTTGAAATTTGCGACGCTTCATAACATTTTCGCAAGAAGCATCTATTTCTAATAGCATTGACTTTTATCCTGGTTTCCTTATTCCACCATTATCACCAGCCCTTTAATGTCCTCACTGCTGGACACGGACACGGGCACGGGCTTCCCCTATCGATGGAAGAATATAGGAAGTGATGGGAAATTCCTCATGATCTAGAAATACCTAGCTGTTTTTTGTGCGGAATACCGTTAAATTCTCCATTCGGTGAAGGTCGAGGATATCAATCCGTGAGCTTTGTCTCCGCTCATCGCTCTGCGAGTGTGCAGTGTTGGTGGGGAGTGGACGAAAATAAAGAAGAGGACAAAAATAAAATTGACAATAATATGAAGCCGGCGCATCCGCATCGCGTCCTGCGCTCTCGAATGGCGCGACGTCGCTTCGCGCGGAGGACGGCAGATGCCGCAGACAGCCACATCTGCTGGCCTTTGCTACACCGAAATAGACGCGGGTGTCTCGTTGTTGACTTCGAACATCATTCGCCCACACTTCTCAGTCCATTGAGCCCTCAATAGACCGTCCCGGCGCCGGCCATGCACGGAGCGTATCCGCACCGGCAAAATATTCGACTCGAATTCGATGCCGGTCGGTACCCTACGTGCAAGGTCGGGCCGGCGACGGCACAGTCTAGTGGGCAGACACCTTTAACCCCGAGTACTGAAACGCTATTCAAAGTTTGAGACCTGCTTAACATTTAAGTATTGTCGAAATTGACGGTTTTTTTGACTTTATACGCTTGAGTTTACAAGCGGTGTTTAAAATTTGAGTAGCGTTTCAGTATTCGGGGGTAAGCGTGTATGGACGCCATCGCCAGTTGCAAGTTGAAGGTCAGAGCAGGAGCGCCGCGGCAGAGCACGTGGCGCGCGCACGTGGCGGCCCTCGGCCGGCCCTGGCACAGGGCGCGCCTCGCGGAGCGGACGGCGATAGCGGCGGGCGAGCCATTCGCGGCCGTGTGCGGGGCGCGGACGGTGCGATTCGCCGTGGCAAGTGCGGGCTATCGCGCGCCCTTATCGCGGCGCACGCACACCGGTGTCTGTGCACCCGCTATCGGGTCGTCGGCGGCTATCTGCTGGTGGCCGAAGCGCGCAGCCGGCCCTGTCCCGCGCGGGGACACTTGTTGCGCCGAGATCATGCCAACAACGAGATCTTTCCCTTTCTACTGAAAATAGTCGACTAGCCGACTGAAATTGTAATTTCCGGGCGCAATTCAACGTATATGCCGCTATCAGGACCATCTACTAACGTCACTCTCAGTTTAGAATAGAAAAGAAACTCTTCCGACAGACCGCTTACGTTGGAGCCGTTGAACTGTTCCTTTCTGTCCTCTTTGGCTAACAAGCTTAAAAGTTTCATAGGAATAGTTGAAACTATTGAGGAGTTCAGTAAGAAAAAGCACCGACCGCATGCGATCGAGATTACAGAGCTACATACGGTATGTCATCAGCCAGTCCCGTATCGACCGGAACCCGCACTCGGGCCTAGGATCGGACGGCACTCGGACGCGTGAGGGAGCGAACCCGAGTGCATCGCTGTGCGGCCTTGCCAGGGCGGGCTCGGGGGGCGGCCGGAATAATTGTCACAATAAACAGCGCGTAATGGAGTGGCCGCGCCCGACTTAATTAGTGGAATGACACCCGCGCCGCGCCCATGCCGCTTCGGCCTGCTTACACTTTTTGGCAAGTCCGTCCATTTTGTAGAGCGTAATTGAGAGGTGCGGTTCCGTGCCGTCGCTGGCTGTGTCGATGGCCGCAGCTGGGGGATGTGACGGACACGGACACCAAGGTCGAGTCTATCACCACCACCGTCTAAATACACAAATTGCAGGATTTGTGACAGTTCCCCTAGTTCCAGGAAAGTATCGATTCACATTTGCCAAAACTTGAGGATCATCAAATTAAGTAATGGTTGTCCGACGTGCGTGTCACATACCGCCTTTTGGATTTTCCTTTATGGAGGGGTGGAGGCGGGGGGTTACTGTTAGTCAAAAATTTACTTATTTGACATCAAGTACACATTAAAGTTAATTGACGTTTCTGAGTGCGGCAGTAATTGTCATTGAAATAATGTTATCTTTGTTTACATAAGTAAACGGATGCAATGGTACCGTACTGGCTGCAGTCATTCTGTATCTGATCGTTGCGTGCGAGAACTTCTTAGGCTGCCTGTCCTCCTCGACGTGGATGTCACAGGGGAAGGGACCTTCTGTCTATCGATGCAATGTTTCTGTGATGTTCTAAATCGCCAGGCCAGACCAGGAAGCGCTGTCCTTATGATTCAGAACACCCTGACACCATGCATTATCTTCAAGATATCTTGAAACCACGTAAACACAAGCCGGCGCGGCGGCGTGCCTCACTGGCTAGTCCGAGCTCAGGACAGAAGCGGTTGCCCAAATTGATTACCATTTTCATTAGATCGCATCCGAGCATAGTTTCCAACGAAAGCCACCGCGCGGGGTCACGCGTGCTTTAAATTCGTGCACAATAAACGGCCATGCATATTAATCTATTCAACGATGTCGTGTGAAAGCATTAACTGGTCCCACTCCGGCCTCGCCTCGCACATCTCATATAGCACATCTTTTTCATTGTTTCTGAAATGTGTGAAGACGAATGTGTCCTGATGGTCCCCGATACACCATGCAGCCTGTCCTTGGTCCATTGTAGGTGATTCCTTTCTCGTTCTTCTAATGCTAGTTTCTGCTGAGTTCACGCTGACTAGGAATTTGAGTGTCCCTATAATCCCCAGCACATAACTTGACCTATTCGCAGAGTAGTAAGACGCAGGTATTAGTGAGGTTCTGTATGAGGTGCGTTGTCTTTAACCATAGCAAAGTAAGGATACCCGCTTATGCCCGTTAAAATTTAGTTAAGACACTTTTTCTTTCAATTATACCTGCGCACTCGACCGTAATGTTGGTTAAACCAACGTGCCGGAATCTATACTCCCTTTGCTTCTATTACATACTTACGCATGCACACAATGATAGTCGGAATTGAGTTGCGCTAAGACTATGCTAAGCTAAGACCTCTGTTATCTAATAGCATCTACTTGCTTTGTAGAAGTCGCTAAATTATGAGACCTGCTTAGCATAAAAATAATTAAAAGAACCTACCTAAGCAGACACACGGTAAATTATTAATTTATTAGTGGTTAGATAACAGCCTCGACAGAGATCCACTTTCTAGCAACAAAACAGAATAAGATATGTATACTTATTAATGTAATTTAAAGTCGCGCTGGTCTCGTCGCTTCGGTGTTCCGAAATGTCGCAAGCGCGTAAAGTTGGACAACTTTCGTCCACGGAACGAGTGGTCGCCGAATACTGCTGAGTGTTCACGCGCCGCAGCCACCGCGCCATTCCTATCAGTTGTCCAGCGGAAATGACACAAAATATACAGTAGCAGAGGCTGCGTGCCACTACGCTAAAGGGGCGCAGAGCTTGAAGACCTCTTCGTGCCCCAAACACAGCGATGGAACCAGCTCTCGACTTTCCCGGATAGAAAACTCTCCAGGAGGACGCTGAAAGGGCAGCAGCTTTCCTGTTATACCGATAAATAATACTTCGGTTTATGTGCAATAGGCACGCCCTTGCTACATATGGGGCATACCTACCTACCTCTGAAAATATATTGGTTGTTAGCATATTTAATTTGGGGTTTTAATATTTGTCGTAGTTAAAAGTTTATAAATCAATGACAAACTCTTGATTACACGACATCACAAATAATTTCCTTGATTTCAGTAAAACTAACTTTATTTGTTTCCATAAAAGTTCAACAACAAATCCATCATAAGTTAACTCTCTAAAAATACACACAGATTGTGATACAGTAATATCACAATACAGAGATTATTCTCCGCACTCCTGTTACGAAATATTAAGTATTACTTGAGAATCAAACTTCCAAGCGTTGCGCTTGAAAGTTTACATACTTACCAAATTTTATTTCAGTCACACCAGCCCGGCTAGCACGACCACCCAAACACGATATGATGACATTTATCGCGTTGAACTTATAAAAATCATTGGATGTTTAACAGTTCAACGCGATAAACGACTATATAATTTAGCCTATATGGCTTTAACATAAAAGATATAGCCATTTATCGCTTTGAACTGTCATAAATCCATTGATTTTTGTAAGTTTAACGCGATAAATGGCTATATCATATCGTGTTTCGGAGGTCATGCTAGCCGGGCTGATCATAAAGTGGCCTTTTCCGCCCGCTACATGCACAGAAAATCCCACTTCCTGGTCAGGTGGTGACATAAAATTATTAACTTACCTCGGGCGATACAAAAATAGCCTCAGATCGCATATTCATCGCCCTATTATAATCTGGGATTGATTATTATATTATGCCACTTCTCGGTTGGCATCGATCAGTATTGGTTTATACCAATACTGATCGATGCCAACCGAGAGGTGTTATCACCTATTACGGTTCCGATGCTAATAAGTTATAGAATCGAAACAGGTAAATAGATAGTGGAAATCTGGTATTGTACTACTAAGACGTGGGCTATTAAGATGTAGGGCCCTGTGATCATTTTTCGTTGTTTAGTGATGTTCCGCGTGAGCTTCACCCAAACCTGTTTCACCTGCCTGCAACACGTTACCGGCTGCGGTGAAAGCGACGGGTGAGTTGGTGATGGGGCTATTGCCCAGCCCTCTTCCTACGGGACTTAAAATAGAACGCGGTAGCATACCAAAAAGTCGTTGGTCGGTATCAATAATTAATTTAATAGAGGAGACGGTACGGTCAACGGGGACTTCAGACTACCCAAAACTGTCAAATATCTTCAATCGATTGTCAACCTTAACTTGTTTGTAGTAAAGCACAAAGTCATTTCAGAAAAATCGTCAAGTTGTGGTAGCCTGACGTTCTGTTGACTGGCCTTTGCATAAACTGTCTTTATTCATGTGGGTGTACCTAACATGCTGACTTCCAAAAGGCCATAACCAACGGTCAGCCTCAACTGCAATAAATCATATTGAATCATTATTGCATTTTAAGAGTACCACCTATAATTATTTACATTAATCAATACGACGCCTGTAAAAGTTCAAGTGCAGTCGCATGTAATTGAGCGTCCATTGTGTGCGCGCATACTTTATGAAGTCGGCCGCGACGGGACACCGACCGAACTCCACCTGCCGAAACTCTCCATCTTCCGAGGATGAAGACATGGGTGACTAATCTACTTTTCGGTCTGACTGTACAAATTATGTTTGGTATACGTCTGTCCGTTCACACAGCCCCGGTAGCACGGGACTTGGCTCCCACTAATCCCTGGTCAAAACACTATTGAGGTGTTAGAGAGAGATTTAGCCCACGTCCCAGAGCGGCTCGAAAAAGAGAGCATATTTTGAACGCGTTTAAATAAAAATTTTGTGTCATTGAGTTAAGGTTTATTATTATTATCGCTTATTTTTTAATAAAAATGATGAGGAATGGCCACTAGCGTTCCTCTTATACCACCTAGCAATGTACTGCGACTTTTGTGCCCTATAAATGGCAATTACATGGGACGTAACATAATAGGCGGAACGTGGGTGCTAGTTCACCTGTGCCTACCCTTCGGGGATATAGGCGTGATTTATGTATGTAAATGCTCGAGAGCAGCTTACAGCAAATACAGTGACAAGTAAAAATTGACCTACTCCCTACCTACTAACCTAGACTCAATTTTAAATGCTATATAAATCTGCTCTCCTCTCCGAGCGGGCAAGTCTAAACGGACACTTAGGATTGCCACCGGGGCACATCAACTTTCTCTACCTTGACGGAATGGTGGCTGCATGTTGTGAAATGTATCTTAACGGCTCATTGGGTTATATAAAATTGTATAATGTCTCTAGTAGAATATGATCTTCAACTTGGTTGATGAAAATCGCAAAATCAATTGAGAAAGTTGAACAGTGTGTCACAGCTGACTAGGACAGTGCTCCGTCGAGCATACCTGTTTGGGCACGCTCAGGACGAGGCGCAAGCAGGTGCACTGCTGCGCACCGAGTGTGCCATACGCTGCACGTAATATAGCAAGAGCTGTCCTTGTGTGTCATGTAAAAGAACTGTACCTACCACCTTTCCTATCTTAAAATTCAAATCTATTGATGAAGAATGAAGAAGTAGAGGGAGTTGTGATCACTCATAGTTGTACCTGCTTGTGGTTCGCTAAAATTTTATTATATAGAGGAGAGCAATATTAAAGGTGTACCTATTTGTATTTTTAAAATTCGGGATCCAACGGAAACGAAACGACGGTAACATCGCCTGTGGTAGCATCCCGGCGTGGTCGCTTCACACTTTCGTACAGTGGCGCGTCACAGTGATTCGACTAAAACGGTGTGCGCCCATGATAATGGTGACATAAATTTGAATGTTAATGAGGAGGTCCGGGTCGCGGGCGCTTCCCCTCTGCCCGCTCTCCCCTCGCTACGGCCGTCGCCAGGGGAAGGAGTTCAGTGTACCTATTACTTATCTATAATTGTGATAGTTCTGGCAGGCACAAGTATCTATTAAGTAGGCAACTGAAATGTTGATGATTCTGATATGAAGTGACCTTTTAGCTGCAGGTCAGGTCGAATTACCAGGCGACTGTGGATTCTCACCAAACTCCTAGTTCTTTGTAACACACCTAATGTGATGAATATAGGAGTTATCAAAAAGTTTATCTCTCGTCAGTGTGAGTATTCAGTAGGAGTTCACTCAATTCTCTATTAATGTCTTTCTTGTTGATAAACCGGTGAAGCGCGTAGTAGGTTTCAATTGTTCGTGGTGGTACGGACATTTACCTAATTATTAGTTACACTGTTGATGTTGTATCTGTGGGAAATTGAAACTCGCCTTCGTGATTTATGTCAACGCGATGACCACTCTGCGGCGACTGGCTTATTTATCAGGAATTGATTCGACAGCTGCGCCAGTATTCTGTTCAATCCCTCCAGACAAGTGGCCAGTCTATTCTTTCGAACGAATAGAATGCAAATGTATGAAACTGACGTAGTACAGAAAAAAACAACAAGGCGACCGTCATGGCAAACGTAGTTGTCAAAAATGTATATGCAATTCGTTCGAATAGATTGGCCACTCGTCTGCCTACACAGGACAAGCCGGGTGCGGCGCGCAGTGCAGCGGCGGGCGCCGGCGCCGGCTGCCGACGGACGCCAAGGCCGCTCACTGCGCGCCCGCTTATCCAATTACGCTGCGTTGGGACTCGCTCCATGCTACTTGTCTTACAGAGCTAGTTCGCCGTACGAACTAGCTGCTTTTTTCTACTCTTACAAAAATGATCCGCACAAAATTTTACCAAATATTTCTGACCTATTTATTTTTGCAACTTTTTCACTAGTTTTCAGCGATATTTTTTATCTTATAGTGACTGGTTGTTATTTTTTAACAGAAAATAATCATTGAAAAGTAAATTTATTGAATCTTCAGACTATTAGTCACTCTCTTGTATGTACCCCAGCTTACTAAACTGTACTATTTTCTAAATATTGAAGTAAATTATCAGCTGAATAAAGAAACAGTTTGGTTCAGTACGCGATGTGATGTTGTTGTATAACAGGTTCTAAAATTGGAAATAAAACAAATTATCAAGTTGAAATTCTCGTTTAATCACTTCATGTACAGTAGGTATAGTTGGTATCGTGTGTATGTTTATAAAAAATAATGACATTTTCCATTTCAATAATAACACAGTAAAATTTACAAATTACATATCAGACCTCAGCTTGATGCATTTACGTCAATCCATCATCATTTATTGCAAAATCAAAAAGTATTACATCGGTTCTATGTTCGTAGTAGGTATACACAGAAAGAACACAGAACAGAGAAATACTGTTGTGGTATAGAACGTTACAGCAATCCGTGGATATACGAATCGACGACAATTGATAACTGCTTAGTCATTATTAATTTAACGGCAGGCGTGCTTCTACGTACGCAGCTACCAAACAGATATTACATAAGACATGCTAATGCTTACATAAGTAATTAGCGGGTTTTAAATTGTAAACAAAAGCGAAATTTAATAACTTGGCGGAATTGTTGTTCATTGGTTAGGAAGACGGTGGAGTAGCTGACGCAGCAGCATAGCGCGCTTGGCCTTCGATTGTGTAAACTAAGCAATGTTCGATAAGGCCGGTAATGGGTGACCAAAAATATATTATCTCGAGTTCTGCCGTATTTCGGAAGGCACGTAAGCCGTTAGTCCCGGCTGCATCTGCAGAGGTAAATGTCCACCAACCAGCGTGGTGTTATGGCCCGTTCCCATCCATAAGGAAGGCCTGTACTCCAGCAGTGGGGAGAATAAAGGGTTAGTGATGATGACGTGGCCTCGAGTGCAATGAACACTGGACACTGTTGTGGGTGCTTAGGGACGAATGTCGCGCGAGGCTGCAGGCTCCATCCTGCTGAGGACGGAAGTGACATCCGCTCGCGGGGAAAGTGGAAAACGCTGCCAGCCACCTCCCTCCGCCTCAGTTCCCGCCCGCAACTACTAACAAATTCAAAAGTTAACAGAACATGTTAATTTCTAAAGTAATTTATTCATTCCTCACTCCATAAATTAAGAGAAACACCGCGATTTCTAAAATTATAATTCGCTAATTACTATTTGGCCGATGGGTCGTATCTGGCCCGACACAATTGGGCAGGTTTTTGCGATCGACGATTGGCTATAGGTATTCTGAATAGCGAGTCGGGTGCGGTTAACGAAGACAAACCACGATTTCAAAGTAAAAGATGGAAGTAATCTATCAAAAGAGAAAGACGTGGTCTTTAGAACACTTATACCATCCATCTTCCAGCCCCGTTCCCGGGTTATCTGGGGTCGACTCAGTATCTTTCCTCTTCCATCCATATCGATCACACGTTATCAACTCCTTTTAAATACCATCAATCACACAAGTGCTGGTGATAAATGAAATGGAAATTGATGGAAAGGGCCATGTCAAGACACCGATAAAAGAGAGCGATTGTACTAAAAAGGTTCTGACTCAAGTTTTACAGTCGGCAACTGCCACAGCCACCAACTTTGTGGTATGCTGTGCTTAGTGATTTGCACGTTGTGCCATTTGGGGGCACCAAGTTTACCTTCAAGCTCCGACTCGGGCGCCCGGTGAGGCTTCCGCGGCAGTATATCCCCTGGGGAGATGCCGCCCTGGGGAGATGCCGCCCCCGGGGACGCCTGCCGTGGAGGCCCGCAGGGAGTGCTCCACTGCAAGGCTTGAGGACACGTTTGGCTTTCGGTCAAGGCCTTCGCCTTCCCCAACAAACCCGGTAGATGCTGTAAAGGCCTACGGCCAATAGCCTAGGTCCGTCAAAAAAAAACAAGTTTACCCAAATCAGTCGACTCTTACGACACCTCTGAGGTGAGTCGGTGCAACATTCTACGATTGTTTTGCTCCCATGACAGTATGGAGGGATAAAATACATACACAAATTACGCCTGTTTGTCACTGAAGTGGTAGACGGAAGTGTATTATCAGGTAATGTCATATTTTAAGTATACACTTGTCAACTATTTGAGAACGAAATAAACAATATAAAACTTTTTTTTACTTTGTCACAACTGTCTAACGTGTAATACTTGCCACACATACGGTGTAAAATACAAACAGGTTACATAATTATTAGGTATTAGTAGCCGGGTGATGGCGGCAGAGCACAATGCAATTCCCGTCGCTTGCCTCTCGCGGTGTCGTACATGCAAGGCCGCCAGGGGTCAAGAGGACCTGGCAACAGCGTTCTGGTGAACCATCTGGCTGATTACTATGAAACCATTCCGATGAATGCAGTAAGCTCACGGTTAGTGTTAATATAGTAATAGGATCCGATCAGGCGGGATATTATGTATGTAAACCGTCACTCGATCCAGTGACTTTGAATTCTACATTAAAAAGAGAATTAAGGTCCGAAACGGGAATCGAACCCGCGTCGTACGCAATCGAGTGACAACAACCATGATTTTTGTATGTCCAATGCGCAGGACAACCGCCAAAGATCCGACATTCCTCCATTTTGGAGGGATGTCGGATCGCTTTGAAGAAAATGAACCTCTCAACCATGCCAGGACTGATGGTGATATGGCGATGTGCCCATCGCCACAAGTGGGCAACTCAGATGGCCCTGCGCAGGCTGCATCAACGTACTCGCATGAAATACCGAACCGCGCTGCGACGCCGGCCGCGATTAAAACAAGCCCCAAACGAGATCTATAAGCGAGAACGTAACGGTATCGGCCATAACCAGCCGAAGAGCGACCGCATGGCCATGCAGGAAAATACACGTATAAGGTTAACGCCGGGAGCGCCGGGGTCGGCGACCGCCGGCGCCGGCATTCGCACCTGCTGGCCAAGCTTAACCACGGAACCTAGTCCCTCGAATAGTCCCAAGGTACTGCGGCGGCCAATCCTAAGAATGTGGCGCAAGACACGGCGCGACTACACAAACGCCCTGTCTGAAGCAGCTGATGAATAAGTGATCGGTGAGGCAGTACGCATTACAATATGCGTTGTAGCCATTCATACATAAATTACGCCTATATCCCTGGGGTAGGCAGAGGTGAATCAACACCCACGATTCGCTAGCTAGGTTTGGCCCCATGTAACAGGGGGCGAGCCTATTGCCAATTATTAGGCACGGAAACCGTCTCAACTCGCCGTTGCAGCCATTCAGTCGCTAAACTGCCGTTGAAGACAAATGGCCCCAGGCACGAGGGCAGTGGCAGGAGTGGCGACGTGAGCTGAGCCGCAGGTGCAGGCTGACCGTTGCGAGGCTGTGCCCCCCCTCCCCCCTCCCCTCCGCCGCCGTCCGTTACAAGTCATTATAAATTCTGTCGTCGCCGCGTGCGCAGGTCTCGCGACTCGCGACCGCTCCTGTGCCGCCGGGCGCGCCATTCTCGACCTTATCTACAATGACATACAGAACACACAGGGGCAAATTGAAATTCATACAAATGTATAAAACAGTATTTTGTGTCGATTTGCATAAATTAAGTATAGTAAGGTACATCGCAGGGGCCTGTTCTAGTCTAATGGACAGTAGACAGCACAGCCCGGGTATGATCACAGGGCAGATAGCTGGCTAATGGCCAAGAAAGAGATCCCGGGTTCGAATCCTAGAAAGGGCAAATGTTCACCACCACAGACTTTTGTTGTGGAGTCATGATTGTTTATATGTAGTATTTACAAATATTTTTGTTTAATACTTATACATACACGAATCATACCTATAAAAATCCACCCACACATTTTGCCAACTCTAACAAGTCCCATCGCATAGGAGGCAAGCCTATTGCCATATATCGGGCCCATAAATCGCAGTATATTGTCAGCTGATACAATACAAACGCTGCTGCTCGTTCCTAATCACTGTTTAACACTTAGTCGCCTTTTAGGATCCGCGAAAGTGATTTGGGTTGGAGACAATTGTATTACCTATGCTCTGCTGCTGTCACCACACACCCTGAATACTACCTATTAAGTATACATACTATTAAATTCAAAATTCAGAAATTAATTTTCGTATTTTCCATACATTTTGCTTTACCGACCGAACAATTTGTATGGGGCAAGAAAAAAAACATCTAGTAGGTATCCATAACACAAATGCTTATGATCTAATCGAGACGATACCTATGTGTATGACGTGATGCCGACTGTATAGGCGTAATAACAATTATTGTCCACGTGGTGTTTCGCAGCACTTCTGTACACATGTGACCCTCGCGGGTTGGTATGCCTCAGCGAAGTAAATGCATAGTAATTAATGAATAACTACCGCTGAAAGCCGCACTAGTCACTTTGTACCGAGATGAACTTACTAACAAAAACACAAGTGATCTGGCGAAACAACTCGCACATTGTTTTCCCACTCGACGGAGAGATACGACTTTTAAGAAGAATACATATTTTTTAACATTATTATAAATGTTAGATAAACTATGGTTAAAATAAACATAAACTTGGTTGGCAGAGTGCTATACGCACCTCTGCCCAGATTGCAGGGGACGCGGGTTCGGTTCCCGCATCAAGACTATAATTTTTCCAACTTTTTCTAACAACAATTTTCTTTGTAGTCATTTTTCTAGCATTTACCTATTTAATGTTCAAACTAAAATCAAAATATATGTAGTATGTAATTTTTATTAATATTTCCGCGAAGATTAGAACTTATGATGAATCAACACTGTAGGTTTACTTTTAGTTACAACTGCGACTCCTACGCCAGACAATATCCATAAAAAATCGGCGAGTATACTTGCAAATCTACGAGGATAAACACTGCAGAATGCAGCACTTGTTAATCAGTATATTTACAACGAGGATAATATTGTAAACACCGAATTGTTTTGCCGGTCCCGTGTTGAAATGGCACATTCGACTGACGCACCGTGGACCGTCACGCATTTCACAGCTCAGCGCGATTGTAGAATGCCACCTAATGCTACATCGATAATCTTCTCATTCAAAGAGTTTTCCGGGGGTTAAATTAAGATTTCGGCTGTCTTAAAAGGGTTGCGATCCGTTATGGTACATGATGGTTTAAGAGTCGCCTACATAGTTAACAGCGCGAGGCGCTTTGCACGGCGGCCTTCAGCCGGCAGCTGGTCAAACAAACCGCCGCTGAGCGCTATCACTTCGGCATTATTACAAATTGAAGCCTTCTTATAGTGCGCAAGCAACATGTACCTACAAGATTTGTGGCAAATTGGAATCGTGTAAATTGCTGTGCGGTGACGGCAGAGCAGAATACAATTGTCACCACCCCCATCTCTCCCGCGGGTGCCGTACAAGGCGACTAAGAGTTAAAACAACAATGAGTAATGAGCAGCAGCGTTGCTCCTACGCCACCTAGCAATATACTAATACATTTTTTTATGTACGATTTCCGTGCCCGATAAATGGCAATAGGCTCGCCACCTATTACTTGCGACCTAACCTAATTCCCGAAACGTGGGTGTTAATTCACCTCCGAGTACCCCTTCGGGGACATAGGCGTGGTGTACGTATGTAAATAGAAAGGGCAGCCTGGCGCCAGAGCGGATGCTGCGTTCGTTGATGTCTTTTGCAGCGCGCAGCCTCGCCGCGACAGCCTCCGCTCACAGCTCATGAGCTTCGGCCCTAACGACAAAGCACTGCCACTGCATTCCGTCTTTATGTTTAGCCCATCGCGCTCTCTTACTTACTGACTGACCGACTGAAACCCTTTGGCTGAAAAGATGGGTATTACATTTTTGTATGAATTTGTTACCCCTTTTCTGAGCTGTGAGCATGAAAGGCAAAAAAATACATTAAATAAAAAATAGAAAAATTATTCTTACATATTTTTGGATTCAAAATCTAAGTCGATTTGGCGAAGTTTATGGGATTCGCTGTCGTTTGACAAAATCACATAGCTGATTTCATTAGACATAAAATTAATGTTCGAAAAAACGCATTAGTTTTTATTTGTATATGTGTTATATTTGTAACATTTCATATAACCAATTAATCGTCACTTTTTTATCGTACAAAATACCGATTTACAAATGGTTGTTTAGAAACCACAACCGGTATAGCAGTGTTTCATACAATTGTATTGGTGTACGCGCTCCTTTTAACAACGTTGCTATTGCTAGGCTTAGTTTTTTGCAGTGTCATTCGACGTATAGGCATGTTGTTGTCTCAGTCGCAAGCTAGTATAGTAAATGTGGGCAATATGTTTTACCAAGCGCACTTGGTAGAATTTTGTTCATGTCTTTGACACGACCACGCGACTGCCGCAAGGAGTTATGATTTTTGTACGCCTTTGGCGCATCTACAGCCTACCATTAAACTTCAACATTACGTGGTGTCAATAGATTCTTCTCCGTAGCGGCACTCAGCGGTAGTGTGTGACACATGGCACACAATTTCATAGCTTCCCGTGGTAACGGGAATATCAAGGTAAGTAATTATCCCTTAAAACATCTGTCGCTAATTTATGAAAGGTCTATGACAACGTTTTGTACAAAACAGACCCACCTAAAATTTTGCAATTACATAAAACGGACAATGAATTCAAATATGTAGTAAAAACATGCCATGTAAAAGAGTAAACATTACAAGCTAAACATTACACAGGCATGCTGCGCACTCCCTGTCTCCCCTTGGACACACATTTATGGAGGATTTTGAGACATGAAGTCTTTCTTTTATTCGCCCTCGCCTAGGATATTTTGTAGGTTCATTTAGGCTCACGAGGGCGCAGCCTAGGGCTCAAGCGCCGTTTAGGTATATTATAGTCTGTGGGAATGGGGTGATCTAGGTGGGTCAGCTGGT
>OZ008345.1:0-23079 GCA_963931975.1 Cataclysta lemnata
GGTGGCTGCGTCGCGACAAGATTATTGTTACTCGCGAGGAGGGCGAAGCTGAGCGCGGGGTGCGTCTCACCAAGCCGCCGGCCGCGTACTGGAGCCATGTACGAGCACCGGTTGGCCGCGGGCCGAGCGGCGCGCGGCGCGAGGCCTCGGCCGCCGTCGGCCGCGCTCGGCCGCGCCCGCCGAGCGCACAATTACGTGCCGGTGACGTCACGGCCGACGTCCCCCGCCTGCCCGTGTTTTCAATGAACTCTTCGCCGTGGGTACAGTCCGCCCCACTCGCGCACCGTATGTCTCGCTGCCCCGCTCCCGCATCTAGGATTCGCTGACACAAATCTAGGACTATGCTTCAAACTCACAATCAGCTGTCACTTCGCAACTATTCAATTAGGTACTCGCATGATCTCCGGGCCAACAGACTCACCTAAATATTTGGTACTGACTTACTGAGATTACGTCTCTCAACTAGTTGTTGGAGCAGGTCAAGGTCACTCAGCATAGCATAGCGCCGAGGTAAATAACACTATGCATGTGCTATGCGTGAGTGGGCATAGGTATCTTTTTGTACAGAGTCTCGCCCCCTTGTTAATAATTAAACTTGCACCATTGTTTTGGCAAAAACTCACTAAAATTACTTTAGCGCTAATCTTGTTTTTGAGGAATGGTTTCGTTCAAAAGCGCTTGTGTGATGGATGATCAAAGATAAATTTACAATGTTATTGTTGAATATAAATATCTGATTATTTGTTCCAAAGTTCCGTTGATTAGCGCGAGCGTCAGGTTTCCTAATGGCATAGAGCACGGGTCCGGTTTCGCTGGGCGACGCGACCTCGCGTGGTCGCCGGACACCGCGCGGCCTCGCCACTCGCGACGTTTTTCTTGTGGAAATAGAACCTTCGTTAGCCGGCATCGGTCGACACCGGTGTGTGTGCATTGGATATTTACTCCTGGTTTATCCCTTGGCTTTGAGAAAGCCTTCTCCTGTGTCAGTTGATTCAAATAAGTTGTATTATGTGTGGGACAGTGTCCTCCGAGCTGTTATTATTAGTTCTAACACTGTAGTATCTTTATCGCATTTTTTTAATACATAATGTAATAATAAATTATACTTGGTTATGAAATGTTAAGCCTCTCGAGGTTATTACAATATTGGCGAACGGCGCTTTTACAACATCAATTAGATGCGGACGCATAACTTTGTATATACTGCGTGTAATATTGGCAAAGTTGAGACAAATGTGATAAATCAGAGGTTGCGACTCCTCGTCTAACAAAGTGCCCAAAGGCCCATGTGTTGTTACGCCCGAGAGCCGCGTACAGTCGGCGCCTTCACAAACCTGTTACTATTCATTTTCACAACCGGTTGTAATTCCGACGCCAAATAATGGTTTTAATAATTCCTGTCTCAAAGAATGTTCAACAGTTTCTTGATCAATCAACGCTTTGAATATTTTTCCAAATGGCGTGCTAATATAGCTTCTGGTGGTAGCAGATTCCTTAATGTATCCTCCTCCAACGTGAATGTTAGTAAGGTTGTAATTGTTTTGTACGTTGCTTCGCAATGATAGTAGTTGGGGCCGCGGGTCACGAGTCACGGCGAGTGAGTGCCGACACCTAGGTACGGCCGCGAGGCCTCATTCGCAACTACACCTAATGCCTTTGCGTCTATCCACAGTGCCCTTTAAAATTTATATTTTATCACACGATTGTTCGGTAAATACATGCGTGTAAAACTTATTATCTTTAAACTTTAAACACTTCTTCGTTCTGCCTGTTCCCAGTCTCTCTAGAATCGGTGCAGTATGTTTCCTCTTCTTTCCGCTTCCTTTTGATTCATATCATCCATCACACCGAAAATGTGCTAGTTATGAATTAATGTACAGAAACAACTTTTAACACTATACAATATAATTATATAATTATTATAATGAATACCTCATTGTGTATATATTATACAGTGTTAAAGTTAATGCAATAAATAATTATTCAATTCCGATCAATATTTGTAATTGCAGAATCCTCAGTCAGACAGACTACGATTAAAAAGTCAATCGCCCTCTCATAAAATATAAAAGTCTGTGTAATTCTCATTTACTTGGGTATACAATACAAAGTAATTACTGGTAAATGAGATAAACAAAACATTACTACCTTATTTACTTTATGGGCCAGTAGATAATCCATATTTTAAATATGCGAAACTTACAAATCATTATCTTTTACAAACTAGGCAAGGGTTTTGTGATAAGAAGCGATAGTTCCAGTGACGCATGCTGTCTAGACAATAGGAATGAAGCCTTCGATAATAATAATGGTGCTGGTGTTCAGCCTGGGCCGCAGTGTGTCACGCCCTGACCTGCTTCCAGCAGCCGGCGCCGCTCGATTTGCTTCCTGAACCTACTTCGAGGGCTTCCAAAGCGCTGACTCTTATAATTACAAACCAGCCATATTTAAATGCGGAACATTCTTATGTTACTTTTGAAATTGATTTGACGGCCGGCTTGGTCGAATGCTCAGATTGCTGGGTATTGGCCAAGAGGTCCCGGGTTCGAATCCTGGTAGGGGCAAACTTTGTGATGACCACAAATGTTTGCTTCCGAGTCATGGTTGTGTATATGTTTATGTAGTATATTTTCAACATTTATATACATAATTATATTAAAAATATGTCCATCATCTAGTATCCATAACACAAGTTACTTACTTACTTAGGCTACTTACTTTGGGCTAGATGATAGGTGTGAGTGTAAAAATATTTATTTATTTATTTATCATCATCATTTTGGCCGAGAGACACCTACTGTTGAGCATAGGCCTCCTCCAAGGATCAAAGGATACTTTTTCATTAGCTCGAGTCTTATTGTTATATGCATGTATGTGTTTATGAAATTCCATCATTTCAATACGGTTCCTAACGCAATTTTTTTTTTATTTAGAGATCGTTGTAGCTGTACAGGATAGGGGTGATACCAATTCTATTCTGTTGTGCCATCACCATACGGTATGTTCCAAATAATATACTATTATGAGGTTACAAAAAAAATCATTCTGAAATCAGCGGTAAGAGCCTTATTAGATGCGGCGACCGACGCGCGACTTGGCATTTCGTAGGGGTTTACGGCAGTAGGTCAGTCGGGCAACCAACCCTTGGTAATGGGAGGTGACGACCTGCTCTTTCAGTTCACCAGGCTAACCATCGCCTATACATATTTATTCAGTCTCGCGACCCATAAAACTCTCGGAAGCTTTTTAGTGTGCTCCAATTGACAAAACAAGGTTGGTGTTGTTTTTAGAAACATGCTTATTAGAAGTCTGTTTATGGACTAAGTGGAGTGTTTTCCGCCCCCGTAGCACGGGACGTGGACACATCTCTTTCGGGGGACAGAAAATCTTTTCCTCTCGCTCTAAATCCCACTAATTGCCGAGACAAAACACTGTCAAGTGGTGGAGAGAGATTTGTCCACGTCCCCGTGCTAGGCCCGCTGGTGGGCATATGACCCGTAAGTTCCTGAGCCAATAAATTGTCCATCATCGCTAAGATGTAGGTACAACAGCAGGTAAATGTAATTTTGTTTTTAAATATCTGTAGCAAAACAATAATCTTGAAATTGTTTATTCGATTCGAACGTTAGCGCCACAGAATAGAAAAACGCAGTGTGCATAGAAAAAGGCGCCTCTGACAGCGCTGTGTCGGCCGCCGCGAGGCACGACCTGCGCGGCGTTGTCCAACCAGATAAAGGCGTGACGCGTAATCTTGCGTGAGAAACGACCCCTGGAATACTCTCACGCCTTTGCCTCCAATGGATAGGGATACAATTGTTATTATCATCATCGTTGAGCCCTTGTTGGCGATGCTGCACTTTGTTGATTAGTTTAAAACGCGAATATTGTTGGATTCCAATGTGTGTTCCGACGTTTATGTCTTTTTGCGAATGTCGCATTGTGTGATGATTAGGTATTACAAAGTCCATGCTTTTAGTGGTGCTTAAAATCTTAATATTCAGATAAGCATTTGGTAATTGCATTATTACAATGGGCCTTGTTCACCTAAACGCTGTCATTGCCGCGGGTTTTCAATTATGCCGAAGACTAATGACGTGTGCCCGTTCGCAGCGGAATTAAAATCTTAGCTTAATGTAGACAGATAAAAATTTTTGTTTGTTCCGTCCAAACTTGGGGCACCAATGCTGATCCATTTGATAATGTTACCTTGTTTCCCACTGCTTACATACCAAATATGTAATCGTGTGTGCGTGTATTGAATGGCCACAAGGCAACATAAATGAGTTCCTTATAGTGATAAATCGATATTCATGATAATGTTATCACGAGAAAGTTATTTGAATAGTTAATTAGTATTCGGGTTGGCAATATTTGAGGGCGCATGCGCTAGTTTCGCGGTTGGTCGAGTGCAACGCAGTGGCCATTTGCAACAAGCGAGAGCATTGGTGCGCATCTTTCCATTGCGACATTGACACTTGTCTGTGTTTCGTGTGTCCGCTGCACCTGAGCATAATGATCAAAGTCTAGCTAATTACTGGTTGCTTGCTTACAAAGTAATGTTCAACAATGTATTTTATATCTGCCGTGACTATTGGTTTAGGTGTTGGTTATTTTTTATTAATTTCTTACATAGCTCTTTGGTCGTAGGTTTATGCATCGCCCAGCCGCCGCAAAATGGACACCAAGGGGGAGGGCGAAGAGATGACGTACCCCCATATATGCTTCATGGTCGACAATTTTGACGAGGTAAATATATTCGGAACCTAATTTTTGTTTCGCAGGGTAGTAATAATTGCTTTTTTGTCTTCATCATTAATCGCTAGACCTGTTCTCAAGTTAAAAACTGTAGGTAAACTGTAGTAAAAAATTAACATACATCAAAGAATCCTTCATTACTCAATTTCACAACCAAAATCTCTGTTATAATTTGCGCAGACGATTTATCCTTGACTGATAATAAAGAGTGTATTGTGCTGCGCGGCGAGGTGAGGGGGAGGGGTGCGCATGCGCATCATTCATGTGCCCGTCGCACTATATTCGATATTATTGGGGGAATCGCCCTTCAACTCGATTACAAAAAAGCAACATCGGTTATCTCTTTCGTAACTACATCGAAAGCTACTAAGTTCTAATTGCTGAAAGGTGCTAAATTTTTAGGTAACATATTATTTTGCTGGCATAGACGCTGTAACTTCTTCCATATGCTGGCATGGGAGCGAAAAAAACACAACAGTCAACAGCATACCCAAAGAGCGTTAGTGTCAGGCAGGCGGCCGGCTGTTTAACCTAAGACAAACCCTTGAGCAGTATGGATTGCAATGTTGTCATCCCAATTACTCTCTCGGTTCACCGGTCCCTCGGCATGCGTTTTTCTATTTTCATTCTTCATTGGCACCTTTCTAGTGTATTGGATGGCGTGGATCAAAAATGATGACGTCTGTCTGGCCGATATGAATGCTAGAGGAAACATACTGCGCCGCCCCCCACATATAAACCGCAAATGGAATGGTCCACGCATCCATCGCCATTTGAAGATACGTATTATAGATGGCCTGCACTAAACATTGTATAGAGTCAGCTCGTGAACAGTGAAAGTACTGACATAGCTCGGTGAAGCCGCCTATGCTTTCACTGGCGTCTCTGCACGGCTGCGCTCAACGCTTCGACAATTCCTTGCTGAAACTCCAAATACGCGTAAATTATTTTCACTATACGTATTGCGATAGAACATTTCTAAACATGGGCTATTTACACTTTGGGTACTAAAACCCAATGTCAATTTCTGCCTGCTTGCGTGGTCTTTCTGTTGGTAATTTTCTGTCATATAAAACATTCCAGTTTTAGATAGGGGTATATCTAATATCCAAGTGCGATTGTTTTGTAATAAGCAAAATATTAAAAAAATGCGCACAGCTTTTTTTGCATGAACTATGTAATAAAACTAAATTGAATAAGCAGTTATACATAATAATATTGATTCATTGGGTAGATAAATGTAGTACGTTCAAGAAAAACTTCGAAGCACTGTGTTTGGTCACCCATCCTATGACATTGCTTAGTTTAGCAATCGCAGGTCAACGTCACTGGAATAACTCGTGTTCATTATAATTCGTTTACCCCTGCCTATATGATGGGTTGCTGGCGCATTGTTTAATCCATTATATAATATGATTTGTTATTTTCCGCGTTGGGTAGGTACGTGCAACAAACATACCATGTCATCAAACTGGCATAACATACACCGAATTCATAAATTGAGTGTACCTAGTGAATGTTTAATAAGTTTGTCATACTGTAAAACTGCGTAGTATGCAATTGTTGTTGAAGTCGAAATTATCTAGACGGGCGTAAAATTGTCAATGATTCATCCTAATTATCACTGCGATAGACCAAATTAAACAGTTATTGCTAATAATTAAACTGTGTAGTTTCGTTGTCTATGCACTTTTGTCTGGAGTTACAAGAATTCCTTATTATATTTATAACCCTTAGTCGCTTTGTACGACACCCGTGGGAAACATAGGGGTGTTGTCAATTGCATTCTGTTCTGCGTCATCACACGGCGTTACAATTGGACACAATTGGCCTGTAATAATATAACAATTTTACTTCCATCTACACATTTTGTTTTTTGCTTGCCGTAGTGACAGCTCTGTAATACATACATTCACAATTATTTAACATCACACCAATAACATGTGTTTGCTAATCAGGACAATTGAAGCCCTGTTTTCGATTAGTATGTAATTGTATTCGCGTAGCTGACCGTAAGTCACGTGGTGTTGTCACTTTGCAGATAAACAGGCTTTACGTACGTAATTATTTATATGTATAATATTACAGTGACTAAATAAAGTCACCATAACTTATCGAACTTCCGGTCCTTTTTGTTTATTGTATGATGTTCATATTGTATAAATATAAATAATGCAAGAAAAAAAGATCAGAAATTACCGAAAAATTATAGTCTTGACGGGAACCCGCGTTGTGCGCAATCTTCTACATTTATATAATGTTAATTAAATAATGAATTCTAAATATAACAGTATGGTGATAATGCTGTGGTGGATTCTAAATTTGCCGCTGCCTGATGTAATCGTTCGGTAAATTGAAACCTTAGTTCTGGTTTGGGACCTAATGTAGTGACACTGTTAGCTTGCGTTCTCACCACAATGTAATGTAAATAAACTGGTTAACGCTGGGTTTCTATAATTTATTGTAGGAAGGTTTTGCTTACGTGGCGTTGAACTTTGACCATTTTTCACATTATGGACAATATGTCAAAATCCTACGCCTCGAAGCCAAAATCATTCGTTATCAGATTGTAGAATTCCGGCATATGTAGGCCAGTGCAGCGTGGTCCGGTCACAGACATCCGGCGACCGGCGGCTTGGAACCCATCCAGAGTCCGGTGATCCGGTGCCGTGAGGTCCCCTGCCAGGCCAGCACGATTTGCTAATATAGTATAGGAGACTTATCAGCTATCTCACACCTGTGCAGTGCGCAGTGCACAGTTCTACGGTTAATTAGAAAAGTGCGATGA
Organism: Cataclysta lemnata; assembly: GCA_963931975.1. Classification (NCBI taxonomy): domain Eukaryota; kingdom Metazoa; phylum Arthropoda; class Insecta; order Lepidoptera; family Crambidae; genus Cataclysta; species Cataclysta lemnata. The sequence goes on from OZ008345.1 coordinate 7,544, forward strand.
TGTGGCGGTGATTAATATCGACGCATGGCTCATGTCGTGGCCTAATCACAACCAGTAGCCGATGAGTAAACATGCCGATTTGCAAAGTCAGAGAATTGTTTACTGGCGCGAGCGTGACTCACTCCAGTCGATGACGTCGCTGAAGCGTAGTACAATCGCCAGCGCGAGCCAAGTATTATTGCTCCCCTTCCTAGTGGCCGATGCGGGCTCTACTCCAACAGCCCAGCCTAATCCAGCTCCACGAAACCATCGCATGAAGAGGGTGCACTTTTAAACGATGACGACATTATATAGCCCGCCAGACTACTGCTACTCCTATACTATACTTACACAACAATCATGCAAAGTCAATTGCACGATTAATTAGTGTTAGGTATAGCTAAAGCTATAAGACAAAATAGAGTGCATAAGGAATACATAATATACAATAATCGGCGTATAGAATTTGACTTAACAGCCTGTTATCACATGAGAACCTAATTCATATGGTAAAAAGCGTTTATCGTTTGTTTTGGAAAATAATCCAAAGCGTATTAAATCAGTAATGGTATCCCAAATTACGAGGTGAATATTGTTGATAGTGTATCACATCAATAACATGATATAGAAAAAAAAAGACCCAGATAAGTGTTCTTTTTCCATAGCATTATGAAAACTTTTGGCATTTGTACTTTATTCCCAGTTACCACTACAATAGTACGATCACAAAGGGCGAGGGCTCGCCCGCGGGTCTGATCTAACGTAAATTGAAAACGATTAGTCAATTAACATTCTGCGCATACTTCGAGCGGATCAGTCATGGAGGAGGAAATGGAAACATCTGTTTGCTCATTGAAACGGGCAATAAATGATACCTTTATCTTGTTATATTACTTTTATCTGCTAAGGATTAGAATGTAACGTTATAATGTTAACCCACATCATTGTGTTGTTGTCCAATGTTTTACAACTCAATATCGGCTGTGCTAAATTCAGTTGTAAGTAAACGGTAATCCTTGAGAAATCCCCACACCGAATGCGTCAGGTGACTGGCGGCGCGAGTAATAGGGTTTAGGCAGCCTTAGGTATTGGGAAATATTCTTGGATCGTTTCTCGTTGTATTTTCAGTGCTCACTGAAATAACCCTATTTGGTAGGAAATAGGAACTGAATTTTGTTTTCATACATTTATCGCTCAGTATTCGAAAATATATTTTTATTTCACGAAGATGGAACGAACGCAAACATACCCAGTGCTGTTCTCCTGGTTGTTGTATTCTTTGTTATGTTGGTGTTAGCCAATAGTTTGCCTTTTTCCGTCGTTCGTTTCAGTAAAGACAATGATTTGCGAAATTGGTAGAATTTGTAACCTCGGTGATTTGATCTGTTTGCTCTAACCAAAGAAAATCTCTTGTTTTTAGACAAGGTTGTCTTAAAATAGTCTGTGCAATTATTGTTAAGTAATGTTCTAGACATGCTAAGGTGACATTGTTAGCGTTAGTTATAGTGTCGACGGCTGCAATGCTCGCCTCTAGAATATTACTCCCCGAGTGTTTTCCTCATTGACAACTTGAAAACATGTTTATTTCGATCTTGGTTTTTGCTTTCTTTTAGTATTTATAAATTTTACACTTTTGTTTGAAGCTTTGCTGTAGGTATACATTATAGTTGTGAACCATTTCACTGCAAAATCGTTACTGATAATCGGTTGCTACTGGTATTGACTCACGGGAGTCTCGACAAAACAACTTACAAGCAAATAATCGATGAAAATGTACTTAGGGAGCGTGGTTGAAACGGCTTATAAATAAAGTGACTGTGCGAAAGTTTGATATCTGTGGGACGAGACCGAGAGCTCGTCTCGCTACCTCTGGAGGCCACTTCTGGAGGTCAACGTTCAAGATAAGCCTCTTATCGCCAACATCGCACTGCTACATTGATTCTTTGAGACAATTTTGAGTAATGAATACGCAATGAACATATACATATTCATCGCATCATCTAGTATTTTATATAGATACTTAGTTACAAATTTTGCATTATACAATGGGTGTTTTATAACAGCATAAAATTTCTGCTATCCGGTACCAAAATAATCGACTTATCAGAGTCTGATACAAGAAAGATAGCGATTAGACTGATAAGTTCTTTGTTATTTTAATGAGATAGATGACACATTTTTTTATAGAATAGAACCGATGCATATTCAGAGTTGTGCTTTAAGTACATGTTGTCATCATAACAGAAAAATAGGTCAGAATATATTATTGAGTCATCCCCTCTAAATTCATATCATCGACCCAGAAAGTGATTAATGATGAATGAATATCTCTATAGATATACTCGCAGAAAGAACCATGTTGAGACACCGATGAACTCCAAAGAGTGTTTTGGATTTGATTTTCCCTTCGTTCGGGTGCCCCAACATTTATTATTTCACACCGGACGATCTCGCTTAGTCCTGTTTTACGACACCCTTCGGGCGATGCTGGTCCGGAACAATCTACGTTATTTTATCGTTGCAAGGAGTAGGTTATAGTGAATATCATCTGGATAGAAAAGGACTTGCTTCTGCTATTTCACATTGTCACTTTGCCCGTATTGCCGTCGGTGATGGTTATTACTTGTATTATGGTATGTTGGAATCGTCCATGGGCCCTCGAAACTAAGTTCTGTAAATATGAGTTTTGACAAGTACAATAAAACATAGTTTCCATTTGTACAGAAACTGAATATCTGCCTACATGATTGGTTTCAAGTAAATAAAGACACGAAAACGTAATTCGTTGAGTTTTTGATTAAGATAAGATAATTAAATATATTCTACACGGTTCAAATGTATAAATATGCATGTATGATTACTTAATTATTATTACTCAATAGGACTATCAATAAGTACTGTTCGTAAAATATTTTAGATAAGACTTTACATTTAATAGCGATGAAATAAAAAGTATAGGCAGCTCAAATTTGACAGTTAGAAACACCAACTCGCGTATCTTGAGATTATTTTAGCCACCAGACGCTACTTTGACACGTTTGACATGAATTTAAAGTAAGATTGTGAATATTTTGCTGTGGAAAGTTAATGCATATTTCTCGTTGCCACAGTGTAACATTCTTGGGTAGAAGCAGAGAACCAGCAGATAAAGAATCGATCGAAACTCATACGGAGCAGAACTCTGTAGGGACTATTTGCATAGTTCCAGAGTGGGCGGTGGCTGCCTTAATGTAAGGGTGCATTGATGTGGTTGTAGGTGTTCTGCGATATCGTGGTGCGCGACGGGGAGATGGTGTGCGTGGAGCTGGTGGCGCGCGGGCGGGGCGGCGCCGCGCAGGCCGTGCTCTTCCTCGGCTCCATCCGCTACGACGCGCTCACCAGGGTCTACGAGTCACGGGTGAGCTCATCTGCTTCCTTCTCCACCAAACAGACATCCAGGTCATGCCACCAATGCGTTACCCGACGAGATTTGCTGCAAGGGCAGGCTTTACGTTTCTAGATAGCTAAAGGTGTTTTCTGTTAGAATTTATAAAACTATTTCTATTTCTAAAGCCTTTCCGGTGTGGTGGATGACATGAATCAAAAGGGAGTGGATGACAGCTGACTGCGTTTATTAACATTTATATATCCTCGTGTCAAGTGAAGGTGAGATCGTGTATTTGAATCTCCTTCTGTCTCGCAGACATGTGAACATCGCTGTTATTATCGAGAATACGATAATTCACACACAATGATCTCTGCAACGTTGCCATTGCACCAACCCTTTGTGATTTCTACAATTCTAGCCAACTTAATTAAATTATGCATGGTAAAAATAACACATTTCAAAGTTACAAAATTTTACAACACCATTTCATAATTGCCAATCACCGCTAAAACTAGTAGTACAGCAGGTACGTACCTTTTATTGTAAATATCAAGCGACTTGCAATAATCAAAGTAGGGATGGACAGTAGTAACGTGCCGAGACATGTGTGTGTAGTGCAACAGGCGACCGGTGCGGTCCGGGCTCTGAGATGGGTGGTTCGGGCGCTTTCATCGGACCAGGGGTTTGATGACGTCACCCCTCCTCGGCTTTCTTACACACTATTAAAACCGTTTATGGCAGTTAACAAACCTTTTTTTTAAGTGGAAACAGCCGATTGTTACTAGGAAATATTTCGATTTCTGCGTGGTTAGAATTTGCTACTTTTTAATTCTGTTTTTATAAGTACATGTATATTATGTAAATCGGAAAAATATTTATGTTCTTCTACATTTTTTAAATCAAATAAACTACACAGCAAAAGAAGGTAATTTAGGTAATGGAAATTCCAAGCAAGTTTTTCTTCAATTATTTACATTGTGTAAAATTACCGCCGTGCCACAAACCTTAATGACAGGCAACAATTATCCACTGGCAAGATAAGATTAGGATTTAAGACTTATTATTCTTGGCCGTATGTAATGGCACTTTCCACCAAACTAAATAATAGATGTGAACGAATACCAAACACTAAGCGTTGCTAAAACCACTTTTTTTACAAAACCATTATATTATTTTTAAGTCTAAAAAGAGGACACGTACCCAATACTGTAGATGATAAGTAAAACAAATATGCGGCTATATCATCCATCGCAATACCACCGAGGTCTTCTTTCAATACCGGTATCAAATCAGTATTTACCTATTCATATGCGATGAAAAGAAATTACCGTCTCAAATTATCGGAAATACCGGATTTGATCATTCTAATCCAGGTATTCTAGCGCCGGTTCGCGACGTACCTATACAGGCAACCATGCACGTGTTCTCCGGAGGAGCCTTGATACGACTGTCGCTCCTCAAAGAGCTGAACAGAATCCCCGGCATACGAGTTCTATTTTCGTTCGCCACTTTGCAAATGAAGTACGCCTCTCCGTCCCTCGGCTTGAGTGCGTTTCTATTCTCTTTAAGCGAGATTGAAATAGGGCCGGTCTATTTTTGTTTGTTTACATTCGGCCAGGCAAAAAAGTACAACTATGTATTATTCCTCCTTGCTTAACCTTCGAGAAACTAATTCAAAATGAAAACTATTATTATAAGACAAGACAAATAAGGAATACTACTTACAACATACATTATTATCATGAATAATTCTGACGAACAAAATTGTTTACAGTTACAAATGATCGATTGATCTCTAATTTAGCTGGTAAATGCAATGTTTCGGTGATGATGATAACTTAACATGTGATACGGTGTTTCGGTGACATCTATTCAGACTATTAAAGTCAGCTAGACATACTGAACGATCACTGTTTTAGTTATTTGCTATCCATACTGGATAATAATGTCAGATAAGAGTGTAAAGTTAATCTAAGAATTCTATTTGCACAACGTTGTAATAGTTATTTGTTATACGTGAGAGCAAAGTTGCTTTTTAACCGCGCGCTCAATTTTGATGACCGAGCTAGCGAAGGTTTCTAAAATTAAAATAAGAATCCTGAACGTTAGCGAGGGAATCAAAAGAGCACAAGGGGAAAATCTTTGCACTCGAGTGCAACACGTAACTTTTCATCCCCCTCAGCGAGGAAATGGCAAAATGCAAAAAAAAAATACAATCACATTATTGAAAGTTTCAGTCAATTCTATTTACACCCTGACACTTCCACACCCATCCTACCAAACACACACACCCAAATCACACATAACATCCATCCAGACACACCCACAATATCCACCCAGACGCGCACGTGCAAAGCAAATTAATAAAAACACCAAGAAGGTTCCGTTCCAAGAATCTGAATTTTTAACAAATTAAAAAGGTTGCTTTATAAATTCGACATCATAGAGGTGCAATAGGTTCAGAATCATTTTTTTTAATAATAATAATAATAATAACTTTAGTAAAATAAGTCTTGTGGTGTGTTTGATGTTGAGAATTTTAAAGTGGTTTTCACCACCTCATCAGTCGCCATCATGAACTCTGGTATCATTCAATTCGCGCCAAGTACTCCCTAGATGCGATAAAATGTGTGACACCCATATTTTAATGTAAAATTAATTTCATACATTCCTTTCACTCACTCATTTATTCATATTAATATGAAATAAATATACTAAAGACCTGGCTGTATGGGCTAGAACCTTTGCCTTCCCTAAAAAAACAGGGAGAATTAAAAACAAATTTAAAAAATATGTTTTTCATCCCACCATCTCGGAAAAAGCGTTTTTGCTCTTCGATATCTGAGTGCAAAAGTCGTTTTTATCCTCTAGAGGTTAAAGTAAATTTGAATTTAGAACATCGTGTGCAATGAGTTTGTGAATTCATAACATCATTATACCTATTTATTTCTACCTCCATGGTGCCGAAATTATCATGCAACCTATTTTAATTTCTTAAAAACTCAGACTCGGAACCTTCTTGGTGTACTTTTTTTGTAATTTGCTTTGCGCGCGCCATTTTCTTTTCACGTCATAAATTTGTTAAAACTTAGGAGTTCCGTGACGGTCAATCAGCTTGGCGTCAATCTTGCTTTAAACATTTTGATCGTCTACAATGCTTGCTTGATGCTTGAGTCAAGCATTTAAAAGTTTTTTAGGTTTGTTTAATTTGTTTACGCTAGCAACGGAACAAAAATATACAGAAAATCAATGTGCTTGACTCAAGCTGATTGACCGTCTCGGAACTCCATTAGGGACGGTAATTTTTATTAGGTACTTACAGGTGTGTCAGGATAAATTTTGCGGGTGTGGCTGGGTGGATGGCTGGGTGTTGGAGGTGTCTGGGTGAATGGGTGTTTTGTGGGTGTGTCTAGGTGAATGGGTTTTTTGTGGGTGTGTCTAGGAGAATGGGTGTTTTGTGGGTTTGTCTGAATGGATGGGTAAGTATTGTGGGCGTGACTGGGTGGAAGTTGCGGGTGTCTGAATGGATGTTGTGGGTGTGTCTGGGTGATTAAATATTTTGTGGGTGTTTCTGGATGAATGGGTGTTTCTGGGTGAATGGGTGTTTTGTGTGTGTGTCTGGGTGATTGGACATTTTGTGGGTGTTTCTGGGTGAATGGGTGTTTTGTGGGTGTTTCTGGGTGAATGGGTGTTTTGTGCGTGTTTCTGGGTGATTGGGTGTTTTGTGGGTGTTTCTGGGTAAATGGGTGTTTTGTGTGTGTTTCTGGGTAAATGGGTGTTTTGTGGGTGTTTCTGGGTGAATGTATGTTTTGTGGGTGTTTCTGAGTGAATGGGTGTTTCTGGGTGTGTGTTGAGAGTGTGTCTGGGTTAATGGGAGGGTGTTGTGGAAGTTTCTGGGTGAAAACAGAAACTGTTGTGATTGTTTTTTTTTTTTGTATTTTGCAATTTCCTCGTTGGGGGGGATAAAAAGTTACGTATTGCACTCGAGTGCAAAGATTTTTCACCTTGTGCTCTTTTGATTCCCTCGCTATCGCTCAGGATTCTAATTTTTGAATCCTTCGCTAGCTCGGTCATCAAAATTGAGCACGCGGTTAAAAAACAACTTTGCACTCACGTACAACAAATAACTATTGTATTCACAAACACAATGCAATTGCACGCGATGTTCTAAATTCAAATTTACTTTATCCTCTAGAGGATAAAAACGGCTTTTGCACTCAGATATCAAAGAGCAAAAACGGTTTTTCCGAGATTGGGGGATGAAACATTTTTATTAGTCCCATTAGCGTTAATGGCAAATCTTTAGTATATAATATCTTTGTCGGCTTCGTTGGCCTGGTAATATTGTTTCTTCTGTTATTTTCTATTTAATTATTTTTACCGTACGCGGCGAAGGTAAAGATTATATTATAATTAGCAGTCGTCTGCTATTTAATAAGTATACAAAGATAGGCTTGCATCGAGTACGCTACACTTCAGAGCAGCCGAATATAATGAACTTGAAATAGTCTGCGGAAAATTGATGTTGGCCATGTGCGCCCGCGCACTATTCGTGACATTGGGACTAGTAATTTGTTTGTTGAGTCATTTGCCTTAACCGGTTTGGATGTGGTAAAACATACTACGGCGCAACATTGTAGTTAATCTTTGCCTATTGTAGTACGTTCTAGAAAATATACAAGTTACGAAACGCGACTCAATAATATGACGTAGGTAGGTAAATGCATACATTTATCTTAACATGCAAGAACAACCATCGGATCGGATGAGACTTCCAGAAACTTATACGTTATAGTAAACACTGAATTGTTACAAAATGGCTTCACACTTCGTTGCTCAAAATCTTGAACGGCAATTGAGTGGCCTCGTGCGTCATTCGCTACAAATTAGCATTCTTCGCTTTTTATCGTGGCTTCCGCGTTTAAACTAAGATGTTGCAAAATAAAATGGGCTCCAGTGTAGTGATGAATGCACTCGCTATACTAATATTGTCTATTCTATATTATTTGTTTTAAACTGAAGTCGTGAAAAGTATGTTAAAAGCAAAATTTAGTTTTTGAAACATGTTTAATGCTTATTAACGGCAAAGTTTTTCGAAAGATCTTGATGTTTCTTCTTCATGTTTTCTTGTTGTGATCTTGTTGTTTTCGGATTTTTATTTCTGCCTAGCCTATTGGGTGTTACCTTACGGTAAAGTGTTTGCATTTAATTTTGTTTATTGAAAATTCGACCAAGAGATACTACACCCAGTCTGTCTACGCGTTGAGATGCGACGCCGCCGGTTTCAAAGTTTGTGGGCCGAAAATAACTCTTTAGAGAGCCTATGTCAAGGCTAACCTTTGTTGTAAGACACGCCGAATTTTTTATAAGCATTTGTCAACGGATAGATGTTTACAAATAATACTATTATTTGTGGAGCTGTTGTGACTTCTAATTCCATAAACGTTAATTAACTAATTAATGTTTATCTGTAAACTCAAAATGTTTATTGATTACATGCTAATGGGAGGGTGCGACGTCAGAATTCAATAGAGTGGGTTTCTACAAATTCGACAAATAGAATGATGTGATTTATTCATTAGGTAATACTGTTATTTTCCAAAAATACGTCAGTATTTTGAAACTATTAGTAGGTAGGTACTGGAAAATGTAGTATATCACAATTTAATGTAATTATTATGTTATTTATTTATCTATGTAGGTATGACTATACGAAAATGTTTATCAACTATAAACATTACAACGTTAAACTTCTCATAGAAATGCGTATTATTTAAAATCGCATCCTTGATAGATTTGGCAACTGCGATCTTGAATGAAACTTGCCATAAAGTACACGCAACTTTGAATATACCTATTAATCGATCTGTATGTATTCGTTCATAACAGTGTCCTGAGATGCCGAAAGCAATGGATTATTTATCAACGGATATTATATGGTTTTTCATGCACGCTGTTTTAAGTTCTGAGGCTCATGTATAGTAAGAAGATACCTACTTACACAAAATCAGCACCAAAATTTTTCTTATGGATCATCTTTTAAAGATAATTTTTTAACACACACACTCAAAAGATAAGGTAGTACTACTAGCACTGTCACAACGATGACATTATCTTCTGTATAACGCAGTTATCAAAAAGATAGAGATTTTATCATCACATGACGAGTGGACTTAATTGGGAATAGGGCTTCAGAATTGCAGCCGATTGTTGTTAATCCAGATTCCATGGATACATCTTGATTAACAATGCGTGTATAATATGGCAATAGGCTTTGGCCTATTTTCACGCCTTTATTATTTCATTTGCATAATGTCGTGTATACCGTTGGATACTAAGCTCACAGATATGTCTCAACTTGGTAGGTAAGCTGCGCTGCATTGTATGATATTTGGTATAATAATATAAAGATGCATAAACATATCTCATAAGGTAAAATACAGATAAAATACATAGAGTAAAATACAGATTCGCGATCTCTGATTAATCAATGCCTTAATAAAATATTTCGTATCAATTTAGTTCCATACTTAATCCATTAAAAACCTGAACGCCTCAAAACAAACCTCTCATTCGGGCAATTCAACGAATCTAGAACTCAGACTAGACGGCTATTGTATGCAGGATGCTGATGCTACTCGACCGCAGATGCCGCAGTAGCAACATTAAAACCAATGAAAACGTCTATACTCTCGACTGAATAGCTATTACTCTTATATAGCTACATACATCACGCCTCCACGTTCTCCCACAAGGGTAGGCAGAGATCACTTCTTTCCACATGCTATGCTATTCTTACCTAAAGTAAGGCCACTGAGACGTGATAATGAACGTAAACAATGTTGATGAGTCTTTTAATATAAAATACAAAAATAAAAATGTGTAATACCTTTTTCTGAAAGTAGCTAATCATTTTGATTTTCTAAAATGGATGATGTATGTTAAGATACATCTTTCTTATTTTTAAATGCATTTCGTCAATAAAGATACATATCAAAACTGTTTACATTTTGTATCTCGTTATAATGGCTAGAGTTTACATACCTTTTTCGCTTCATCCAATCTCATTAATTAATGCCCGTCGGTTTCAGGTACTCTTCACCTGGGCCATTTTTAATAGACTATGCTTGTCAAATAGTAGAAGAAATATTCTGATAGCTATCACGGTAAATACTATGTCATCACTAGCTTGGCAACAGGCATAAATGTGTAGGCGCTGTATATGTTATGATGGAGAATAGAATAACAATCGTACATGATAATGTCAACCCGACGCGACGTGACGATATTGCGCGATTGAGCGTATCGCCGGCTCTCAATTAAATAGAGGCGGCCTTGAACCTATTTGCGAATTACGAGAAGAATGCATGACATCAGCGCTCGCCAATAAGTTCTCAGCGATCGATGCTCCTTTATTGATATTATGGTTGTTGTTAAAATGGTTAGCGATTATTGTTGAAAAATAACTAACTCTAATTTAGTATCATACGCATCACTAAAAGATTTGGAAGACTTATTATAATAGCCATTATTATTTTTTCATGAACAGCTGTAGCATTTAATAACGTCTCCATAAATAACCAATTATATTCATCATCACCACTACATAGATACATAAAATCACGTCTTTCCCCTCGTGTATTATCTATTTTTATTTCCTTTAATTTAAACTGTTTGATTTACATACTATCAACACTGTTTTAGGATATTAGGATATTATCTAAAACAAAACTGTCAACATGCTTTTACTATTGTAATGATATCTTATCTGACTATAGTGATACGTCTCTAAATAACTTGGAATGGAACTTGGCTGTTCAATGTAAGGCTCAAAATTTCGATAGTGTTGAAATATTTATTAATTAATGTAGATATTCTTCCTTGATTTCTTCCTTCAGTCTCATTAGTTGAATTTAAACTTACGATAAATTGCAGTGGCTCGTTTTGTTTTTGGAATTTATAATTTGCCTCTTAGTAGGTATATTGCGAATGTCGTCACGGTTAAAACATTTGACTGGTAACGCAAAGATAAGAAAACAATGACCGAAGTGAAGTGCTTATCAAAGAGCATTACTAATATTGCACGAGCGGTGGCAGACGCTAGTTGGCCGCGGTGACGTCACCCGCCCACGACCGCCACCCCGGGCGCCGCCCCCGCCCCCGCCCCTCGCCTGGAACCGTGTCACCCCGGCGCGGGCAGCCAGCTCATTACAAACTAACTGACTGAAGCCGATACACAATTATCGTTTCAGTTGCTCATACACTGTTTGACTATGTACTCATTCATTAACACTGATTTCTACATTTAACTTACGTAGTCGGGTGAGACTGGTATATTTATATAAATGTTGTTTACAATGTAGCTGTGACTAGTTTTCTAAAAATATTACTGTGTGTATGCTATGAACATAATGGACAAATTACAGTGTTTGAATAGGACCATTATGACAGCTGATTTAAGCAAACCAAAATATTAAACATATTTAGCACGTTTTGAGGAACACTTTTACTTAAATATAACAATATTCATTCACTTGCCACATAAAACCTAAAAGCTAAGTTCTTTGAACGACACTCTTTAAACAAACCTTTCTAGTTCAAACTTGTTCAATGTATATTTTACCAGACTAGACGTACATAAAAAATGATACCAAAAGACTGTCTGCTACTATCTACTATCGTGCAACCAAATGACATTACCCAGCTGCCTGCGTGCCTGTGCTGTATTTATTTCGCACTACGAGTCGGGGTTGAACCAAGTATGCCGGTGCGTCAGAGACCTTATTCATCTCAGAAGATTGTAAATCATAAAAATAAATCAATGTGCAGTGCTAAAATATATAGGTTTGAGGTATTATTAAATCTGTGGGTTTGAGCTATCTAAAAGAGCCTCAAAATAGGCAATGACTGTCCCATCATTGTCCTTGGTACCCAACCCAATTAAGTTAAACTAGTCGTCGGGTAACGGATGCCGCATCCCAACAAGCGTCCTGTATGTTTCTGAATGTTGGACTGTAAAGGAGACGAGAAAGTTGCGATGTATGTGCGGCGTGACAACAATGGATAAAGTGAGCAATGAGTTGTCAAGAGGATGTTCAATCACGGTTCTATGTGACGGTAAATTGAAAAATAAATCTTACTTCAAGTAATGCTATTTTATTCAGTACACGGGGGCTGTTGGCTTGACAACCAGTACTGTTGTTATATGTAGGCGTGAGGGAAATGACTTCCACGAGGTCTGCACGCGGGTGCGCGTATAGGTATATGGACGCGAGCGTCGGGCGACGGCGACGCGGCGTCGCGGCGTCGACTTGTTGGTATCTCCGCCCCTCGGCGCGCATCGATCATTGCCCCGAGGACATAGTTTCGGCTTTATTCCCTTCCAATGTTCCAATTATCGCATCATTGTTAGGTGTCCATGGTAGCCCGATTTGTAAACACAGTACCTATAGTTTTCTAACGGCGGACCCCTATATTCTATCTACAGTCAAAAGCTTACTAAAGTTTAGTTGCCTGGCATTTTTTGTGACAATACGATAATAACAGAAGTTGCTAAGCAATTATGCTGTGTACGTCTATCTTCATTTGTTTTAATGCAATAGTTACTAAGGGCCGGGTTTTTTGTGCGTAGAACTAAACCAATTGTTAATTTTTTTTACTATTGGTTGAATATCAGAGTGGTATTTAACCATTGGTTGAGTTATTATGTGATATGCATCAAACAACCGGCCATAAGACTACAAGGCTTGTTGTGCCATGTCAAACATTTATTTTTGTATTCGGCTGAATTATTCACCGAAAACTTATTGTCCGTTAGAGGACGACAACTTTAGTGTATTTGTTTACTTGTAGCCGACACGTCTCTAGAGGCGGGTGTGATCAAAACTTTAAAGTACATCATTCTAGAATCTGAGTCCCAGAAGTTTACCTTATTTATCATTTATTATATTAAATGACTTTAATCCATTGGTTATGTCAGTCCTATTGAGACTTATCTTAAAGATAAGTTTATCTTAAAGAATACAAATTGGCTGAGCCAGAATGCTTTGGACAACGCCAACATCATTTTAGTTCATTCATCTGTACTTTGTATAGTTTACCTACTTAAAAATACCTATTTACACCCGTTTCACTTTCACATCATCTTTGCGAGGATATATTTTGATATTAATACTTTGGACGCCTAGTCGTTTCAGCGTCCTTAGGTGGTCTGTCGCCGGTGGATGTCCGTACTTGTTACGATTTCCTGCTTCCGAAGTTGAGGCGCCCGTGACGTCACCAGTGACCACTTAGCGACGGCCATTTCTAGTCTGACCGACGTGCGGGTGGTCCGTTATCGTTTGCTCGTCGAAGTATGCAGTTATTTATATCGTAGATACTATTGACCCGTCAAAGGATTTGAAATACGCCTTCGTAAACTTAAGGAGGAGCTCGATAGCCCAGTGGCTTATCGCGCTCGGCCTGCGATTGCTTAAACTAAGCAATGTTTTGAGGTAGATCATTGGAGAGGTTATCAAAAATTAACTATCTCGAGTTCCTCTTTGCTGTGGATGGCACTTAAGCCGTTGGGCCTGGCTGCAGCTCCAGCTAATAATACCCACCAATCCGCACAGGGTCAACGTGGGGGGCTATGGCCTATCCACTATATATTCTTCTATCCATAGGGAAGGCCTGTGCCCCAGACATAAAAGTCTGGAGGACGATGACACTTGATGGATTGATATCCTGAAGACTTAGTTCGGTACACACGGGCATGTGTTCACGGAGCAGTCTCAACTACGAAGAATCAGTCGAGCCTGTGTTTATAACAGCGGCACGCGACCTCAGCGAAACATGATTGTTAGAGTGCAGTTGGAGCGCGCGCCCATTGTGGTGCATTTGGACTTTTGGAGTGCCGCCCGAACGGGCGCGCTTCGCTAGTCCCACCGGCCGGTTTTAGACTTCACGAAATACTTTGGCATAAATCGACTATGCAATCCATTAAATAGACTAGCACTCATAATATTATTGACTGTTTTCTAATCAATATAGCGGAGCGGTTCTCGTCGTAACGTACCGTACCCATGACATAACCTAACCTAGTTTCCGCATTTAATTAACCCCAGCTTAAAGCGAATGGAAGCCTATGAAGTTACACGGTGGTTAGCGGGTGAGATTACTGGCGCTCAATCGAAGGTGCGCCCATAACTTCGCATTGCGTGTGCCCGCTGTTTATTTGTCACACGCTATCGGTCAGCGCACGCGGCGTATTTATATGGTGACCCGTAGGAGTGACGGTTGACGCACGCGCACTGATAGGAATGAGAGCTTTAATCACTCTAAAGTAAATGCAGCAATGAATTTCTACTTCATGGAGTTGCATGCATACATACATACATACATACATACATAAATTATGCCTATATCCCGAAGGGGTAGACAGAGGTGAATTAACACCCACTTTTCGCTAAATAATTAAGCCTATTGCCAACTGCGATATATTGGACACATAAATCGCAGTATATTGCTAGGTGGTATGAGAGGAATGCTGCCGTCCATTACCCAATCAATGTCTTTACACTTAGTCGTCTTGTACGACAGACGACTAAGCAGAATACAATTTTCACTACAATTTTCATTCAAAATTGTATTCTGCTTTGCCGTCACCACACGGTCTATACGGTTATAGCTAACCTTTTTTAATAAGACGAAGAGCATTGCGTTGCAAAGGACAAGACCCGGCATTGTTTGTATGTATGACATTGACTTGGCGTAGTGCAATTACTTGAAACCGACGTATCCTACCACAATGGCGAATCGTTAGCAATGAGTGCGCAGAGGACAGCGCACATAGACGTTATTTTTACAAAGACGAATACATAATTTGCATACAATACTTGACATCTGTGACAGTTGGGACTACAAGCTCACTCGAGACTCGATCGAGGACATTGCCGTCCACTTGGGGACTACTGTTAGGTATTATGAATTGCCCACGTAACATGTTGGGTCGTGCCAATGTTTCCTGCCAATAGTTTCCTCTTAGGGCAACGGCACCTAAAGTGACGGAGTGTATTGTTTTAACATTCTTGCGCGTTCATCTCGGAACGAGAACTCCCAGTTGTTTACCGTGATAAATATCGCCTGTAACACGCAAATCTCGAACGGTTAAACTTATTTATTATTTTTCGACGATCATCCATCACAGGCC
>OZ008345.1:23279-101644 GCA_963931975.1 Cataclysta lemnata
ATCCTCGACCACCGCGAGGAGCCGATCCTGACGTTCTGAGCGGCCCCGGACCACGCGACCTCGGATCTCGCCTCACGGACATTGCTTTTTATATTTACCATTAAGTTTGTCAATAGTGAATATGGTGGACATTAAAAGGTACAACACTATACAACTGTATAAAACTGACGTATTACAAAGAACATGACATGGCGACCAACGAGTCAATGTAAATGGCCCTGCCTAGGCCCTCATGTCAGTAGAAAGCAAAGGGACATAATATTGTTTTCGACGATTTCTAATTTTATATCAGTTTGAATTCAAAAACAAGTAGCCTGTATCCTGTTACTTGTTATGCTGCCTGCCTGTCGGTGCCGGTCACCTCAATTGCATTCCTCCTTACTCGTTGTTGTTTAAAATAAAAATTGGTCGCGAATATCCGATCAAGCCGACAAGAATATTTTAGCTAGTATTTATAATTCTAAATTTGCAATGTGATATGAGCAAAAAACATGGCCATGATGCTCAGGTTAATCATAAGTAAACCCCATAAATGCGACAGCTACAGCCGCAACAGAATACATTCCGCTTTTGGCATTTGTTGTATATTATGTCAGCAAGTAAATAATTTTCAGATGATCTTGGCTCATTGTGAGTTGACTTACAGTATATTTAATTATTAATGTTTATTTATCCTTGATAGCCTAGTCTACTATAATCCTAAAGACGATTGGCAGTAGTGTAGTCCAGTCTGTACCAGTCCCAAGCAGCTATTGTGGTTCAATGCTTTGCAAAGTTCATATGCAATAGATAGATCCAACTGGACCGCAGTGCTGTGTAGTTTACCACAGCCCTTTTGACTCCGCATCCAAAACTTCTCATCGTGATACTAATTTAATTATTATGCAAAATGTGGTTATCAATCCCATGATTACAGATTATTGTATTAATATTTTCATAACTACTGATATTCGTTGTAAACAGTTAAGTTCTTAAAATAAGAATTATTTAACCTAATTAATACAATTATCAATAATGATTGCAACAAAAACTACCCTACCCTAGTACCCTAGGGGAGTAAAAGTGTCATATAATATACTTATGCTACACATATTTTGTTGACCTATCTAAAATTATAGGTTAACATTTTGTGTTTTCTTCTTCTTTATAATTATTAAGACTAACATACCTTTTTAGTTTGCCTTCATTTTGCTGTCGCTAAGCGCACATAATTATTTTTAAATAATTAAATTGGCAATTGCAATAAATGTAAGTACCTATTTATATTTGTGTGAATATTATACATCGCTATTCAATACAGTGTGACTACCGTCTGTAATAACTTTAATTTAAAATTCGTTCCTGAATTAAGGATATTATTTTGTAATAAATGTTTGTATATTGAGTTAGTTACTATTAGGTTAACTATTATTGTGATCTGAGACATTTTTTGTTTTATCGCCCTTGGTATAGAATGTGCTATTCTAGTCAAAAGGGATACAATGTAACAAGTAATTTGGCGACTCCTTACTCGGGACACTGCGGGAAATAGTCACGTCACAGACTTTTAATTTTTACTACCGATTATTTTTGTACAAATGGTTTGTTTTCAACGACGTAGGATAGGGTGTGATAATATAACTAATTAATTATAGTGTAATGAATTGTTATACGGAGATGTATTTATTCGTGTAACGGACGACATCATAAGTAGATTAACACTTTAGTTGCCTGTCATTTCCACGGCAGTGCATTGGCAAAAATAGTTGCCGCTATTTTGTATACATTTATTACTGTGACAAGGTACTCAAATGTGCTAATCCAATTATGATGCTGACCATACAGGCAATATACCTATAGTATATTCTAACATTGTATTGTATTTTGTTGATTTATTTTGAACCGTAAAGTAAGACAAGAAAGCTCATAACCAGTTACTAAACTATTCAATGTAAAGGTCGCACTTTTCTAATTACAAGAATTAGTTATTGAGCTTTGTTGGACCGCTCCTTCTGAGCAGGGCGCTCACCGTGAGTACCTACTATTTGACTATTATTCACATTCTCTAATTATGCATTAAGTGGTTGTTATCTACTTAAGTAGTTTTATAGTATTTTATCGAAATTACTTTGGCTTATACCGTGACATTAAAGGTTAGCAAGTTAAGTAACATCCTGCCTAGAGGAGCAGAAGTGGCCAATCTTTTCGAACAAATAGACAATATTATACAAATAAATATATGACACTGACGTAATACAGAGAAAACAACATGGCGCCCTTCATGTCAAATGTAAGAGTAGTTGTCAAAAATTTACTATTGTTCGAAAACGTTATACCTTTTTTTTGGCTAGACCCCAGGTCGGCCAAGTGGTATAGACAGCCGCGTCCGTATTAGAAAAATAGATCAGCTAAGTATATAGTTATTTATCTTTTTAATATTAATTAGTTGTGGCTAATTAATATTAAAAAATATTGAAAATAGTTTAAATACAACATTGATTGATAACCTATGTACTATGCAGTTTACCTGCGCCTAAGATTATTAACTTCCAAAAGGAATTGATTTATAGGGGTTCACTATTTATGTAGAGACATTGTCTCCGTATAACAATTTGTTATAGTAAGGTACTAATGTATGGAGATGTATTCTACACGAGACTACGCGTAGTTCGATATTTGTATGATTTGACTGATAAATAAAGTACTGAGAGCATTACTTTGACGTTTCATTTCTTTTAATAAGTGGTCTAACTAGTGGTCGCGAGTAATTCAACTGTCTTCACTAAAGTTGGCGTGTCTATCACCGTCGAGCCGTAGCGTAGGTTGATGCGTTACTGAATCATTGCAGTTTCGATTTAGCAGGACATTAGCCGTCTGCATAAGGGCTGTTTCTACACTCACCCATTGACAGCATCAAGCACCAAGATATTTCTTTGATCTTGAAGAATACTGCGGAACAACTGAGTCAGAAATCTATAAGTAGAATAGTGTTGTATCTCGAGTCGGTAGAAGGTACTTGAGTCATGTCGAAAAGAAGAATTTCGCACTGGCAAATGTTTATCATTACTTAGTGTTGTTTATGATCAGATTTTTAGTTTAAAATGAGTCACAAAATCACTCATTACCTCTCTGATACCTAAGTGTAAATGTCGTAACACCCTTTTCCAAATACTATTTACCTGAAACAAAGAAGAACACTATGTAAAACTTCAGTATAATTTATATAATCATACAAGTTTGAGGAACCATTTTCCTGAAGCATGTTTTGCTTCAGGAAGGTAGAATTTGTAGGCAAATTATATCATGCACAAGTATGAGCAGTACTTAGAGATTAGTGAAATTGGAATGTCTGTGGGTAGGTAAGAATAATTTCGCCCCTTTGTTGGTAGAGTGCGCGCCAAGTTAGCCTGCGTGTGGTCAAAATTGGAACTAAAGTTCCGTCTGCTATTATCTGGCGCGCACTCTAGTGACTACATAATACGAGTCTTCGCATCGATTTTCCTAATATTTATCTATAAAGTACATTGAGTAGTCAAATTCTTGGAGAAGTCAATTTATTGGAATCCCCGTTAATGATAAACGATCTATTAGATTTCAGTTGTTCATTATAAAATTCATAAAAATACAATATTGATATTCGGGTCTCGTCTTGCGTGTTTTATTTTTTAAATACAGCAAACTGTATCCAGCATTTAGGTAATTTATCTGGTAAAACCGTCGATTACGTCAATTCGAGATCGTTTGACTAGCAAAAATACATACTTAAAGATTTTCGGAGTGGTATAACCACCATATATCACATAATAGGCATATTATACTAGGTATAATAATGATTCTGAATCGTCTCAAGAACACCTATAATGATATTGCTAATGACGTCGACATCTTCCAGACCTCATTGACTCAATTCAAGAATAAACTTTTTCACATTGTTAACATTAATATTTTAGATAAGTAGATTGTTATCGTATTGTAAAATTTTTTGAGCTCACTGCTTTAGATTAATCAGACTGCGTTTGTACAAAAATGTAATGCTGTGTACACCTGTAAAGGCATTTCATAGTGTCCTATATTATTGCTGTTAGATATAAGTTATTGAATGTATTATGAATATGTCGTTGGTGTATCAAAATAAATAAATAAAATAAAATGATGTACCTACCTATACGTAGATATATACAAAAACCACAATCATATCCCCGAAGGGGTCGGCAGAGATATAGATACAATTAATAAACAAAGTTGACTCAGGGCCTTCTTTTATAATAGCAATTTTAGGGTTAAATGTTCTGTAAGGCAAATAAGAAGATGCTTTGGTTGCGGGAATGATACTATTATCTTTCTAATCCCAATCAAGAGCCAATTTAAGATGAACCCAGAAAGGAGAGAGCGAGATGCGGCCGTGTGTAAGGAGACGAATGATCAGCTAATTAGTAAGTAGGAAGTGTGTAATCAAAATGTGGGATGGCGGGCCGTGGGCGACGACGGGACGTCGGGCGTCGCCACTCCGCGCTCATTACCGCCACCGCAACGCCGCACGCTGCAGGTGAGTCACCAGATCCACATCTCTCATTCGCTCACTATCCACTTTACAAAAACTCTAAAATACTAAAATAAACGAGTTTTATACTCAGTGCAGTAACTAGACAACCCTAGAGGGTTGTTGACCGTTGCTGGTGTCAGCTAGGCAACGGCCGGCTGAAAAACCTAAGCCAAAACCTTACGCAGTATGGATTGAAATGTTGTCCCAATCGCTCTCTCTGTTCATCGGTTTCTCAACGTAGCCCTTTCATGTCCATCACTTTTCTATAAAATATACATTCATCACTGCGTGATGATATTAAACAAAAGTCACTGCACGTCTTGATGACGTATCTAAACTAGAAACGGCTGGAAGCTGGAAGTGTTACTGTAATGATAATCAGTGTAGCTACTTATAAAGCTTTGTTTTAATTTTAACGGTCACTAGTAAAACGCGTGGAGTGTTACATTGATTTTCCGTCTAAATATTTGATTTGTTTTTCAAAGTAATCTTTTAGTAGTAAGATTTTGGTGGTTAGAAAAAGAATTTCGAAAAATTATGGTCTTGAGGCGGGAATCGAACCCGCGTTCGCTGCTATCCGGGCAGGTGCCTGACCGCTCGGCCACCCAAGACACCAATTAACTTGCCGAATTTAACTTGCGGGTTCGATTCCCGCCTCAAGACCATAATTTTTCGAAATTCTTTTTCTAACCACCAAAATCTTACTACTTATTTTTCTAACATTTATATAATGTTAAAATTAAAAATCGAATAGTAATCTTTTAGTAATATCTCAAGTCAATTAGGTCGGTCCACTAAACAAATAATATACACTTATGAACAAGTGCATTATTATGTATGACCCAATTCGCGGCATCCGACCGAGTTCTCAGTAAATCGTTATCAGTTAACTTCATTAAAATTCTGTTTCTTTTTAAATTAATCCGTTCCATGCAATCCCTAAGCTGGTGAAAAGGACTGTAAATTTTAAATGCCTTTCTCCCACAGGGGTAGGCAGCAGCGATCTCTTCTTTCCACTTGCTACGATTCTTACATACGTCTACTTCTTTCGTTACATCCAATCTCGCTTTATGTGGGTCTGCCTATTCGTCTACGTGAGATATACTTATTTGATATGCCCTCGTTATACAAAGTATTGCTTATCATCGTATTACAGCTGTTAAAGAGTGTAGTGGTGTATGATGGGCGGGCGTAAGGCGGGTGCCCGCTGTCGCACCTAATTCTAATGGCATGTGGACAATAGTAGGTATGAAGGCATTTGACGACCATATTTTTCAGTTTACTATCTAAGTGTCAATTCTGTCTGTCTAGTCTACCCTCAAAATATTACCTAAGTATATACCTACGTTGTATAGAAAAGTGCCCCGGCCGCCTGACCCGGTTTGGTCTGATGCAATGTTATGTTAGCAGCCTTGACCCGGGCGCAGCCCTCCTGGCAAAAACCATAGACTCGGTTTACCTAGACACAGACAGGTGTGCATAACACTTACCTATACGGTTGAAGCGCGAAACAGAGTAATGAAATTTAATCTTCGCCTACTATTACTTGGATTTGGTTGATAATAAATTACAAGGCAAGCTTCGACCCTTTTACCTAGCTTAGCCAGAGACTAGGTTCTCCAAACCGATCGATCCTGCACTGCCCGTATCCTACGGTTTCCCCGCAATCTTTACCAGTCTGTCTCTCCAGTAAATAGAAGGAATTCTTTCTATTTTGGTCGGTAATGAATAATGAAACTACTAGAAATTGGTGCGTCAAGTTTAATTCAACTTGATGCACTTACAAAGCTGATATGCGATTATACGTGGGTTGATGTGCGAAGTTGATAAATCAAAATGAACCGCCGTTCTTCTAAAATAAATTTTACATGACCAAAAAGAATATAATAGTTTTGTTATTGTTATGAACATACAAAGATTATTCGCAATATTCGTTCGGTCAGCTCGGTGGACGCCAGTTGCCGCGACTCTTGACCCTCGTATCTGCGCCCGCGCAGATAACGCCACTCGCAGCCCGCTCTGCGTCCGAGCACCCGTCGTCGTAAGTCTCTTTTTTTATTTCTTTACAAGTATATTTTTTAATTATAATTAATACTTCTAGTGCAGGTAAATTATTAAGTTAATTACTTAATGAATACTAGGCTCCATCTAGTTCAGTATCTACACGAATGTCTAGTTACTATATTATGATCAAACAAAAACCACTTTTTAACTACGCAATAATCAGGATGAGACATTTTCGTTCTGAAAACTTCGTAGTAGGAACTACATTTTAGCTACCTATGGTTCGCACATACAATTATGGCAATGGTGTGGAAATGCCTCGCTAGCCAGGCTGACTTGAAAAAGGTCCTACCACTCTACCACCAACCAAACCGAGTATAAATGTCGCCTCCCCAGATTAGATTCCCCTGGAGATCGAACCCGAGGCCTCTGGGACTACTAGACCACAGGGGCGGTTATGTTTGTTCCAGCAGGTGCTACCGAGATGGCAGCGAGCTTGAAGGTGTGGTGGATGTTGGCGAGCGTGTGGTGTTGCGCGCGGGCATGCCCGCTGCAGCCCGCGGCGGAGCTGCATGCCGGGCCTAAGGCGCCCGGGGACAACTTCTACCGGCTGCTCGTCAACGGGGAGGTGGAGCGGTACGCGCCCGGGCAGCGATATGTTGGTCAGTTCTGCATCTCTCAGTCTCTATTGAGCACCCACTTTACATGCAATTGATTATGCCTGTTTCACACGAGGGCAGAACAGTGGGATAGAACAGTTTGGAAGCACAGCTGAGGCGTTTCAATATAGGTCAGTCGGTCCGCGTAGCAAACGGCAACATTTACGAGTGTCCTGCCCTCCTGGGCTGCTGCCTGCACTGCCCTGGCCTCGCGTTCACACAAGTCCAGCCGCAAACAGCCGAGTGGAAAAGGTGGTGGGGGGAGTAATCAACCCCTAAAATAGGCCGGCGAATTATTAACTGTTCTGCCTTGGTTACTGTTATAATAAGACAGCACTATGATGTACTGTCCTGTGGCCGTACCATGAAGTATTAGTGCGATCCAAACGCGGATGACAAAACGGGACGCCGCTCTACTCGGCTTATAGCGTTGTCTCACTTTATCAATGGGAATTGGGTCGCGTTTAGAGTTGGTGGTAAGGCCCCTGTGCGTTCAAACAGTAGCAGTACTGTACTTTCCACTTTTCTGCCCTCAGAGAAACAGGCATTACCGACAAACTTAAATAGCGGCGTGTGGTGACGGCAGAGCAGAAATTGTCGTACACGGCGACTAAGTGTTAATGCAGTGATGAGAAAGGAGAAACAGCGGTCCCATTGTAACACCTAGCAATATACTGCGATTTAGGTAACCGATTTAGCAATGGCAATAGACCTGCCCCCTATTACATAGGATAGAACTGGTAGTTGGCGTAACGTGGTTGTTGATATACCTGGGCCTAACCCTTCGGGGATATACAGCCGTGATTTATAAATGTATGTTTATGCTAACTTAGGCATAACAAGACTTAGGGCCTGTTTCACAATCGACAAGTAAGTTCTAAGTAGCTTACTTCGCCGATCATTTGACAGTTGTAATATGAAATATATGTCAATTGATCTGCAAAGTAAGCTACTTCGAACTTACTTTTCGATTGTGAAACAGGCCCTAAAAGTAAAAAAAAAGGTTACGAATTTAGATTTCCATTTTTAAAGTCACTGTGCATATTTTAGTAAGTGTCGTACTCAGTTTTGAATGAATTAGCACTGTATGCATCTGTAAAAATCATGGCATGACGTGTCCATTTACTAGCTGAATGGATTGAAGTGCCAGCTTTTGGTAGCCATTAGCTAACTGAACATTGGCGTTTGGCCTATTCATGACATTCCTAACTCCACTTGAAATGTTATTTAGTTTTCGTTTCATGTTCAATTAAAATAAAACACAAATTGAAACTATATATATAAGGAAGCGCTATTTCTAAGTTAGTATCCATTGCTCCTGTAAACATTTTGTCGGCAATGATATTATTACGAAACATAGCTTGCATCAATTTTACAGTGATAATTTAATGAAATAATACTAAAAACCTTTATCTAGGTCATGTTGTGGTAAGGTGGATGATAAGTGTGGGAGTTTAATGAATCTTCTTTATGCCCAATGACCTGCCATATTAATTTTGCTACATAAAGGCGGAAATTAGTAATTAATTAACGATAGGTACCCCCCTTATTCATAAAAACAAAATTCGGTTAAATATAAAATACGGTTTTCACATAATACTCTTTTGTCTCTTTCTGTGATACTGTGTTTACGCTGTGATGAAAAGAAAAAGACCCGTAATTAAGTTTAAACAAGGAGTTACGAATTTAGAAAAAGGTATTTGCTCAATTACAATTAAGACCATTGTTATCTAAAAAATCATTACTATGCCCCATTTACACTTCCTTAAAAATAGGTATAAATATAAATATATATAAATAAAAATATACGTATGTATGTATGTGTGGTTTAATTAAATAATGTTTCGTGGTATTTTGACCGGAAACTTATTGTTTTATAGTAAGCGCCTTATCACAAAGTAGCAATTAATTAATTCTGAATGAATTATAGTCTGTTATACTAACGATGAATGATGAATAAAGTTATGTTAGTTTTCATTTTAACTCAAATTATACCTAAATATAACGGAGTTCTGTTAAATACCGTATTATTAAGGTACCTACTAGATGGAATTCTAGTTAAAGACAACGAATTATGTACATACAATGTAAACCTTATACCTACCTATACTCTAAACTGAATCCCATTAATAATTATCATAAATGGATAGTTCCTCTAGGTCTGGATCGAACGTATACACAGTTCAGCAGAGCGTAAAGTTAAAAGAGGTCAAGGTACTCACAATTTGCCTTTATTATCAGCTCTGATTATAAGCGCTGTTAGCTTCTATAAATAATATCATGTGTACATCACATCACAATATCAAAACTAGGTATGTGTGTGTCACTATGGTGAACGACGGGAACGCGCGCTACGCCAACATAATAATTTATCCGAATGTCAAAATACTGTAGGCATCAATTAAAGTTCATATCAAAATCATCCGTAAATGATTTTTGAAAATGTCTCGACAATTTGCGTCATCTGTGCTTCGAAAGTTTCTATCTGGTATCAAGACACTCATAGCGGTCATAATAATCAGAAAGATCTCCTCCATCCAAGATATAGTTACGATTGCCAATAAAACAACCTGCCTTTTCACAATATGAAGTCGTATTAAGCCAGCCACACTTGAATCTTTCATTACTCATCCTATGAATCTTGGTTTTCGGAACCAAGTTTATTTCGTTCGATCGAGTCGTTGCGTCTTTGTCGCTCTTATTTTAACACGCAGTGGCGTGAGAAAGACGGATAGATGTTCGTTCGTTCGTTCGGAGTTCCAGAGTAGGCCCCGAGGTCTGTTCTTTCGAATTGATATAAATGCAATTTACAAGAGGTGCATGAGGAATATGTGCGAAAGTTGAATGAAAGGTTAATTGAATCTGACGTAGATTCAGTAGCTGAGATAGAAGACATATGGAAGGTTTTTAAAGATGACGTTGTAAATGTAGCTACTGAAGTATGCGGTGTGGCGAAAAGAGGGAAAGGAAAGAGACAGAAGAGTGAATGGATGGATGGAGAAGTACAGAAGGTAGCGAAAGATAAGAAGAAAGCTTGGCAAGATTGGTTAGCAAAGAGAGCTGACCAAAGGATATGTAAGGTGACAATGGCGGATGTAGACGAAGCGAAAAAGAAATATAAAAGATTGAATTTGTTAGTGAAGAGTGTAGTGAATAGAAAGAAAGATGAACGAAAAGATGAGTTTGATAGAAAAATCTCTGACAATTTCCAAAATAACATTAAAGTTTTTTGGAAATCTGTACGGACAGCTCGAGGAAAGAGCGCAAACTCGGAGTTGATACGAGTCAGAGACAAGGATGGAAGTGTTTTGAATGGCGAAGAAAGAGTGCTGAATAGGTGGAAGGAATATTTCGAGAGTTTATTTGAAAGGTCAGATGATATAGTCCAGTCCCAGGCTAATCATGTGGAAGAAAATTTGAATGAGAATGAAATAAGTATGCATGAGATTGTGCAAACATTGAAAGGTATGAGAGCAGGAAAGGCAGCAGGGTGTGATAGGATATCGGTTGAGATGCTGAGGGCTGGTGAGGGTACCATTGCTAAGCAGCTGCACCGCCTTTTGAACCTTTGTTGGGTAAGTGGCCAAGTACCAAAAGACTGGCGTAAAGCCGTCATTGTGCCACTGTACAAAGGGTCGCAGCTGGAATGCAAAAATTACCGTGGTATTAGCCTTCTCAGTGTTGTCGGCAAATTGTATGCAAAGATTCTGATTGAAAGGATTATGAAAGAGACTAATGATAGAATATGGGACGTGCAAGCAGGATTTCGGAAGGGAATGGGATGTACGGATCAAGTCTTTTCTCTACGATGCATTACTCAGAAATCTCTGGCTAAAAGCCAACGAGTATATTGCGCTTTCGTAGACTTAGAAAAGGCTTATGACCGAGTGGTGAGGAATGAACTGTGGTCGATTTTGTCGATGTATGGGGTGAACAGCAGTCTGATACAGGCGTTGAAATCTCTTTATGAGGATTCGAACGCTTGTGTTAGGATAAATGGCGCATACACAGAGTCGTTTCGCATCGGTACAGGTGTGAGACAAGGATGTGTAGCGTCACCATGGCTGTTCAACTTATACATGGATAATTGTCTGACGAGACTAAAAGAATTTGATTGTGGATTACGAATGAACGAGTTACTTATCAAATGTCTGCTGTACGCTGATGACCAGGTTATATTAGCATCATCAGAAACAGATTTGCAGGAGATGGTAACAGTTATGCATGAAGCTTTGACAGAGAAAGGTATGAAAGTAAATGTAAGCAAGACAAAGGTTATGGTTTTTGAAAGGGATGAACAAATGACGAAGTGTGAAATTAAGATTGCGGGTGAGAATGTTGAACAAGTGAAAGAGTTTGTATATTTAGGATCTGTATTTACGAGAGATGGAAAGTGTGATAGTGATATTGAAAAGCGGGTGAAAGCTGGGAATATGGTAAACGGGGCTTTGCACACTTTTATGAACAGCCAAAGCGTGTCCCGAAAGGCTCGTATGGCTGTTCATAACGGAGTGCTGGTTCCGACATTAATGTATGGAAGCGAAAGTTGGGTATGGGAGAAGAAGCATGAAAGTAGAATAAATGCAGTAGAAATGAGAGCGTTGAGGAGCATGGCTGGAGTAAGGCTGAGCGACCGATTGTATAACAGTGTGATAAGAGAAAGGTGTGGTTTGAAAG
Organism: Cataclysta lemnata; assembly: GCA_963931975.1. Classification (NCBI taxonomy): domain Eukaryota; kingdom Metazoa; phylum Arthropoda; class Insecta; order Lepidoptera; family Crambidae; genus Cataclysta; species Cataclysta lemnata. Next base: position 35,142 of record OZ008345.1, read on the forward strand.
AAGATGTAATGACAAGGATTGAGAAAGGGATGCTCGCATGGTTTGGTCACGTCGAAAGAATGGATGAAAGGAGAATGACAAAAAGGATTTACATGGCGAAAGTGAATGGAGAAATGGCAAGGGGAAGGCCTAGGCGGATCTTTCATAATCAAATTGAAAGTCTATTGAAAAAGGGCCAGGTCAAGAGTACCCGAAACCGACGGGCATGCATGAAGAGATTGATGAGATTGGATGAAGCGAAAGAAGTATGTAAGGATCGTAGCAAGTGGAAGGAAGTGATCTCTGCCTATCCCTGTGGGAGAAGGGCGTGACGTATGTATGTATGTATGTATGTATAAATGCCAATAATTAACACTATCCGGTATCTTAAACTGTTTTCCATGGCAGTGACCCTGGTGGGTTCCCGCACGCACGACGTGGTGCAGCAGTTCAGCCGGTTCAAGCTGACCCTGGAGCCGCTTGACCCTGGCAGTCTGCGCGCGCCCTCCAAGCAGGGCCAGTTCCAGCTGTTCGCGGACACCCTCTCCAAGTTCGACGAGGAATGCGTCAACTCCGTGGTGGAAGCGGACGACCTGCCCAAGACAGAGGTGCAGGTCATGTGGAAGGCTCCGCCGACTGGCTCCGGATGCGTCTTACTCAAGTATGATCATTTATGATATTTCAAAGGTCACATCTTCCTTGTGTGGTGACGGCAGAGTAGAATACAATTGTCACCACCCCAAATCTCTCCCGTGGGTGTCGTACAAGGCGACTAAGGATAAATTAGCGATGAGGAATGGGCAGCAGCGTTCCTCTTATACCACGTAGCAATAGCAATGTACTGCGACTTTTGTGCCCGATAAATTGCAATAGGCTCGCCACTTATTACATGGGACCTAACATAATTGGCGAAACGTGGGTGCTAGTTCACCTCTGCCTACCCCTTCAGGGATATAGGCGTGATTTATGTATGTATGTATGTACATCTTCCTGTCCTGTTCCTAGTCTATCTGGGGTCGGCGCAGTATGTTTCCTGTTCCACTCATAAATAGGACAGACGTCATCAAGCCAAAGGAAGTGGCCCTTTTGATTCATATTATCTATCACACCGGAAAGGTGTTGGTGATGAATGAATGTATAGAAAAGAGACGGAAAGGACATGTCGAGAGACCGATGAATACAAAGAGTGATTAGGATGACAACAATCCAATACATATCCCTCAAGGTTTTGGCTTAGGTTTCACACGCGGCCGCCTGCTTGACACCATCCCTCTTTGGGTATACGGTTGTTGGTGGTTTGTCCTCCACCTTCACCATTCGGGTGCCTCAGTGTGCTTATTGCCGGCGGCCTACTTGACGCCAACCCTCTTTGGATATGCTGTTGTTGGTGATTTGCCCTCCACCATTCGGGTGCCTCAATGTGCTTATTGGTCTACACTGGGCAATCTCCCTTAGTTGACTTTACGGCACCCGGTAGTCCCGATTAGTCGGGCATGGCATATTTTCTTATTTTTTCGCTCCCAGCAGGCCTAGCACGGGATGTGGACAAAATCTCTTTTTGGCAGTGTTTTGTCTCGGAACTTAGTGTGAGTTAGAGCGAGAGCAAAATATTTTCTCTTCCCCGAGAAGATATTGTCCTCGTCCCTGCTACTGGTGCGAGCATGGAAGACAAGGCAGGCTTAGAAAATTATAAGATCCATTTCTGGAGATTGAACATGCAATAGGTGTAAGAAGTACAACTTTTTTATGGTGAAGGCCATGGCTTTATTACCAGGGCCATGGTGTACGAGAACGAGAGCCGGTGGTTCGCGGAGGACGGGCAGCTGACGCGGCGCGTGTGCGAGGACACCTCGCTGGCCGCCAGCGACTGCTGCGCCTGCGACGACGCCAAGTACAGGGTGCGGGCTCTTGCGGGTTTCCGCTGCCTCCAGCGGCCTAGCACGGGGACGTGGACAAGTCTCTCCCCACCACTTGACAGTGTTTTGTCTCGGAATTTAGTGGGAGTTGGAGCAAGAGGTATAGATTTTCTTTCCCCCGAGGAAATGTGTCCACGTCCCGTGCTACGGGGGCAGGTAGGGCTTAAGATATATCGAGTAAATTGATTGTACATATCCTTGCATTCTGGAATTGGGTTAGCGTCAACGCACATATAATAAAATAAAGCATTCCTGACCCGTGACCCGAAACATAGCTGACGTGACGACGGAGCAGAATACACTCGTCACCACCCCTAATCTCACCCAACCGCGGGTTTTGTACAAGGTGACAGGGTTGAGACTGCGATGAGTATTGGGTAGCGGCTTTTCTCTTATACCACCTAGTAATATACTGCGATGCGATATACTTGCCCGATAGATGGCACCTAACATAATTGTTCCATGGGACCTTACGTAATTGGCGAAAAATTTCACCTCTGCCTACCTATAAATAAGCGTGATTTATGTATGTATGTAATGTTTTTAAAGTAAGCCATTTACAAGTGGTATGTAATTCCAGGCCTTTTGTCCATGGCTTAGGTACCTACTTTAGAAACATCACAAGAACCTGTGATAGTGGCGCGCCCACAATTTGAACTGTATGTCCCCAGCTGGTGTTCGAGGGGCTGTGGTCCCCGCAGACGCACCCCAAGGACTTCCCGACGCAGGCGCTGTGGCTGACGCACTTCTCCGACGTCATCGGCGCCACGCACCCGCGCAACTTCTCCTTCTGGGGCGAGGGCCAGGTCGCCACGGACGGCTTCAGGTCAGCCCACATCGACTTTTCTTTTTTTATGTAAAAATAGGCAGAGCGTTTGGCCAATCATGCCTGATGAAAAACGATGACGAGGTCTAAGATGGTACACGCTCGCCTAGAAGATCCCTGTTCACTCTGGCCTTGAAGATGTCCGACTGTGTACTTCTTCTCGCTGCCCTTATCCTACTCCAAGTAGGGTCGGCACAACATGTCTTCTTCTTCCACTCTTCTCTATTAGACGTGAGCTCAGCATGAACTCCCCTCTTTCCCATAATCCATCCATCGCTTCTTCGGAATTGCTTTCATTTTAGGTCCATGCACATCCATACTTAACATGCCTCTAGTTACGTAACATTCATCCCTCCTCTCCACATGCCTGTACATGTGATGAGGAGGGATGAATGTCGATGATCGAATAATGAGGTAGCACGCTAAGTTGCTACCTAATTATTCGATCAACGGCGATACTTTCAGATTTCCTCTAACGTGGTCATTTCTAGTCCTATCTTTCATAGTGACGCATTCATCTTAACCTTCTCATATTTTAAGCTGCATGGATTTATCTTTCATCCCTCGCTTTCATTTTCCCACATCGACTATGTGTCCAAGAATTTTTCAAAGAACCAAGTCTTTCTTTGGAAAAAAATTGCCAACAAAGCAGGAAATGAGCAGTTTGTTTAACTATGTGACTGCTGATAAAGATGATTTTTAGTTCAAAGTTCAAAGGTGAACTATTTATTCATATAAAAATCTCTTGCACGATAAACAATATTAATAATAACATATTACTTAATTGAACACTGATAGGTCTTGGGAAATGTTTATCAGGTTTGCCATAACGACATCAGATGACATGAAGAAATGTTTGACTTACGCCAGATAGGGCAGTGTTATGCTATTATCGGCTAACCGACGCAAGGTCTCGGTCAGGTCGCTGGCGGAGTGGGGCTCGGTGGAGCTGCAGGAGCGCGAGCTGCGGCAGCAGGGCCGGCGGCTGCGCTCCATCGTCAAGGCGCAGGGCCTGTGGCACCCGCGCGTCAACCAGAACACCTCCGCCGTCTTCTCCGTCGACAGGAAGCGGCACCTGCTCTCGCTCGCTTCTATGTTTGGTGAGTCGTGCCCGCACGCTGTATATTCATTATGGTATAGTCACTCCATTGATAATCTAAAAATTGGGCTTAATGTGGATGAAAGGGATCTTAGTTTCAAGATACACTACCAATACAAACCAATACAAACATGTCTGCAACATTTATCATTAAAATACCAGCCCGGCTAGCATTACCACCCAAACACGGTATGATTTAGCCATTTATCGTGTTGAACTTACAAAAATCATTGGTTTTTCTACAGTTCAAAGCGATAAATGGCTTTATCTATATATAGCCTTAATGCTTTCAAGATATAGCCATGTATCGCATTAGACTGTCAAAAATCCAACGATTTTTTAAAGTTCAAAGCGATAAATGGCTATACCATATCGTGTTTCGGTGGTCATGCTAGCCAAGCAGAACAGTGTCAAATCAAAATTAATCTTGTCATATACACGTCTTCTATTTCTCACTGCCCTTATCCTACTCTAGTAGAGTAGGGTCGGCACAATATGGCTTCTTCTTCCATCTCCTCTATCATACGCGAGATCAGCATGCATACATACATACATAAATCACGCCTATATCCCCGAAGGGGTAGGCAGAGGTGATGCACCCACATTTCGCCAATTATGTGGTAGAGACTTGGGGTGGTGACAATTGTATTCTACTCTGCCGTCACCACACGGCTATTCTAAGCTATGCTATTATCAGCATGCATCTTCCTCATATTGTATCATGTTTCACACAATCCATCCGTCGGTTGTTCGGTCTGCCTCTCATTTTAGGTCCATTCATATAGCTACTTAACATACTGTTGGGGGAAGTGAAGATTGTAAATAGAACTGTTTAATCTTCTAAATGGACTCTATTGCAACTCATTTACAAAAGGTTAGGAATGTAACACCTGAATGAGTAGGTAGCGCGTGTTCTTCGTGGGATATTTTTGGCTTCGGTTTTTTGTTTTCGGGGCGAGTGCCGCTAGTGCGATCCTTGTAGCGGGATTTGATCCTTGGCGCGGGGATTATACTTGTGTTAACACATACCCTAGGTTACGTAATGTTGCGGCCTACTTTGGAAACTAGCAGGCAAAGGGGCCACAAGTGCAACTTTGCCTCGAAGAATCGTCAAGGCGAGACTCTCTTGCGTGCCGTACAACGGCTGTTCCCCTACCCCCCAACAATCACTCTAAATTCATTCGTTGCACCGAAAGCACGAAAATTGTTTGTCATATACTAAATTCGCATTAAATACTTGTAAATCATTATCTTGAGTTTAAATCAAAGCTCCATAGTGTTCACTACGAAACATAAATTGGCGACCGTGACAGGACACACTCCAAAAAGTGTGGAATTTTCAAAATTTCCGAGAAGAAATTCGGTGTTGTTGCCGTTGGATATTGGAAGTTGAAGCAGTGAGATATTCAACGAGATAACCACAAAGGAATTGCATACAGAAGTGCAATCGATTAATAACATCGTCTAGATTGGAGATCTACAAGCTGAGGACGAAATTGAAGGTCATCCTGGACAATAGCCGACCAGTGGCGCAGCAAAAGCATCACATCGCAGCATATTTCCAGCAGATAAGTGCCTTGGTTTTTCCTTTCTCCACCCAAAAACCTATTCCAAATCCCAGAATAGATTGTTATTTGTGTGATTTCTTTTTATTAGGCAAAACACTTTTTATAAATAATTTTTTTTCTACCTACTAGTAAAAATATTTCCCAAAGGTAAACTAAATTCTTTATTTCGTTCAAAATTATTAAACTTTTATTGCCCCAAAGTTCGCAGTGGTTTATTCCATAAAGGTAAAGGCTATTTGCCGAATATTTTCAGTTTCGCTGCCGGGTGAGTGATTCATCAACATTGTTGCGCTGCCCGTTATCAGCTGTTCGACCGCCCGCCTGCCGTAAGCCGTAAGCCAGGGAGGAGCGTGAGAATAATTTTTATTACTATTATAGATTTATTGTTTTCTTGAGTGGTTGTCTAGTGATTTGTTTTTTTTTTATTATTAATAATTATTTAAAATGGATTTTCATAATTTAATAATTAAACGTAGTTCTGTAAAGGGTCAGATAACCAAATTTAAAAATTATTTGGATAAATTTACTGGACAGCCTACATTGTCGTCTGTTGAGCTCGCTGAGATCACATTAAAGATCAGCAGGTTTGAGGGATTATCTACCAAGTTTGACGAGTTACAATGTCAAATAGAATTGCTTAATGCCGATAATTTGGACGCGGAAATTGATGAGAGAGAGTGCATTGAGCAGGATTTTGTGCAGTACATTGCAAGGGCTAAAAATACTATTGAAGAGCAGACTAATATAAAACTAGTGCAACAAGAAATAAAAAGACGTGAGTCGGTATTCCAAGAAGCTCAATGCTCCCTCGATCATGATTTTAATGTTAAATTACCCCAAATTCAAATCGCGAAATTTGATGGTTCCTTCTTTAGATGGCTTGAGTTTCGTGATACTTTTACCAACTTAATTCACAATAATGAACGCATTCCAGCAATTCAAAAGTTCCATTATTTGAGTTCGTATCTCGAAGGCGACGCCGCCCGTGTCATTTCTAATATTGAATTATCGTCTTGCAATTATAACAATGCTTGGCAATTGCTATACGACCGCTACAATAACAAAAGACTGCTAATAAACCACCATTTAAAATCGTTGTTCAATATTCAACAAGTAAACAGAGACACAGCCAGTTCACTAAGATATATAGTTGATCATATCACAAAAAACCTACGTGCCCTAGCCAGCTTGGGCCAACCCACTGATTATTGGGACACTTTAATTATTTTTATGGTCACCTCTAAACTCGACAATATTACCCTTACGAAATGGGAAGAACAAAGAAATGGTTTAGGTGACATACCAACATTGCAACAATTTAAATCATTTTTAATCGATAGGGCTTATATATTAGAGACCACACATAATAATAAAAACGACAATCATTCAAAATCGCCACCAAACACGTTTCATCAAAATAATCATTTAAAATATTCACATAATAATAATTTAACTTATAACAATCAGTACAATAATAATAGACGCAATTTTAATCCTAATAATAATAATAATAAATCTTTTACTGTTACTACTCAAAATAATAAATGTGCCATTAACTTATGTATAATTTGCAGCCAAGATCATAAAATTTATGACTGCCCTTCCTTTAAAAATAAATCCATTATGGATCGGTTGGATGAGGTGTCCAAATACAAATTATGTGTAAATTGTTTGAGACAGGGTCACCCAGTAAGCCAATGTCGTATGGGTCCTTGTAAAATTTGTAAAGAGCGTCACAATTCTTTATTGCACCAAAGTGTTGCTAAATGTAATCCGGAAAATTCAGAATCCATTATAAACTTTTGTTTGAACAGTAAACAAATACTTTTGTCAACTGCTTTGATAAGTATTCTAAATCCACAGACTAAAAATGTAATGCGTGTGCGGGCATTATTAGACTCAGGTAGTCAGTCCTCGTTTATAACCACACGTATCAAGGATGAGTTATCATTGGAATCGAGTCCTATTGTTATCAACATAGTTGGCATAGGATGTACTGAAAATAGCAAAATAAAAGAAAGTTGTTTTATTCAAATTCAGTCCCTAAATAGTAGCTTTCAGTCTAAATTAAACTGTTTATTACTTGAAAATATAACTGGTAACTTACCTGCGTTTCCTGTAAACAGGGATTCTTTACAGTTGCCAGCAGACATAGTGCTAGCTGATCCCGCATTCGATAAGCCAGGGCCCATAGATTTGTTGATTGGGGCTGACCTGTTCTGGGATATTATTCAACCCAAGCAGCTAAACTTGGGGCCAAATCAGCCTAAATTACATGACTCTGAGTTCGGCTGGTTAATCAACGGTCCAGTTAATTTTTATAATAATTTTAGTTGTAGTAATATAAAGGTGCAGACAGATTATTCAAAACAGTCTGAAATTGATAATAATCTTGCCAAATTTTGGGAGTTAGAAGAAAGTTCTCAAAAGACGGAATTAAGCAGTAAGAATAAAGAAGAAAGAGAGTGTGAAAATCAATCTCAATCAAATTTAACTCACACTACTCGCCTAGATGGGGGCAGATTTTGTGTGAGACTGCCACTACGTGACTCAACGGATTGTTTAGGCTATTCTTATTCGTTGCCTAGAAAACGGCTTATTAGTCTATGTACGCTTCCCTTTGAAATACTTAAACTATCAAAAAATTCTTTATTAAAATGTATTTCATCATATTTACTTAATTTTTCTTAAGATTTATGATATTAAAGTAATAATGTTACCTACATTCCATTTAAGTTAGATATAACTGAGGCAATTGTGTTTAGTTAGTTACATAGTTTTATTTAGTTAAATTCAATATTTTGGCGATATCGCTGTCTACCAGGGAAACTTTAGTCAATCTATATTATTTTTGAGCATTTAACATTAAAGTCAATCAACACCTTTACATCAGTACTGTACATTGAATACTTTTCCGTGATCCAATCTTGTTATGGTAATGGGTTTATTTAGAATAATCTTTAATATTTCTTTCATTACATGCTTTATCTTACATAATAAAGAAAAATAAACTTTATCTCACTTAAAAGGAAAAGGAAACTAATTTATATTTTAAAATCTTTCTTTGTAATTTGTAATAATGTTTCTAACCAAATAGGTTATAGGGCGAGAAGTTAACAAATATTTATTTATAAAGAATGTCTTGTCTAAAGAGGCGTTTGTAATGACTTTGCATAGTTTTTTTTTTTGTGCACGGCGCAGTAAGCCGGCCGAGATATTTTCGGATAATGGACGTAACTTTGTAGGAGCTTCCAAAGACTTTCAAAAATTCTTTAAAGATAATAATTCGGCATTTAGTGAATTTGCTGCTCAGGAAGGCATTAAATTTATTTTCACTCCATCTTACGCTCCTCATTTTGGCGGTATATAGGAGGCTGGCGTGAAATCAGACAAATTCCATGTCAGACGAGTGATGGGCAATTCTCACCTCACTTTTGAGGAAATAACAACTCTTTTCGCACAAGTAGAATCTATTCTAAACAGCCGTCTCCTCAGTCCATTATCCCCATCCCCTGACGATTTTCTCTTCCTATCCCCAGGGCACTTTCTTGTTGGCAGGCCACTAAATGCGCTACCTTTACCTGCTGTCCGAGAGAACATTACAAGCTTGAATCGATATGCTCGTCTGCAACAGATTCTACAACATTTCTGGCACAGATGGCAAAGAGAATACATCTCCGAATTACAGCTGCGGACTAAATGGAAACAAGACCAAACCAAATTAGCAGTCGGGGACTTAGTTCTGCTAGCTGAAGATTCCCTCCCTCCTCTGTGTTGGCGTACTGGGAGAGTAACAAGACTGTATCCAGGTCAGGATGGAATTTCACGTGTTGCTGACGTCAAGACGTCGACGGGTTGTTATCGACGTCCTCTGGTTCGTCTCTGCCCTTTGTTACCAGATGAATATTAGAAGAGCGAAAATATGAAAAGAAAATGGAAGTGGAAGAACGGGAGTCTTCCACGGGCGGGAGACTATGTTGCGGCCTACTTTAGAAACTAGCAGGCAAAAGGGCCACAAGTGCAACTTTGCCTCGAAGAATCGTCAAGGCGAGACTCTCTTGTGTGCCGTACAACGGCTGTGCCCCTACCCCCCAACAATCACTCTAAATTCATTCGTTGCACCGAAAGCACGAAAATTGTTTGTCATATACTAAATTCGCATTAAATACTTGTTAATCATTATCTTGAGTTTAAATCAAAGCTCCATAGTGTTCACTACGAGACATAATTTTTTTTTTTTTTTTTTTTTTTTTAATTTCATTCATCCCTCCTCATCACATGCTATACACGTGTTAACCAATTATCCTTTTTTTTCAAGGTCCGTCTCCTGATTGGGTGGTGGGCGTGAGTGGTCTGGACCTCTGCCAGAAGGACTGCACCTGGGTGGAGTCGAAAGTGGTGGACCTGTTCCCCTACGACGCAGGCACTGACAATGGCATCTCCTACATGGTTAGATCACTTACCCCCGAATACAGAAACGCTACTCAAAGTTTGACTCCTGTTCAATGTTTAAGTATTGTCAAATATTACGTTTTTCCACAAAAATTCTGAGAGGTATTGCCCACTTAACTATGTAAGCAGTGCTCAAAAGAGTAGCGTTTCTGTATTCAGGGGTCCAATTTTAAACGTAACCTAAACAGTTGTATTTTTTTAGTACGAGACTTTAATCTAATCAGTGTTGTTGTAGTCACCGAATGCCGAGACGAATCCCCGGGAACGCATGTACCGCATCACCCCCATGTATCCTGAGGATCCCCGCGCGCCCTTCTACAACCCCGGCGCCAGCGAGGTGCCGCCCATGGCACGCCTCTACCTCACCAGGGAGAAGCTCATCTCCAGGTCCTGCGACGAGGAGACCCTGCAGGCGCTGGTGGTCGAAGAGGCGGAGAACACCCAATCCATCGACAGGCGTGAGTAGAATTGAAGATGAGTTTATTATCCTTTTAGGGGCTCCCTTCATCATCATCGATTAAAAAATCAATTAAAAACTTGTGTGTCCAAGGGTTGGGGGGATGATTGCTCGTGCGCGGTATGTTTCGGTTTATGTGATTGGTGAGCTGTGGGTTGTGGGATTGTATCTGGTGCAATCTACAATGTAAATGCGAAGTCATAACTCGTTGACAATGATTTCTCTACAGCTTGCTTGCGTGCGGGCACTGACGCGTTTATAGTCGGACAAATTCGTGCGCGACCCCCCTGCAATGTGAGAGACGGTGGCGGGGACGGGGCACTCCTGATGCCAGCGGGGGCGAGGATGAGGGAAAACTCGCCCCTGCCACCGTCTCATACCACAGGAAGGTGCGCACGAATTTGTCGGACTTATCAACTTTGGTATTGAACACGTCGGGGTCGTCGCTTCGTTGGCGGTGGATTACAGACTGAGGCATGCTGAGCAATCCCCTAGCTATCCTCCCTTAGACACACGGGTTTTCGATGTCAGTGTCTTGACGATTCAAGAGTGTATTGTAATCATACCAGATATGAATAAACTTTGACTGTAGCGTAGAATACCGATGTAATGTTCCTGAATAAAGCAACGTGCGTTGTGCAGCGGAGTGCGCGGTGGGCGCGTGGGGCGCGTGGTCGCCGTGCTCGGTGGCGTGCGGCAAGGGGCTGCGCATGCGCACGCGCGAGTACCGCCTGCCGCAGAAGGCGCGCATGCTGCGCTGCGACCGGCAGCTCGTCGCCAAGGAGATGTGCGTCGCCGCCATTGCCGAGTGCCAGTGAGTATACTCTGCCGTGCGTTGTAGGTACATCGCTGTCTTGTTTGGTGCTTTTCTAATTTTTACAATAACCTGTCGTCAGTTCGTAAAATGTCAATAATTTGGCAATTGTTTGTGTGGTAGTATGTGGCAATTAGATTTATTGCTGGATAAATCTTTTATTTATTTATGTAAACTTTATTGCACACACATAAAAAGGTACACATATACGTGTTCTTTAAAAAAAGTAAGGTCTTTTATTTACGAATTCTGGAAACAGACTTGTGATTTGCTTGTGACAATGCTGAACCACAAACCGCATTCCAGAGAAAAGACTCCGGACGAGGACGAGGCAGAGGTGGGCAGCGAGGTGGCGGACCTAGGCGGCGTGTGCCGCACCTCCGAGTGGGGCCCCTGGGACGAGTGCTCGGCCCAGTGCGGCGTGGGCGTCAGCACGAGGCGCAGGCACTTCCTCGACCGCATGGGCTTCAAGAAGTGCCCGCTGGTGTCTATAGGTTTGTTGACACTTACTCTAGCTGTTCTATCACCTGAGCTCGCTGCCGTTTATACTTTAAAATTCATCATCATCACCAGCCCTTTAATGTCCTCACTGCTGGGACACAGGCATTTCCTATGCACGGAAGAATATAGTCCAGTCAAGTCCCGGATCCGTATCGCCCCTTAGAGGAGAGCCGCAAGTGATTATCTGCTTTGGACTCTCACTCGTCACCACGACCTTTTTGGTTTGTTCGATACCTTTTCGTCTGAGAATATGGTGCCTGCTCACACCTATAGCGGTGTGATATGACGGGCGAAAGACCAAGCTAACTGCCCGTGTCCTTGCCCAGAGGAGAGCCGCAAGTGCATGCAGCCGCCGTGCACGGAGGAGCAGCTGGCGGCGGAGGCGGAGGCCAACGACCCCGCGTGCCCGGCCACGGCGTGGGCGGCGTGGTCGCCGTGCTCGGCCACGTGCGGGCCCGGCGTGCGCTTCCGCACGAGGCTGCTGCTCGTGGCGCCCGAGCGGCAGGAGCCGTGTGCGAAACGAGTGACCCTGCTGCAGCAGAGGCCCTGCAAGGGCGCCGACGACTGCTCCGTCGACATGCTCACCGCCAAACGTAGGTGCCATTAAATAAATCTTCTACACCTATTTGCGTGGTTGATGGTTCGCTGCTTGCTTGAAATTTGGGCAGTGAAACACTTCTGTATGTAACGTATCATCTAGCCCGGAGTAAGCAGTCTGGGGGCTCGAGTTCTGGAAGGCAGATGACAATACGCACCGCTGAGCCTCACAACTGTCACAACATAACACATCAGCGCTCTTTACTTCACAGTTTCAGTCGATACGATATTTTTGGTGCGATTGACAAAGACTATCTACAGTGATGGGTTTAGTCCGGCAACATCTAGTCTTCTACTAATATCGTCTCCTGGTTACACAGGGATGTGGGGTTCGGTCTAAAAATCTAGATAACAACCAAGCCGTGCGTTTTATCAGTCCTGTAGTTGAGGGAAATCATACTGCATAGTAGGTACGAGTTCTGGTAATAATACCTATTTAGAATTCGCAGAAAAATTTAAATTGTTTCAATATAGGTAATAAAATCATACTTGATTTGAAGTTGAACTCTTAAATGACATTCAAGCCTTTTATCTCCATGAATAATAACTATAATTGCATGGACAGGCAATAATAATTTAGATTAATGAATACCATCACTTCATTCACCTTCTTCTAATTATCTCCTTAAACCGGCAATTGTTTCTGTTCAGACGATGTTCCTTGAATCTTACGTTGACATTGAAAGAAGTAATGATGAAGCGATTAACGTAATCGTTCTATTAAGTATTATATCCAAAGTCACAGTCCATGTATATTGAAGAGGCAGTAACGTTGTTTGAGCTACAGAACAGTAATTACCTTCATGCTCCTCGGTTTGTATAGTTCATGTTCCTCAGCAGAATCGTGCTCGTCACTGTATAATCATAGCACTAATTGAACTTGCAGCGCACAATCAGCGAATCAATTTAGCTTTATATACTCAGTGCTGCTCAGATACAACATAATTTGTTGTCATTTCTAAATAATTCAACAACATTTATCTCATCCGAATCCATAATGATGGTCCCATTCCTGGGACACTAGTTCGTACTTAGCAAAAGCTGACCATCATAGGACACTGTACATTATTGTATTTATGATAAAATCAATATATAATATATTGATGAGCATTTAATGAATTCATTTCAAACGACCTCCGAAATATCTTCAGTAAAAATGTGGCATTTGTAAAGTAAGGCAATTTATCATTATTTTTATCTGTTCATCATAAAAAATACAATATTATTGTTAAGTGGGTACCTTACCTATTACTGTTCAGTTACTATTAAAATAAAATAAACTCTGATAAGGTTCTTGGAACTAACTGAACAGTTCAGTCGACAACTGAAGGACACTAAAGTAATTGAACAAACATTATCATGCGAAAATGTAAGGTAATAAAATACTTTCATATTTTTGTGTATCTGCAGTGAGGTAAACAAAGTAAAACCACACGAAATCTCTGTGAAAATGGCTGAGAAATCTGGCGGAGTAGTCATCGCTTCATCATTTAACCCCTTTTAAGGTCCTTACAGCTGAGGCACAGGAACCCAAAGAGGGTTGGTGTCAGGCAGGCGGCCGGCTGTAAAACCTAAGCCAAAACCTTGAGCATTATTGATTTGAATGTTGTCATTCCAATCACTCTGTCCGTTCATCCGTCTCTCGACATGGTCCGTTCCGTCTCTTTTCTAAACATTCATTCATCACTAGCACCTTAACGCCGACCCCAGATAGATTCGGAACAGGGCAGGGAGAAGAAGACTGAAGACTGCAAGCCTTTCCTATGGATGGCAGAATTTAGAGAGCCTGGGCTGAAGATAACCTAAATAAATAACTAAGAATAAATCTTTAACGACTGAAGAATCGGCCAGGAATACTCTGCAGCTCTCTGACGGTGTCTCTGCATGCCTTTACAACTCGACACCTTCACCACCACCTTGATGCCCTCGCAATGTAGAAATTATTTTCCAAAATCCAAAGCAGGTAGCAGCAAGCATTTCTTTTAGCCACAATTTTCTTTGAATCATGCTCATCTTCACAGTCAACATCACCACAATTTATCATTGTCGTGGCCCCAGAACTGTGGTCGACTGTACTGTACACGATCCCTCTTATTAATAAGCTGGTAGTAAACATGGTATCGGTATTTCGCGTTTTGTCTTCGTCTCACAATCGTATTGAATGCGAGGAAAAGAAATAAAACTCTGAGTAAGGCCAACACGTAAATCGATCGATTAAAAAATAACCGTTAGTTTCTGACAGTTCTTCCATGCGATAAAATGTCTAAAACCGTCGGTTAGTTATTAATCCCCTTTTTAAGTGTTGGTGAACTTGGGCCTAAGTAGTCTATACTTAAACCGTGTTTAATAATAAGGCCGTATGTGATTGTCAGGCATCTGCATGGAGGCGCCCGAGGCTGGCCCGTGCCGCGGTGTGTACCAGCGCTGGGCGTTCGTGGCCGCCAAGGGCATGTGCGTGCCCTTCGAGTACGGCGGCTGCCGAGGCAACAGGAACAACTTCATCTCGCAGGAGGCCTGCCTGGGCACCTGCAGCGTCGTGCTGGGTGAGTCGCAAGCCACAAGGCTCTTATGAAATGGCTGACAGGACGAAAAGTCACGAGACTGTTTGTCATGCACTTGGTATGTGAGACGAATACTCTTAGCACTCCATGGATTCTCCATGGATTCACGAGTGCCGAGCCCATAGTGGGGCAGAGAGGGGAGTCAGTGGCAGCTCCTGGGACATGTGACCCAAGTGTTTGTTTGCGATTTCAGTTAGGTTTTACAGGAATGTTCCAGCCTCATCCCATGGCTTTCGTAAAAATCGACTAAGATAGATTGCCCGATTTACACAGATGAAGCATCCAAATCGTGGAAAACTGCCAACACTATACCTAAAGGGGGTTGATGTCAGACTATAGCCAGCTGTAAAACCTACACGAATACCTTGAGCAATATAGATTTTTTCAATTTATAAATTGAGTTGTCTCTATCACTGTCCGTTCATCGGTATCTGGATGTGAAAAATCTATAGAAAAATTACGGATCTTTTCAGTAATTTTTCTATAGATTCCAACATTGCACGTGTGATATAGATCTTTATTAAGTCAGTGCAGGGTTTGATAACATCTGACTTATAGAATCCAAGAAGTAAAGAAGAAACATACTGCGTTGACCCCACAGATAAACTGAGTTATTCCCTACCTACAATAGACGCTTCAATACAAAGCTTAAGGTTTAGTTTAGTTTTCATGTGAACTAGTTTATTTAGTATTTTTCTTGTAATATAAATACAGGAACATCGCATCTACAACCAATGATATCAGTTTGAATTACTTTTTACTGTCATCAAGGCGACGTTACTACACCAGCGGCCATCAACTGTTACAAACAAGCCTCACAATGGCGCATTAAATGTTAAAGGACACTGTCGTTTAGGCCGCGTTTTATCTCAAAATAACAACCTCATATAGGTGGACGTACATTGAGCATGTCATTCGTTGCCATACCAGACTGTACTTAATAAAATTACACCAGACGTTCCAGAAACCCGTCAAAATATTTCGTGTAAAATTGTAGATTTGCTTAAACAACCATTTGATATGGTTTACAAACGATTCCAAAACGGATTCGTTTACCATATGCTGCCTAAGCGTCACCACACAGAGTAGACTTATATAATATAGTGCGCATACAAAGAAATGGAGCTCAGCAAAATTAATTATTGTATGGTACGTGAATCGAATCCACGTCCTTCGCAGTCCGGGTGGCTGCCTATGCCACGTTGTAAGCCGACGGTACCCTCACAATGTAGAAATGTAGGTAGGTACTTGTGATTTGGTGGCATAAACATTATAATAATTAATCAAACAGCTCTAGTAAGCTCACGTCTCATGAATTATAATCAAAATTACACGGAAAAAATACAATGTTGATATTACATTGAGTTATGGCACACGCAACAGGCTCTCAGTTTGGTCGGTCTGCGTATATTGGACGTTGAGAGAAGTTGGCAGTACATTGCGGCACTTGTTCCATCCATCTCGTTAAGTTAATACCAGGAAAGCGACTTGTACATCGCTTATTTTTACACAGATGTTTCCGGCAATCTCTGTCGGAGTTGGCAGTGTTCCAATAGGTACCTGTCAGCTGGACTGCCGCAAGACGTATCTTTTACAACGTTTGTTTAATGGTTGAAGTCTTAGCGAGATCGTTTACCGTCACAACTCTGTTCATCTTTTCATTTACGCTCTGGACGCGTGTTGGGTGCTTACTGAATATGCTAACTATGATATTAGAAAAATGTACGTGCCTTTAGGACATAATAATATTACCCACATTATTTATATCTGTGTAGTCTGTGCTCTATTGGTCGTGTGGTGACGGCAGAGTAGAATACAATTGTCACCACCCCAAATCTCTCCCATGGGTGTCGTACAAGGTGACTAAGGATAAATCAGTGATGGGCAGCAGCGTTCCTCATATACCTACCACCTAGCAAAGTACTGCGAATTTATGCCCGATAAAGGCAATAGGCTCGCCACCTATTACATGGAACCTAGCATAATTGGCGAAGCGTGCGTGTTAGTACATCTCTGCCTAACCCTTTGCGGATATAGGCGTGAATTATGTACGTATGTATGTATTTATATCTGGCATACTTCTGCCTGTCGATCGTCACTTCCAAAAATCAGATTTTGTGTGCTATCATGTAGATTTAATTGGGCCTTCAAAGCAGATTTAGCTGGAGTATTTTGTTGATTAAAGTTTACTTCTAATTTTTTATTATAATTTATTAGAATTTTACCTTGCTTTTTGTAATAACCTACAATAGAAACCCATTTATTATTATTTTATAGTACTCTCGTTTGCCGACATAATAAATAATGATAGGAACTGTATCAAAATGGAGTTCCCCAGCAGTCTCGACCCTCTGCGTTAGAACTGACTGTTATGTGGTTATGAGTGGCCTGTGTGCACAGGAGCCCTTAACGGAGCGGCCCCCGGAGCGCAGAGCTCCAGCCCAGGACTGAGTGGCAGCTCTCGGGACACGGTGGCCAGCGTGTCAGGTATGACTTATTAAAATTCTTTTAAGGCTTGAATTTATTACTTAATATGTGTATCTACCTTATATTAATATAAAAGTGTATCTCTTCCATCACGAAACGTCGCATCGTGTTTAATAAAAATCATAGCTGACACCTAAAAACACGCGAGTTAATCCATAAAAGTTGACAATGGTAAAGAGCATCGTTATGTGTATATAGAACTGTTTTTGTAAGTTGGTAGATTGAAATTATATTTTTTTTATTTCTGGCCAAAGGTCTATCTAGTACACAGATAACAGTATGTATATCTATAATATCAATATAAGATCTAGTACTGTCCAGTATCCGTAGGGTAAACGTAGCTTTAGAGGCCATGTTAGCTTTATGGGCCCGGTACGATCAAAGTGAGTGCCCCACAGGCCCGTCGCCCCAGCCCAACGACTGCCAGGTGAGCGAGTGGGGCGAGTGGAGCCGGTGCAGCGTCAGCTGCGGCTCCGGCTACCAGGAGCGCACCAGGAAGATACTCGTGAGTACCAGCTGCGGGGCAATTGGTATCACCAGAAGAGTTCATTTCGTTCAGCGAATTGCACGCTATTAATAATATTAATATTAGGCAGGGAGGTACAATCAAACGCTTTCTACGGAGAGATCGATCGATAGTTTGCAGTAATAACTCCTGCCTTGGGAATAAACCTGCCCAGCCCGCCTAGCATGAACACCGAAACACGATAGACGTTCATCGCGTTTAACTTACAAAAATCATTATATTATCGACAGTTCAAAGCGATAAATGGCTCTATATTTCTAATATAGCCTTAAAGGCTTATTCAAGTATCAAAATCCAATGATTTTTTACTGTTCAACGCGATAAATGGCTATATCATGAACTGTCTCCATAGATTTTTGACAGTTCAAAGCGATAAATTGTTTTATCATATCGTGTTTCGACGGTCATGCTAGCCGGGCTGGGGTCTTAAATGGTTTCTAAATTATTTACTGCCTACTGAAGTTATGTAAACAAACAACAAAAAAATGTTAAATCAAATGGTAAAATACCCTTGAACAGGATGTTCAACTACTTGCATATAAACGGCTTAATCTGTAAATAATGGAACATTTAAACCTGACTGCCTATGTTGATTCTAAGTTAGCTATGAGTATTTTTATTCGTAACACGTATTAACTTTAATAATATAGGACATTTATTTTTGGTGTTATGTGTCAACTGAACAACAGCTGAATTTAGAATTACATCGAATAGTAATTCTGTTACGCTTCCGCGCGAGTAGCAAGGTTATCTCTCGTAAATATTAGCATTAACCTCCAAGTTTTCAATTTTAAATCGATTAAAAATGAATTTAAATTACATTTGGATGCGTTACCTACGGATTGGGATTGGGATAGCCATTTAGATTCTCAAAATGGCTGTTACAAAGTGTGACCATGAAGTACCCTTATTGAATGAAAGTAGGTAGACTTCGTCAAAATAAATAAATATTGTTTTTTTAACAGTACTTACGATTTATCTCGAGAGATCGAAAGTAAAAATAAACAGCCGCTATAAGAGTCATCCGTTATGAACACAATATGTTATTTTGAGTAAAAATCACGGCCAAGAGCAATCACTGAGGACGAGCGCCACAGTGGCGACCTACCGGCGTACTATGTCTTCTTCTTTCCTCAAAGTCTTACATACCCTTCTCAGCCCCCGTACCACAGGACGTGGACACATCTCTTTCGGGGGACAGAAAATCTTTTACTCTCGCTCTAACTCCCACTAAATCCCGAGACAAAACACAGTCAAGTGGTGGAGAGAGACTTGTCCACATCCCCGTGCTAGGCCCGCTGCACGGACTCCATTCTGTCATCTTTCGCACTATCATCTATCGCTTCTTAGACGCTTTTTTCGTTCTACGTCCAAACTCCTCATATCTTGTTGTCCCTTAATTTTCCTGTCACCGGCGGACGCTACTTTCAAAATTTCGTCTATTAGCCTACTGTTAAATCCTATACTGTGTCCCATAGTTAATCAGCAAAAATAAGAAGTGTGCAATCTCCACGAACGCCCCGCCCCCGCCCACGGCGCTTATGATAGGGCGGATATTTTTATACCGACACCTGTATATTTATGTCGCTTTGTCCGATTGGAGATGACTTCAGTCAGATGACTGATTCACGCACTATCACCACGAAAACAGACCCACTCCTATTTATTTTTATTAGTATTCGAGTGATATGCAGAACTCAAGGATATTGTGGTCATTTCAAATTATTTACGATAAAGGTCGATTCTAATAGTTTTGATAAGAACCATAAAACAAAAAGTATATAAAAAAGGATAACACATATTTTTTGTACATAGGATTAGATACATTATTTTGGTATTAATTAAAAAATATCAATTATTTTAAGTTATAAAGAATATAATTATTATGTAAGTAATCCTTACCATTACTAGGTACATCTTGCACAACATGCCAATTTAGAATAATTTATTTAATGTGTAAAGTCAATTCTTTATATTTAATACGTGTTTCATATTACTATCTTTATTTTAAATGGACTGCGCTGATTTAGCTTCTGAAAGATGAATATCAAATATACGCCATGATCATGATATCATGTGATCCAAGCATCTTATTGAATTTCGAAGGGCGTCCTTCACTACAATTAAAGGGTTCAATTGCCGTTGCGTAACTCCAGAGGAATGCTGTAGGCCCAATGTCCGCATTCTGTGCCAAGTGTCAGACACCTAATTTGCAGGGTTAACGTATACAGGGTCAAGTTGAGGCGCGGTCAAGGGCACAGTTCTGGCCTGTTCGAAACATAGCGATATATATAGAGTAGGTATCTACTTAAATCAAGCTATAGACCTTCCACAGCACAGGACCTATATCCATAGACCATAGAAGTATAAGTAATAGTTATTTGTTGTACGTGAGTGCAAAGTTGTTTTTTAACCGCGTGCTCAATTTTGATGACCGAGCTAGCGAAGGATTCTAAAATTGAATCACGAGCGTAGCGAGTGATTCAAAAATTAGAATCCTGAGCGATAGCGAGGGAATCAAAAGAGCACAAGGTGAAAAATCTTTGCACTCGAGTGCAACACGTAACTTTTCACCCCCCCCAACGAGGAAATTGCAAAATACAAAAAAAAAAATACAATCACAACAGTTTCTGTTTTCACCCAGAAACTTCCACAACACCCTCCCATTAACCCAAACACACTCTCAACACCCACAACATTCACACCCGCAATACACACCCATCCACTCAGACACACCCAAAAAACACCCATTCACCCAGAAACACCCACAAAACACCCATTCACCCAGAAAAACCCACAAAACACCCATTCACCCAGAAACACCCATAAAACACCCATTTACCCAGAAACACCCAAAAAACACCCATTCACCCAGAAACACACACAAAACACCCATTCACCCAGAAACACACACAAAACACCCATTCACCCATAAACACCCACAAAACACCCATTCACCGAGAAACACCCACAAAACACCGATTAATCCAGAAACACCCAAAAAACACCCATTCACCCAGAAACACCTACAAAACACCCAATCACACCCAAAAACACTCAATCACCCAGAAACACCCACAATTCTCACCCATCCATTCAGACACACCCACAAAAACCCATTCACCCAGACACACCCACAAAACACCCATTCACCTAGACACACCCTCAAAACACCCATTCACCCAGACACACCTCCAACAGCCACCCATCCACCCAGCCACACCCGCAACATTCATCCAGACACATCTGTAAGTACCTAATAAAAATTACTCCGAGACGGTCAATCAGCTTGAGCTCAAGCACGTTGATTTTCTGTATGTTTTTGTTCCGTTGCAAGCGTAAACAAATCAAACAGACCTAAAAAGCTTTTAAATGCTTGACTCAAGCATCAAGCAAGCGTTGTAGACGATCAAAATGTTTAAAGCAAGATTGACGCCAAGCTGATTGACCGTCACGGAACTCCTAGGTTTTAACAAATTTATGACGTGAAAAGAAAATGGCGCGCGCAAAGCAAATTACAAAAAAAGTACACCAAGAAGGTTCCGAGTCTGAGTTTTTAACAAATTAAAATAGGTTGCATGACAATTTCGGCACCATGGAGGTAGAAAATATGTATAATGATGTTTTGAATTCACAAACTCATTGCACACGATGTTCTAAATTCAAATTTACTTTAACCTCTAGAGGATAAAAACGGCTTTTGCACTCAGATATCGAAGAGCAAAAATGACTTTTCCGAGATGGTGGGATGAATAGTAGATTTTCCATCAAGTGCACAAAACGAATCATTTTTGTCCGAGACTTTTAGCAGCCCGAGCCGAAGGCGAGGGCTGATAGTAATGTCGAGGATAAAAATGGTTTTGTGGACGAGGTAGAAACTCTGCTTTTCACTTCGATTGCGAGGAAATAGAACAGTAGTTTATCATAACATTTCTTAAAATTCAAACTAAAATTAGTACAGTTTTGGATACCGAAGGAAAAGTTTTTCCCAGTGATATTAGGTTTGGGCTGCAGAGTGCAGACCTATACAGCCAAGGATTAAATTAATTTTGAAATAATAATTTTCGTAAATTATTTAAATAACCTACCGTACCTACTTGAATTCAAATTTTAATATCTTTTATATCTTAAAAAACACATTAAGCAAATAAATGTAAGTAAATATAACAAATTCTATCTGAATTTCTCATTGTGTTTGGCTTCATGGCTCATCTTCTTTGCCTTAATATAGACACATTTATGAGTAGATACGTTAATGCTCTAGAGCACAAAATTCGATTTTGTGCAGCCTATATCCTGCACAAATGAGCCGTGTGGTGACGGCAGAGTAGAATACAATTGTCACCATCCCAAATCTCTCCCGTGGGTGTCGTACAAGGCGACTAAGGATAAATCAGTGATGAGGAATGGGCAGCAGCGTTCCTCTTATACTACCGTCCTGACAATGTACTGCGACTTTTGTGCCCGATAAATGGCAATAGGCTCGCCACCTATTACATGGGACTTGACATAATTGGCGAAACGCGGGTGAGAATTCACCTCTGCCTACCCCTTCGGGGATATGGGCGTGATTTATGTATGTATGTATGTATATCCTGCACAAATGAGCACTTTCAGAGCATGAGAAGTGAAAAATATATTAACGATGTACCTATGTAAAAACGCTTTTTAAAACAGCAACTACGATAGCCTTATAGGATCATTAAGTAGTCTTATCTATTAGAATTATTACCGCCAAGCAAGGACAAATTACCAAACCAAATTACCATTGTCATGTTGTGTCGTGTCGTCTTGAGTTTGAGTCTGTAGTAAACTAATACCGAACATGTGAGAACTTACTTAGGGCTCCAAGTATACGCATTAGGTGTATTTATTACATTTTAATCAGGCGTTTACGTGTTCAAAAGTCAATTTTCGAGATGAAAATATAAAATGGTGCTTTATCATGGTATTTTTTCCTAATATTAATGTAAATTATTGTAAAACCTAATAGAATTTCGGAAAAAACGCAGGGTATTATTGAAAAGGCGTAACTGCTTTAGATGTTAAAAATTGAGTTCTTAATTGCTAGATGGTACGTGGTAAATGGTACTTGAAGAAATCTGGAGAAAGTAGAAAATGATTCCTGTTGGACAAGCGAGACCCAAACCAATGACAAACAAACGATACAATGTTCCTTTCGAACAAATGTAAACTATTGACAACTATTAAAGATACCTACTCATACATTTGACAACGGCCGCCATGGCGTTTTCTCAGTAATACAGTTTAGTTCAATCCATTCGAACAGAATAGGGTTAATTCCGACATGATTCTCTAAACTTAAAACTAAATTTAGTATCAGTCTCTCCTCTTCATTCTGATTGGTTTTATGTTGAGCTCAATCTCTGTTTTCTGTCCAACAGGCGGCGGCAGGCGCGGGCGGCGCCCCGTGTCCTACGCGGCTCACGCGCAGACGAAGGTGCTTCCGACCCTGCTAGATCCACCATCCCCATAGATTAAGTGCACTTAGTTATCAGACTTTGCGAAGAACACCACCAAGCGAGGCCGACATGGGTTTTACTTCGACAGTTTTTAAAAACCTTATATAATTACATAGCTTGTGTACAACTTTGTCGAATACTACTTATTATTGACGCGCAATATTCTGTGTCCGTCATTCTGCCACAGAAATGTTAATTTTGGACAACAAGTTGGTTCAGTGCGTGTTATCAATTCGTTAGGCATCGACAGAAGTTATTCGTGGTCACTTTATCGATTCAATCGTAACAGTGGCGGTCGCTATATTTAGACCAGCACCAAAGGCTTACCACAAATTAAAATAAATATTTTCCTTCTACCTATATAAGGAACCCTATTAATAACTATAATTTCCACTTAAATACATTCACCTTGTAAGCATTTCGAAGCATTTGTTTTGTATACTTTAATTACAATGTAAATTTTCATATGTGAAATTATTAATAAGTATATGAAATATATTATAAGTAGCACAAATAAATATTTTTTATCAACACATCTCTCTTAATAAATTTTGCAATTAAATGGATGAGCATTCAATAGAAAATATTACAAAGTGGGTATGGGATGGTGACGGCAGAGCAGCAATTGTCCCACCCCTCATTTATTCCGCGAGTGTCGTACAAGGCGTTCTAGTGGCGGGGTATGGGCAGCAATGATCTTGTTATAAACCTAATCGCGATTTTCGTCCCGGATAGATGGCAATAGGCACGCCCCCTACTACTCGGGGACCTCACATAGGTGGCGAAATGTAAGTACACCTCTGCGTGCCCAGATCTTCTGGGATAAACAGGGGTAAATAACTTTTAGAAACAAGTTTGATAGAAGGCTGGTTAAGATTTACTATCTACGTTATGTTATTCATACCTCCTAATAATGTGGCTGGTTTGGTTACAACTGTAAAACAATTTAGGTCATTGAGGTTATATTATTATTTCGTGTACGTGTTAAATTGAGCCAGTGGCCTGCTGACCGCCTCATTAGTTTTACATATTACGGGTGTCAATGTAATGGTAAGTGTGGGTTTGGCGCCCAGCATTGGCCACAGACGAATTGACCTGGCTAGTTTATGTAAATAATAATGGCCCCTTCGTGTCTTTTAGTCTTATATGGTATTCTGCATTGTTTCACTTGTAATAACTGTCTTGGATGATATTTGGTAACGCATACCAGTTGCAAATGAATTTTGATGTGTCAAAAAGTTACAATAAGAGGCGAAAACTGTTTTGACAAACTGCACACAAACGGCACGTCATAATGTAATTAGACAAAACTGTAAAATATCTTCAATTGATTTTCCCCCTCTCAAGTAACGACAGTGACGGCAGAGAAAAATTCAATTGTCCCCACACCACAGCACAAAAGAGACCTCTTGTAACTGTTCTTTTAATATTATCGCCATCCCCAATATCTCCCACAGATGTTGTACAAGGTGACTGACTAGCAGTTTAAATATTGATGAGGAATGGGTACGAATACTGCCATTTATGTGCCCGATAGAAGGCTTATTACAATAGGCATATTCCAACATTACATGGGACTTAATGTAATTGGCGAAATGTGGATTTTAATACACCTCCGCCTACCAAGGAGTGTAATAGACGAGGATAGGCGAAAATTAAGCTGTCTAATATTTTACTCACGCTCCGAGCGTCATGCTACTAATTTACTAGCAATAAGATGTATTTGTGTAACGCTCAACACTGGGGTGACATAAAGAGTTGTTCGGCCAGCGGTCGCCATTTGTCGGTGATTAGCCTCCCATGCCATTTTTGCCAATTCACGTGGGAAATGAATGGCTATTAGTTTTCCTGGTGACATGTAATTTACATACATTTCCTGTAAAGAGAAACCCCGTGTAAGATTTATTGGCTAATATTTTTTTATGCCACATAGGAAAACTCTTGGCTTCTTCTCACATGATGTGAGTGACGATTTAAGGACAGAAGATGGAATCGATATTCACCTGGAACCCTCAACAGAGGGGCTGGCTATCTTATCACACATTGTCGGAACATAATGCTGTTAACATTATTATTATGGCGACATACAGATTTTGATAAGATCTAGCCTAGCCAGGCCGACTCGAAAAAAGTCTTACCACTAACCAAACCGACTACAAATTACTAAAGATTGGCATTGTAGATCAAGTTTAATCGAGACCCTTCATTTACAATTTTACGTTATGTACAATTCCGCAATTCAATAAAGAACTGCCAAGTTTTTGTGTGTGATTTTGCGCTTTATTTCTTCCGCCTGATGAGTAGTCGAGCGAGCCGCAAAAAGTGGACTTGTAAAAGGTGGAGAGGCGGGCGGCCTCGGACCAAGGTCGGCTTCAACTTAACAATTTGTTATTTCGCGGCTTTTAAAGAAAGTTTTTAACTATAGTGTAAGTAATAGTAAACTCACTATGACAGGCACTGCACCGATCAAGTAAATTGGCGGCAGTGTGGGTAGGAAAACGGAGTAAGTAAATTAATGTTATTCCACATATTAATGAGATATTGAAAACACGTAGATGTGGATTGTCAAAAATCATTTTACAAATTATACTCTTTTTCATAACACACAAGTCCGGTCACACTCCAGATTTTGTCAATTTATGCATTCTCGTTTCGTGAAACATTAATAAATTGTTTGAAAAATAATTTTCAGTTATTGTTATTACATTGTAAAAATACCTATATTCGGTACAATCGATTCCATTGCCTCTGAAAATGTTGTCGATAACTACTAATAATCGATAGGTTTCATTCATACTACAACTGTCACCGGAATCATAATTTTATTTATGTGAAAAGAGTTTATCAATGAGCATGCATGATCGTCAGTATCTACATACTGTACTGTACACTATCGTCACATAATAACTACCTACTGAATAACGTTTAGTTAGACATTTGACTGACTTTTCAGAAGTTACGTCGTTTATGTAAATTAAGCCATCAGTTGGAAGGCGCTGTTTCTTCGTCAAATGTCTTGAGAGCGTCGATTAAATTTAATGATCCAACAGCGAGCTACTGTTTTGTTTTCCTGGAATTTGGTTTTTAATTACTATATGACGGCGTCTTTATCAACAGCTATATACCAAATAACAGTCATTTTCATTACTCCTATTGCTCGTATTTGTGAGACAACAATTAAAATCAATTAAAATTAAACAATTTTGATTGATTTTTAATGGGACTACAGACAATGTTTTCACGTTATAATATTGTATCATGTGCACAGAATACAGCTTGGTTTAAGCCCAGTTGCATTTGTAGTCATGTAGGTGTGCATTATCATCTGTATCGGGTTTGTAAGTAAACTGACTTATTTAGTATTGTTTTTGTCTTCACCTGGTTTCATTTTAGTTTCAATTCATAACGTAGTTACCTAAAAAGAAAAATATATATTGCTTTTTACGTACAAATTAATTAACTGTTGTATTGTATTTCATAATATTACATGAGTTTTTGAGATGTTAATAGGAGATGTGCCGTCAATATTCACATGACTACACACACTAAATCGGTTTGATGTAAGAACGGCACTGTTCTGCTATTATGCGTTTGCAGGTATTGCCTGCTATGAATGTATTTTCATTGTCAGGGCACCTACCTACTTAAAAAGTCGAAGAACGAACGACATAGAGCCAGACCAGAGCAGAAAGCAAATTAGGTGGTCTGAACTAACCTAATGCTCCACACGTAACAAGGTGGCCAATGGAGAGAACTGTCTGGTAGGTACGGTCACGGCCTTGAACTACTGTGGGTCCTAGAGCAGGGTGACGTCACGGTGCGCGATGACGTCACTGTACGCGTCAACTCGCTTTTATGGGACCAGCGAACGCGCCCAAGCGACCCGCAAATCAGTTACAGATTTTATAATACAAAATGGTCAAGACGTATGGTAATAACCATTGAATTAAAACGCTAGTAATAGTAGTTCAATGTGTAATAACCACTATCTGTGGTTATTATCAATAGATATATCTTTGGTAATAACTATATTAATCACGCCCATATCCCCGAAGGGGTAGGCAGAGGTGACTTAACATTCACGTTTCGCCAACTATTGCCATTTATCCGGCTAGAAGGCATAAGGAACGCTGCTGCCCATGCTGTTCCTTAGTCGCCTTGCACGACACCCGCGGGGGAGATGGCGGTGGTGATAATTGTATTCTTCTCTGCCACACGGTAATGTCGTAAATATTCACAAAATAATTAAATAGAAGCACTGGTTGTTTCTGTTCAAAGGATTTTGGAACATTTATTGAAGATTTCTTTGGCAAAATATTGTGGTAGGCAGCCAAAGCCTCTTGTGTATAAAAAGTAACACGACACCCCAAAGGCTAATAAAATTGGAGCCCCAAAAATGATGACATCACTCAAGTCTTCAAGGAACACGTCCGTGACATCATTTGGGAGGGGGGAGTTTGAATGGCTCTTTTATTATGGTAGCTCGCTTGAATACTACACACATAATACCAATTCAGGCAAAGTGATAGGCTCCAATTCCATTAAAGTTATTTCAGTGAGTGTTTTGATTAATTCGCCGTATAAAGGTAATGAAATGGTACTTACATATCGCATAGCGGTATCAAGAGTAGCTCCCACGTTTGTAATTTCCGCACTGATCATAATTATAGAACAGTAATCATTGAAACAATTTCCTAGTGTGAATAAAAATAGACATTATATTGTAAATCTGAAAACTGAAACTGAAGAGTAAAAAATAATTGAATTCTGAGTACAATACAGAGATTTCATGGCCGCGAGCCGCCTCATCTAAAGCCATGACCTTGGAACAGTCTTTGGTTGGAATTTTACACAGGTGGGTAATCGATACCTTCCGTCTTCAGAAATAAGGATATTTTCGCCTAAATCATATCAACAATCCAAGCGTGATGATGAGCAAGATAAATAAATGCTGGCGCGTTAACAAACCGAGAAGGACAAATATTAGCGGTTCGGCATCCTGTTCGTTATCGCCATACAAGTATTCAGAATATTGGCTTTATTGTTAGAATTTCAAAGAGTACGGCGTGGTGACTTAATAAGTGAAGACCTGTTAATATGTTTATTTATTTACCAGATGCACGTTTACCAGTCATATTCAAAAGCACGCAGATAAGTATCTACGCCGGTCTGGCGCCAAGTTCGCATTTCGAATTACCTAATATTACCAAATACAGATTTAAGACACATCAAAATTTTTATTGGTAAATACCTAATTGTTTAGGCACTAGAATCTTGTGTCAGACGAGCTGTCTCGACGACGAAGGTTAAATGCCACCAGAGCGGTCACTCGCTAAATGTGCTGCAAATGAATCCTATTTACATCGACTTAAAACAAAGTATCAGAGAGCCGATACTTTGTTATAAGTTGATGTAAATATCAAGCATTTAAAGTTTACTACTCTCATTTGAAAGAGGTAGCTCCCAAAAATACGAAGTTCTGTTATTGTGAAGTCGTATTTACTATACGTACTATTTACTGTTTATGTGGGAATAGAACTTATAACTTCGATACGAGATTACAACTTTACAAAACTGATCCCACCTGATTTCCTGGTCTACTTAAGTCGCCACGTTTTCATGATTCATAATAAACTTAATCAATCTCTATTAAGGCTCAGAGTTTTTTATTACGCAGATGTTATTTATTACTCACTCGAACAAAATATGAAAACTTAGGAACGGTACACGTCATGGTCAAGAAGATCATCGCCTTTTTGGTGGAGTGTTGTCGCAGGCGGGTGACGTCAGATCAGAGGGGCTGCTGCTGGTGACTTCACTGAAGAGGCTGTTGAATAACCCGAGACACACTGATGTCACTGACTTTCCTCAAGATGTAAGTGTTAAAATTATTTTCGTTTCCAAGTTAAGCCCCCTTAACTTGGATAAGAAAATAAACAAGAGTTATCTGGCTCTATAATAATTATTATAGTAGCGACATTAGTCTTAAAATTGATATTTGTGATTTTAAAAAGTTTATATTTATAAACTATTTTAGTGCTAAACCGCTAATTAGTTATTTGTAAAGGGTAAATTCAATGGCGATAGCAATATACATAAGTCTGCTACTAAAAAATCCAATAAAATGAAAGGTCCTGTACATAAGCAGTAACATCGAAGTTCGAAAGTGGCGAAAACTGTAATTTACATATTTCAAAATATGTAAATTGTCATTGGAACTAGGAAATACTGGTCTGCTAGGTTATCTAAGGCGTTACTGTAGACTAGGTTGGAACTGTGATAGAGGGCGGCAGTGACGGATTGCATCACCGCACGGATCGCTGCCTGGGCAAGGACACTACGCAGTATTATTATCATTAGACGCTGTTCGCTTGTCTGGTGTATACCGTGCCTGGAGAATTGCAGATGTAGAGTCGCGAGTGTCGTATGGATATGAAAAAAAACCTATTTAAAAGTGGATAGTGGCGAATTTCAATTGCCCTATCTTTTGGATTTATGAAATATCGGAATATTGTTACTTTTAACGTACACCATTAATTAAGAAACATTTATTAAATTTCACCAGCTGATTTTTTTTACCTTGACAATTAGTTATTCGTAATGTACCTACTTGGCGTGCTAAATGAATGGTTCTAAACATACGACCTAACTTCGATAATGGTGATCTAAAACTATAGTATAGCGGCCAAGATCTCAAACGTTACACCTGATATAATAAACATGTCGGGCCTTAATCAAGTATTTGCACAACCTTCCGAGCCAGTCTTATTTTTATTCATTCTGAATATTGCATGATGTAGGTAACGGCCTTTTGTGATTCTGTGTTCACGTTTACGTTTACGTTCTTTTTATATCATTATCCTTGCATGTTAAGTGCCATTAATTGTTTTCATGTACTTAGTATTAAATTATTCGTCTCGTTTATTCATTAAGTGTCATTCGTACTCGTTTTCTCTAAATCATGTCTTTTTGGATAATGAGAATCGAGTTCCAGGTTCTAAAGATTTTATTCTTTAGGGTAGCTTAGTGAAAGAAAATTACATACATACATACATAAATCACACCTATATCCCAGAAGGGGTAGGCAGAGGTGAACTAGCACCCACGTCTCGCCAATTATGTTAGGTCCCATATAATAGGTGGTGAGCCTATTGCCATTTATCGGGCACAACAGTCGCAGTGCATTGCTGGGTGGTATTAGAGGAACGCTGCTGCCCATTCTTCATCACTGATTTATCCTTAGTCGCTTTGTACGACATCTGTACGAGCGGGCAGCGAGCGGTTGTAAGGCACCGCTTCCCGCGGGTACAGGAATGATGTTAGGAACCACTCCAGAGGGTAGCCCTGGCAAGTAGCTGGTTGATGGGAGGAAGCTACCCCAGGGAGTAGCCCTGGCAGGCAGCGGGGAGAAAGGAGTGAGATCCAACACGGTCGATTGGAATCTGATTTATTGAGTAAATAATACAGTATATATATGATTCTCTTGGTCTGTACACATTGATAGCTGTTAGTATGTCTCTCATGGGTATGAACTGCCGACGGTGCGCTTGGTCGACGTCTGCTGTAAGTAGGTGACCTCGCTGCTGACTCTACTCCTCAGGTTGAGTGCAATGTTCGACTCGTGGCTCTAACAACACCCACGGGAGAGATTTAGGGTGGTGAAAATTGTATTCTACTCTGCCGTCACCATACGGCACAATGAAAATTATCATTTACAAATTAAACTTAACAGTAGCTATCACCACCAATAGACAGTTGCCATGGCGGTTCATCGTTTGGGTATATTTCGTTCGACATCCATTTACACTGTTACCTTTTTAGTGCATATAGTATATTTTCAGACATTTGGTATAGAAATCGTGGTGTTTAGAACTACGTAAACATTTTCTTTATTTGTTCCTTTTAATCAACATTAACTTTGTCGCTTAGATTTTCCGTTCTGTGTGTTCCTATGTTAAAATCTGTTTACGCTATTAGGTAGGCAAATGTTATTTGTAATACATCATACGCGTACTTCGCTAAATATTTAATGGACGTGCGTGTGTTACGACTTACGAGCGGCGTTCTCAGAATTCAAGGGCAAACCTAAGAAAATATTAGTATTGAAAATTATAAACGAAGTGAATGTTGGGTTGGACAGAGAGATAAGATACGAGATGAAACCATGAAAGATGGCTACCATCGTGGCGAAAGACGACCTTGGGCTCTTTATTCCTAGACCCGATGTCAATACGTCGTCACGCAATAGCGCGATTTATTTTCTATGTTTTGATTAATCACTCCAAGAGCACTGGTGGCGTTGTGGCGACCGGTGTGCGATTGTAAAACCTAAGCTAGTTTTTCACAATCTGGGTGGTTAACATTGATTTAAGTGTCGTTTTAATAACTAACCCTTTATGGACACCCTTTATGGTGCCTAGGTTATGCACAGTGTCCTTGTATTCTTCCATGTATAGAGAAAGCCCCAATTGCGCTTTACAAAAAGTACTTTCGATTCGTGGGCAGGCATTGTGTGATCGGTGCGTAGTAAAAATAGTCGGTAACACGATCGATACAGAGGAGGTTCATAACCACTAACCCGGGGTCTATTCGTGATCGCCAGAACACGCGAACTGGAAATTGTTTAATTAGCTAATCGTTAAAATAATTCCTATTGATTTATTATTTCCATTTTTATTTTTATTGCATTTCAAAATTTTGGGAATGGTTTATACAATGCTATAGTTGAGTTTGCGTGGAGGGTTATAATATTGCTCCATCCAAAGGGAAGGCCTGTTCCCCAGAAGTGTAGATATTAAAGGGCTGGTGATGATAATGAAGAGGCTATAGCCATTCAATTTAAATCCTATTTGGAGCTGTATAAGGAGTTTGGAGTCTTGTGCGAAAAAAACATCTGTATCATTTAAGAATATTTTATGTAAATAGTTATGTTAATTTCGTGACTCACCATTAATGAGAATATATATTTAAATCATAACAAAGGTTATACAAGGGGATTATCTTT
This sequence comes from Cataclysta lemnata, assembly GCA_963931975.1. Lineage (NCBI taxonomy): Eukaryota > Metazoa > Arthropoda > Insecta > Lepidoptera > Crambidae > Cataclysta > Cataclysta lemnata. The sequence continues at coordinate 67,412 of OZ008345.1, forward strand.
TAACATCATTCATTTTTCTTTATCTTCTTAAGTGTTATCAACAGGCTTTGTACAAGATATTTATCAGGTACAGAGGATTTCGCCATAAAAAGATTGTATTCATGTAGCACGCAAAACACGTTAAATGGAGATAAAAATAAATAATCTTTTAAAATTAGGGGAAGGACATATTGTCTAAAGCGGGCACTCGCCTATATAAAACAATTCCTACACCCAAGGGCATATATTGGCATACATAGGAATGCAAATTTGCAACAGGCGTTTCAAGAGAGAAGATAATGAGGCTTATGGGAATTTCATTAAATGTTCAAATAATTGTAAGCACGAAACTGCCCGTTTAAGGCACTATACCAACTTAAGGCCACGTTCCCCTGCTACTCAATATTAAAACAAGTCTACTTGACACTATTTTTATTTTATGTGTATTTTTCATTATCACCATATACTTATATACTTATTTGATGTCTATTTTTCATTATTTCTATTTGAATATTAGAAAAATAATTACGATGGAAAAGGAACAATAATATTTCGAGTTTTTCTGAGCTCTTTTTCTTTGTAAAAATGTATCTTTAAAACACTAATACTTGACGTACATTGTATGTATACGTCACGCTTTTCTCCCACAGGGGTAGGCAGAAATCAATTCTTTTCACTTGCTGCGATCCTAACATACTTTCGCTTCATCCAATCTCATTAATTCCTTCATGCATGCCCGTCGGATTCGGGTACTCTTACCTGGCCCTTTTGTAAAATGCCCTGATGAAGAGATCCGCCGAGGCCGTCTCCTGGTGTTTTCTCCATTCACTTTCGACATATAAATCCTTTTTTCATCCCACCATCTCGGAATCGGAAAAATTTGAATTTAGAACATCGTGTGCAATGAGTTTGTGAATTCAAAACATCATTATACATATTTATTTCTACCTCCATGGTGCCGAAATTGTCATGCAACCTATTTTAATTTGTTAAAAACTCAGACTCGGAACCTTCTTGGTGTACTTTTTTTGTAATTTGCTTTGCGCGCGCCATTTTCTTTTCACGTCATAAATTTGTAAAAACCTAGGAGTTCCGTGACGGTCCATCAGCTTGGCGTCAATCTTGCTTTAAACATTTTGATCGTCTACAACGCTTGCTTGATGCTTGAGTCAAGCATTTAAAAGCTTTTTAGGTCTGTTTGATTTATTTACGCTAGCAACGGAACAAAAACATACAGAAAATCAACGTGCTTGACTCAAGCTGATTGACCGTCTCGGAGTAATTTTTATTAGGTACTTACAGGTGTGTCTGGATGAATGTTGCGGGTGTGGCTGGTGGATGGGTGGCTGTTGGAGGTGTGTCTAGGTGAATGGGTGTTTTGTGGGTGTGTCTGGGTGAATGGGTTTTTATGGGTGTGTCTGAATGGATGGGTGAGAATTGTGGGTGTTTCTGGGTGATTGAGTGTTTTTTGGGTGTGATTGGGTGTTTTGTAGGTGTTTCTGGGTGAATGGGTGTTTTTTGGGTGTTTCTGGGTTAATCGGTGCTTTGTGGGTGTTTCTCGGTGAATGGGTGTTTTGTGGGTGTTTCTGGGTGAATGGGTGTTTTGTGGGTGTTTCTGAGTGAATGGGTGTTTCTGGGTGAATGGATGTTTTGTGTGTGTTTCTGGGTGAATGGGTGTTTTTTGGGTGTTTCTGGGTAAATGGGTGTTTTATGGGTGTTTCTGGGTGAATGGGTGTATTGTGGGTTTTTCTGGGTGAATGGGTGTTTTGTGGGTGTTTCTGGGTGAATGGGTGTTTTTTGGGTGTGTCTGAGTGGATGGGTGTGTATTGCGGGTGTGAATGTTGTGGGTGTTTCCGGGTGGGTGTTGAGAGTGTGTTTGGGTTAATGGGAGGGTGTTGTGGAAGTTTCTGGGTGAAAACAGAAACTGTTGTGATTGTATTTTTTTTTTGTATTTTGCAATTTCCTCGTTGGGGGGGATGAAAAGTTACGTGTTGCACTCGAGTGCAAAGATTTTTCACCTTGTGCTCTTTTGATTCCCTCGCTATCGCTCAGGATTCTAATTTTAGAATCCTTCGCTAGCTCGGTCATCAAAATTGAGCACGCGGTTAAAAAACAACTTTGCACTCACGTACAACAAATAACTATTATTTCTACCTCCATGGTGCCGAAATTGTCATGCAACCTATTTTAATTTGTTAAAAACTCAGACTCGGAACCTTCTTGGTGTACTTTTTTTGTAATTTGCTTTGCGCGCGCCATTTCCATGTTTACGCTAGCAACGGAACAAAAACATACAGAAAATCAACGTGCTTGACTCAAGCTGATTGACCGTCTCGGAGTAATTTTTATTAGGTACTTACAGGTGTGTCTGGATGAGTGTTGCGGGTGTGGCTGGGTGGATGGGTGGCTGTTGGAGGTGTGTCTGGGTGAATGGGTGTTTTTGAGGGTGTGTCTAGGTGAATGGGTGTTTTGTGGGTGTGTCTGGGTGAATGGGTTTTTGTGGGTGTGTCTGAATGGATGGGTGAGAATTGTGGGTGTTTCTGGGTGATTGAGTGTTTTTTGGGTGTGATTGGGTGTTTCTGGTAGAATGGGCGTTTTTTGGGTGTTTCTGGGTTAATCGGTGTTTTGTGGGTGTTTCTCGGTGAATGGGTGTTTTGTGGGTGTTTCTGGGTGAATGGGTGTTTTGTGGGTGTTTCTGAGTGAATGGGTGTTTCTGGGTGAATGGATGTTTTGTGTGTGTTTCTGGGTGAATGGGTGTTTTTTGGGTGTTTCTGGGTAAATGGGTGTTTTATGGGGGTTTCTGGGTGAATGGGTGTTTTGTGGGTTTTTCTGGGTGAATGGGTGTTTTGTGGGTGTTTCTGGGTGAATGGGTGTTTTTTGGGTGTGTCTGAGTGGATGGGTGTGTATTGCGGGTGTGAATGTTGTGGGTGTTTCTGGGTGGGTGTTGAGAGTGTGTTTGGGTTAATGGGAGGGTGTTGTGGAAGTTTCTGGGTGAAAACAGAAACTGTTGTGATTGTATTTTTTTTGTATTTTGCAATTTCCTCGTTGGGGGGGATGAAAAGTTACGTGTTGCACTCGAGTGCAAAGATTTTTCACCTTGTGCTCTTTTGATTCCCTCGCTATCGCTCAGGATTCTAATTTTTGAATCACTCGCTACGCTCGTGATTCAATTTTAGAATCCTTCGCTAGCTCGGTCATCAAAATTGAGCACGCGGTTAAAAAACAACTTTGCACTCACGTAGAACAAATAACTATTGTCACTCTCCTTTTACTCAAATCCTTTCTACGTGCCCAAACTATGCAAGCTTAGAAGCATCATTACCTACGTCTTCTTTCAAACCACACCAACATACGGCTATGAAATGAATACAAGACTTAATTAAAAACGTTCCTAAGAGCAGTAAACTATGATATAATGAGTCTGGTACGCTGTGTCAATACTAATAACGTGAGTATAATGGTAAACATTCGAAGTCCGCGGCTCTGAATGACGTCACGTGGTGGTGTCAACCGCTAATTGACAAATGGAAGCGCCGTCTTAATTGGGACCACGAGAACTTATCGCGAGGTTATAAAGCTGTCAAGAAATAGGCTCGGTAACTAACTACTACGAGTAGATGAGAAGACCTTGGTAATAGCATAAAGCAACGCTGTGGCCGCTCTTGGTCGTAGTATGCTCCGGAAGGTTTAAGTAAATTTTTGAGTGGTCAGTGATTTTTTTATAGCAAAAACATTTGAAATAACTATGTTCTTTAGCAATACTGAGGTTTCGATAAATTAAAAGACTCGCGCACTAAGGGTTCCGTACTATAATCTATAAAGAAACGCAAAAAAAAAATCATGTCTGTTTTATAGGAGTCCCCTTAAATATTTATTTAATTCTGTTTATTTAATGATATTTAATATAATATCATTGTGTTTATTAGGATTTGTTGTTATAGCAGAAACAGAAATACATCATCTTTGAAATTGTCAAAAGTCAAACTATCAAAATTCATGATATACAGCCCGGTGACAGACGGACGGACAGCGTAATCTTAAGGTCTCTACATACGTAACGGGAAAATACCCCGGTCGGGACGGGGACGGGCCTCTCACCTTCAAAACGCCCCGTGCACGTCCCGTTCGTGACTCCGTGACATATGTCCTTCATGGTATATTTTGTATCAAACGACGTTTTTGCAGCCCCCGTCCCCTTCCCGTCCACGTCCCGTCCGGGTTCTTTTCCCGCTACGTATGCACCCTTAGTAATAGGGTTCCGTTTTACCATTAGTGTACTTATTCTTACAAAGGTATCAATGGCACAAAGGTTTGAAGAGTGCGAGCCCTCAGCTTACGTTGACCGTGACCGCGCGGAGAAAGTGTGAGCGCCAGTGACGTCACATCGCGAGTGATGCGCCTGCGCCGCGCCGCGATCATATTTGATACATAATAATATGAGCGTGGCAAGCAGTTCAATTTCTGAACTAGAATAATGGATAGCCATTTATGAACTAGTATACATATACCAAAGTATAAATGGTACAACTGCGCAGTATTTACTATTATGGCAACGAGAGTTTTAATTTTTAATTCAATATACCTAATTAGTTTAGTCACTAAAACAAAACAAACATTCAAAGAGTCTTTATTATGAGGAACTTAATTTGACTTCACCAAATACTATCAAAAAAGATTAGCGGTCGTCGATTATCTCTACAAAGTCTCTACATTTGTACCTGTTTATGTTAATTAAGTAATAGCTTTGTTTGTTACCTATCTCATTATTGTTGGACAGCCTACAACAATAATTTACGAAAATGAAAATTTCCAAAGGTCTGACATTCAAAATAACGGACTAATTCAGTCTCATTTGGATATCGCGTGTCGGGCTGCAGTTCATGGTTTTGATGTCATGAATAGCTTATAATTAGCAAATTGTTCTGGGCGCTGTTCGGCATTACATAACTATGGCGTGAAGCGGAGTGGTGACCGCCGCCGATGCAGCATGGGAGCGGCCCTGATGAACACGCAACACGAATTTTCACCAAACGAGACATTTTTCTAAACAATGTTCTCATAAAGCTCAGTAATTACATTATTAGGTAAATAGTTTGTGTAATGATAACAGAAAAGAACTCCAAGGGGTAGACAGAGGTGAATTACCACCCACGTTTCGCCAATTAGGTTAGGTCCCATGTAATAGGTGGTGAGCCTAATGCCATTTATCGGGCACGGAAACCGCAGTACATTGATACTGTGGCCTCTCTTCTTCTCCCTGCCCTGGTCCCAGTCTATCTGGGGTCGGCGCAGTATGTTTCCTCTTCCATTCATATCGGTCAGACGTCATCCATCACTATAGTGTTGAATGAATGTATAGAAAAGAGATGGAACGGACCATGTCGTGAGACCGATGAACGGAGAGAGTGATTGGAATGACATTCCAATCCATACTGCTCAACGTTTTGGCTTAGGTTTTACAGCCGGCCGCCTGCCTGACACTAACCATCTTTGGGTATGCTGTTGTTGGTGGTTTACCCTCCACTATTCGGGTGCCCCAAAGTGCTTAACAGTCTACACCGGGCAATCTCCCTTAGTCGACCTTTGCGACACCCATGGGATGAGTCGGGGCTGGCCTATTCACGTTATTTGTTCCTCTCCCAGGCCAGCATAGAAGGATACTGTGGCCTCTGTGGGTGGCCTAATAGGAACGCTGCTGCCCCTAACTCATTGCTGTCTTAACCCTTAGTCGCCTTGTACGACCCCCGCGGGAGAGATGGGGGTGGTGACTATTCTAAGTATTGTATTCTGCTTTACCGCCACCATACCGCCATATCCATTAATAAGTTAAATTAAGCAGATTAAACACAATAAACCTTTAAGTATGACCATCACGATTCGGTAGCTTTACATTTTTTTTGTAAATTCTCCCTATATTTTAGGGAAGGCAAAGGTTCTAGCCCATACAGCCATGTCTTTAGTGTATATTTTATCTGTAGTCTCATGAATCAATGAGTGGGTGAAATGTATGAATAAAATGAATTTACGTTAAAATATGGGTGTCACATATTTTAACGCATCTAGGGAGTGCTTGGCGCAAGTCAAATGGTAACAGAGTTCATGACGGTGACCCATGACGTGGTGAAAACCACTATAACATTCTCAACGTCAAACACGACACAACACTTTATTTCAATGATTCTTCATAATTGAACATTAACACGGATCCTTCAAAATAACACCACTTTACTACACAAAGTCCACTTTGAAACAAGTTTTGAATGATTGAAATGAAAATTTGACTGACGCCATTGAAAGCCCGCCAAGCCCCCTCGGTAGCTTTAATCTTGAAAATTGTCACATAAATGCCAATATGGTATTCAAAGCCAGCCATCGAGATCAAGTAACTACATATTTGAAAACAGCGTACCTAACTAATACATAGTAGAATTGTTAATGATTAATAGGAAATAGACAGCCTGAATATTGGAATGTTAGCATTGCAAACTGTGTAGGCGATGTGCTAGGCACCGACCACAGAACAGATAACCGCTTTTATAGTTCTGTGGTGACGGACGACAGACAAGTATGCATTTACTGCACCCCGTCGCAATCCTGTGCCTGTTGGATTATTTCTGGACCCGTGCAATATTGCATTATTATCATCACAGTTGAAGTACCTCACATCGCATGATGATGAGAGTTAGTATCAGCCAAGCGTATAGTATACGTATCATATAATAATAGACATACTGCGCCGATCCCAAATAATTTCCTACCTGTTCATGTTCAGGTAGAAAGAAGACGACACGCAAACTGCATACATTTTGAATGAGAATTTACATTGCAACAAATTAATACTTATTTATAAACTGATCCAGCTTTATGAGTAACAACGTAAAGATATAGGGACGCCAACCGCCATTCGTTGCCACTGATGTGCCGGTCGCGTGCCACTCAATCGGCGCTATTATTTTTGGGCACATTTCTACCAAAGTGGAGGAACAGAACAAAATAAAACCCATGACCGTGCAAAATTATATAACCGCTACAAGGTCAATAGAGAACTACATTTACTACATAGAAAATGAAATTTACTTTTCTTTGTAAAAAAACAAATAATAACATGAAATGTTTATTCTAAATTGATCTGTCATAATAGGACCGATCTATATACATAATTACATTCTCAAGAAACTGCCTAATTTATGGCAAAGATAATTAAAGTACCTTAAATAATTGATGAGTACCAGCATACTACATAAGTATTTCCATGAAGAATTCGTGTAGAAACGTTATTCAATATTACGAATATGCTGTCTATATTAGTCTAAATTACTATAAATTATTTTAATTGGCGGAGAACATTCAGCCAATTGAGGCTAAAGATCGGGGTACATTGTGTGCCTCAAATATTATTTCATGGTAACACGTGTTTTTAATAAATTATGACATCATGTTACCAGATACAAACATTCATTGATTTTGTTCTTCTATTGTGTACAGCGGTGAAATATGTCCGAGATATCATTGATATTTATAAATTAAAATTACATTCAACTATTCTTTGTTACAATAAATTATTGCTAGAAACTAGATTTTCGTTGAAATCCATAAGACAGAATCGTGTAATGTTAACAAAGAAGTCGGAGAATCAATTATTATTTCGGGAGTTAATAAGAAATGTAGATCGTTATTTAGTTCACGTATGCTTTATAGAGAGCGAACTGGAATGATTCCAGTGAATGTAGACGGGCACTCGGTAGAAATAACAAACGGGTAGTAAGTAGTTCCAAAGAGGTGCCTCTTTGGAATACATCAAGATTTCAAAAGACATCAGAAATATACGAGTATATCATAAGTAACAGAATGCTCTTATAATAGAGAGGGTGCCGGAGAGAATATTCTTATTGGGAACACGGAAAGAACATCAAATCTGGGCAGGCTGCGCATATTAATTTTTAAATATTGTTGTAGCCAATATTTTTTTTTATAATTTACGCAATTTCTGTTAATTTACGCAATTATGGTCCTATACAACACATGGTAAAAGATACAAAGAGTTCATAATGGGACAAAATGATCGATTTCTCTGAACTCATAAGATATATTGTTCTATAGTGGGAACCATCCAATTTGAGGGTGCGGTGCGGTGAGCAAATGCGTAGCTTCAGGAACACTGACCAAACCAATATGTTTGCTTTTAAAAGTTTGTAAGTTATCTACGTAACCTCAATACCTCAGTTAGATAATAAACTGATGTATGTTTTTAAATGCATAGATATAATTTTAAATACAATATAATAATAAGCGTTCATTAGTGTTTTATTACTCCACAAGGTAAATTAAACAAATCCTGGATATAGCTCCGTAATTTAGGCAAGTACCTAAGTGTTAAATTATGAATTTCGAATTTACTTTATACTCTACCTAAGTACAATCATATAGTTATTTATTACTAATTTATTCATATATCGCCATTACTATAGTATTCATTACATAATTACAGTACTTGTAATGTAATCCATGTAATGGAATTCAGTTACATGGCGGGCGTTCTCTCCATTTCGGCCAGTGCTGAATTATGTTTGAGTAGGGCTAGCAAATACTTGTATCGGTATAAAACCAATCAATATATCGCTATTACTTTATACAATTTATAGGGAGGGATACTTGTATCTGAAAGGAAAATACGTTCTCAGCCGTAATTTAAGTTGCATAGGAAATACAATAAAATCATCCACGTGTACTATTACATACACCATAATTTAATTCGCTTTATTAAGCAAGTAGTAAGAAACAAAAATAAAATTTGATCGCGGGACATGTGTAAACGCATTAAACCCTAGTACGGGACGTAGACAAAATCTCTCTCCACCGCTTGAGAGTCTTGGCTCGGGATTTAGTGGGAGTTAGAGCGAGAGGAAAATGTTTTCTTCAAGAGGAAAATCTCCGAGGAGTCCATGTCCCGTGCTAAGGGGGCAGGTATTAAAAAAGGTCCGTAATAATTGTGACGCGGAAGCAACCCTGCCCGCGCACGCGTCACCGCCCGCGCCGCCTCTCTGGCCTTGACCCCACCTCGCGTCGACCTAATTGATTCGTCTCTCAAACGGATATCTGACCCATGTATGCTGATTGATGCCATTTCAATATTATGGGGGGTGGCTACTAAATATTTTGATATTATATTTCATAATATTCTCCATATGTTAATGCACTGGAACAGTGTGGTGGTTATGGCCCATTGCTATATTTTTCCATCCATAAGCAAGGTCTGTGTCCTAGCAGTGGGGACATTTAAGGGCTGGTAATGATGAATGTAATAGTACATAATGTACCTATGCAGAGTGGACGGCGGATTCTGCGTTGGATGTTGAGAACGCTCGGACAAACAGCGCTGGGTGCCATTATTTACAGTTACCGCGTAATTACCAGCCACAATGTGGTGGACATTCTATGGAACCTTGTACTGCAGCACAGTTCAAACGTGTTGTAAATATAGTGGTGTATTATGATTTGACACAAATGTTATTTGTAAAAATACCTTAATCCCACATTGCGTACCCGTTGTCTTACATACAACCTGAAGTTAAAATTTCCGTGTGGTGACGGCAGAGTAGAATACAATTGTCACCACCCCAAATCTCTCCCGTGAGTGTCGTACAAGGCGACTAAGGATAAATCAGTAATGAGGAATGGGCAGCAGCGTTCCTCTTATATCACCTAGCAATGTACTGCGACTATTGTGCCCGATAAATGGCAATAGGCTCACCACCTATTACATGGGACCTAACATAATTGGCGAATCGTCGGTGCTAGTTCACCTCTGCCTACCCCTTCGGGGATATAGGCGTGGTTTATGTACGTAAGTAACGTCCGGGTGGGGGTGGTGTCAATTGTATTCTGCTCAGCCGTCAAAATTCGGCACATGAGAATAGACCCGTAGCGTAGGTCCCTGCGTCATCCAGCGACTGGAAATGCAATTTGTAGGTACCTACTCTACAAAGAGAAACATATTTGCTAATTTGTTGTTTACGGGATTACTTTAGAAACAGATCTCAGTGATTGTTGTATGTAGTGCGCGCGGGCGCACTGCACCGACATGGAAACATCGTAAATCAGGAATTAGAACTCAGTTTACCGGATCAAAGCAAACTTCATTATCACGCAGGCATGTTTACGGCGCGATGGCCAAACAGACCTTTGTGTTAACACACTCTTCCTAATTTAATATACAGCGTAAACTTATACATGTTCTTTACCTAGAAATATGGTATTCATCATGCAGTTACAAATAAAATTTCTTAAATTTTTCATAAAGGTGCCCCCCGCATATTCAATGTTTGAGTCCGGCTTAACATTTCAATATTGTCAACATCGCGCAACCTAATTATGCCCAACAGATACAGTTGGCGTCTTTCGGCTGAAATGATGTCAAAAGTCTGGTTTTTCCAATAAAATATGCAAACTACCACTAGTACACGAAATGTCTTTATTATAAATATTATAATAAAGACATTTCGTATTATTATAATAAAGCATTTATGGCAACTCATGATTGCCATGCTCCGCGCTTATCTTGCGGGCTTCGTAGGAAGAAGAGTATAAAAATGACAGTTACCGGCATTTTGATGTAAATTCAAAACCAAGAGGAGGCGACTGAGGGAGGCACCAGTCGCTATTTAAACTATTCTCCCGCGAACAACGGACATGCGATAACTTCGCACAGGCAGCGTAAACACGCCACGCGGGATCCAGAAGTGAGTGCCGGCAGACGCGCATTCCGACACGATCGCTTATCGCTAAGGCCGGCGGCCACTCGGAGCGGATAATATATTCCACAGTTCCATCATTGGAGTAAAAAAAGTGATGAGTCTGAACTAATCACGTTTCTATGTGACGAATCCCCGAATGACTATTGTCAGAAAAACAAGATAGCAAAATAATGCATGAAAAACCGTTTTTGAAATAATTAAGTAAGTACCACTTACCGCAACCGTAACTATAAATACTTAGTTATTACTAAGTATTTATAGTTACTCATTCATAAATACTAACAATGCCATCACAATATGTCGACGTAAAAATAGCCAATACAAATGAGACCGATTGAATAAATTGAGGATAAAATTAACATCACGTCGACGATGCTGGGCAGCTTCAGCCTCGAAATGAAGAATTTGATGATTGCGATAAACAAGTTATTGTAATTACCTTCCAGTATGCACAGCGGGCCTTATGTGTACTCAATTATGATGCAAAATGGACCGACCGACTCGAGAGCGCACTCCATCGGCTGTCTATCAAAGATACTTGACCTTCGTTTACATTTCGGCGCACGCGCATATCTTTACAAACTGTTAAATGTATATTAACACCATTTCCTTCCTAAAACTTCCAATCATGTAGGTATCAAGGTTTTTTTTTTAATGAGAAAGGGAAGCTCTTGCCCTTTATCTCACCTGATGGTAAGTGACGATAAGGGCTGAAGATGGATTCGAGCTTTATCTGGAACCCTCAACCACAGAGGGGCTGGCTATCTTATCACACATTGTCGGAACAGAATAATGCTGTTAACATTATTATTATTGAGACAGATTTTGATAATAATGTTGTTAAGATTATGTTTTTGTTAAGATCATAAGATAAGAACTCCTTTGTTGTATAAAAATCATAATGGTCTTTAGTATATAATTAAAAACCGACACCTGACACTGACCATAGCTTATTACCATGTCAAAGACGGTGTTTCAGGTCAGTGAAGTGATTATAATAATTGTACCTTTACATTCCTTAAATCAAATTGTACGTACACGTGTAGTCCAATTACGACCTACTATAGCGGACTTTTTAAATAGCATTTTTTATTAATTAGCCTTTACCTAGAAAATGACGACAGCACCACACAGCGAAAATTAAAGACAAACTTATCAGTGTCATTATTATATTTAATCATAGTATCGTCAGTGTAATCGGTGTCCCATGTTCTTCCATGCTGGCCACGGAGCGGAAAAATAACCTTGAATGTGACAGGCCCGACTCATCTCAGGGGTGTCGTAAAGTCGACTAAGGAAGATTGCCCGGTGTAGATTAAAAAGCACCTTGGGGCACTAGAATGGTGGAGGGCAAACTCAACAACAGCATACCCAAAGAGGGTTGGTGTCAGGCAGGCGGCCGACTGGTAAACCAAAGCCAAAACCTTGAGCAGTAGTATGGATTGGAATGTTGACATTCCAATCACTCTAGCCGTTCATCAGTCGCTCGACAATCGACATGATCCTTTCCGTCTCTTTTCTATACATTCTTTCATCACCTAGCACTGGGAACAGGCCAGGGAGTAGAAGAAGAAAGGCCGTCTGTGTGAGACGATACCTAGTAGCATTCCATGGATACACTTTGCGGGCGTAGCGCCGTGCTGGGTCTTTAGTGTGGCAGAAAGGGAAGTATAAGCCGTGTGGTGATGGCAGAGTAGAATACCATTGTCACCACCCCAAATCTCTCCCGTGGGTGTCGTACAAGGCGACTAAGGATAAATCAGTGATGAGGAATGGGCAGCAGCGTTCCTCTTATATCATCTAGCTATTACCTACTGCGACTTTTGTGCCCGATAAATGGCAATAGGCTCGCCACCTATTACATGGGACCTAACATAACTGGCGAAACGTGGGTGCTAGTTCACCTCTGCTTACCCCTTCGGGGATATAGGCCTGATTTATGTATGTAGAAAGGGAAGTCAGTGACAGCGCTTGGGACTTGTGACCCAAGTGTAGGTTTAACGCTTATAATCGACAAAGACCGAAATATTTACACGACACACTTGCCAACGTCTTAGATCAATCTTTATCTATCTAAATGCCTTGGATAGCTAAGTCAAATATTAGTTAAAAATCACTATGGTCAAATAACTGGAAAATACCAACAGATATTTAGACATTTCTTTAATTAGCGACATTTTTTAACAAGTTTCCTACAGATCAAACAACAAGACTTGTTTATTAGTTGGACTGAGGTCGAACTAAAAAACTCAATTCCCAATAATGTAGAATTTTAGCCGGCTTAATCGATAAGGTGTATGGCTTAATAAAGAATAAAAAAATAAATAAAAATAATGTAGAATACCACTGACCTCTACCTTTAGATAATAATTGTCCCTAAAAAATCGAACCTATATGATATGTGGTCTTTGGTGCCTACGCTACCGTTTTTGATTGAATCAATAACAATAAATGTAAATTAACTCTTCACTTTCACATCAGTTCTTTCTTTGGCAAAAGAAGGTTATGTACTGAATCACATTGTATGTAAGTGTTTTTGTATGTTTCTGTCTCAAAGGTATTTGCGTGTTTAGGTTAAAGTTCCTGTGGTCCAGAGCTTATGCAAGTGCCGTGGCCTTGGCCCGATTACCGACGCCCGCGCATTATAAACAACTCGCACGTAGCCGCCCCCTAGCCCTAAATTTCGACACGGGTGTCGGTAAGCCGAAAATTCAGTCAAAGACGTTAAAAATTATTAATTGTATTCTTACTTGAAACTTGAAATTATAATAATAATTTCACTACAAATTTGGTAATAATAAGTAATTATATTATTTCAAAAGGAGACCAGTTTCCATAATAGCCTTCCTTTGTACCCTTGCAAGAGCCAACAAAAATGTAGAGCCAAAAATACTCTTTGTTGATTGCATATCTACCCTACCTCTGTTCTGTTTCTACCTGTGTCATTAGATTTATGAAAGTGTGTTCTGGTTCCATAGTGAATAAATAAACATAACAATATCACGAGTGGGGTCAACAGACAGACGCGGCAATTTTCATGTTAGTGGCGATGCGTACGCGACGGTTCACGAGGGCGAAAGTTCGCCTGCGCCTGCGCACACTGATACTATTAGGTGCAGTACTGATACTAATAGCTCAATAATGACATAATTATGCCTCTTACTAGATAGTTTCATATGGTGTAGTATATAATTGTATACATTGTGTGTGTATATAACAATGTGTAGGTATCTAATGCTGTCATCGCCACAAACTATACGTGAAGTAAGTAACTGTCAACTCGACATCGGAAAATGGTTATTGATTAAGTGCCCGGTTACTGGGTTGACCGGTGACGTTATAATGTAATTATTTATTCAAACGACCACTGCGAGCTTAGTGTGTTGGACAGCTAAAATAAGATTTACATCATCTTTAAAGTAGAAGGTACAACGAGGACGACTTACAGCCAACATTATTATCAATTTCCTAAAGTCACAGAACACACAAACAAAAAAATCTGCTATTAATTAATTAATCTGAAATAATTAAACAGCAGCTGTGTGGTGACGGTAGAGCAGAATACAATTGACGCTAGAGCCCTATCTCTACCGTGGTTGCCGTACAAGGCGACTTAGGGGAAACACAGCAACGAGTAATGGGCAACAGCATTGCTCTTAATCACCACCTATTAATATACTGCGATTTATGTGCCCGACAATTGACAATAGGCTCGCCACGTTTTACACGGGAACTAACTTAATTGGCTAAAAGTGGATGTTAATAGCACCTCTGCCTACCCCTTCGGGGATCTGTGCGTGATTTATGTATAATTGTATTAAATTATTAGTCGCCGTGTGGTGATGGCAGAGCACAATTTCGTGGGTCACGATGATGCCTGCATTCGGTACGTACGGAGTTGTTACGGACGTGTGGTCTACCAAGGAGTTTGCGTCTACGCAAACCGAATAAATTAAGAATGTCACAAAACATAATGTTAAAAAGTATGTAATAGAATTGCGTTGTGGCCGATGATATTTAGTAATTACTAAAAATTTGTATTTACATGTAGGTAAACATTTTACAGGATACCACATAAGAGCAAACGAAGGTGAAGAATTTACATAAAACTTGTTATTGAGTTAAAAAGTTTTGTTTCAAGGTAGAAGAACCAGTCACAAGGCTCCACAGCCAAGTGCCTATGTAGGTACAACTTTATCGCCACACGAATGCATAAAAACTTGTAATGAGTGCATACCTATATTGGCTTATGCTGTGTGGGAATTCTCGACCGTCGCCTTTTCACTCTAAAGTTACAATTAGAAACCGATAGTTCACGTGCATATTATTGTAATATCATAATCATCAAACGTGGGTGTCAAATCACCTCGACTACCCCTTGGGGGTTAAAAAAATATGCAGGGATATTTTACGTTACTGAACATTGTTGAATATAATTAATAATAACATTTGATAGAAAAGAATAACATTGCTCATAGGAAAACATTGGAACGTATAGTTGTTACGTGAAAATATGTTCAGTTACAATATTTTATTTTGTTACGAGTATATAGGTTATTCGATTTTAATTTTAACATTATATAAATGTTAGAAAAATTAGTACAAAAATTTTAGGGTTAGAAAAAGAATTTCGAAAAATTATGATCTTGAGGCGGGAATCGAACCCGCGTCCGCTGCTATCCGGGCAGGTGCCTGACCGCTCGGCCACCCAAGAAACTAATTAACTTGCTGAAATTCTTCTAACCTTTACACTTCACGTTGTAAGCCAACGGGTACCCTCGCAATGTAGAAATAAAATTTCAAACACTCCAAAGCAGATATTTTTACAAATACCGTGCGTTCGGTTAAGCTTGGGTTTGCTTTATAAACTATTCGATTTTAATTTTAACATTATATAAATGTTAGAAAAATTAGTACAAAGATTTTAGGGTTAGAAAAAATTTATAGGTATTTGTGTAAAACAGAAACGGAGGAGGCAGCAACGTTCCTCTTATACCACCTAGCAATGTACCTACTGCGACTTTTGTGCCCGATAAATGGCAATAGGCTCGCCACCTATTACATGGGACCTAACATAATTGGTGAAACGTGGGTGCTAGTTCACCTCTGCCTACACCTTCGGGATGTTTTATTCGGTTAATGAAAATAAGATATCATTCATATTTAAGTCTACCATGGACCGATAAAAGCACTGATTGGCGTAGCGACGAAGCAATGTTGGAAAGTTCTCGTCTGGTGATAGAGAAAGCAGCCGATGCCTCCGCAGATCACTTGCGTAACCTCGCCTCATACAACCGCGGAACAAACATAAAAGCAAGGCTCCTTACTCTCTTATGGTAAAGTTATTTAATAAAATCGCGGCCATTTATCCTCGTAGATTTTGGGCTATTGGCACGGTCCGAGTAGTGAAGGTATAAGGTTAACGACATACAACAATCAATGCGAACTTGTAAACTTCTGTTTACAAACCGAATGAAAAATATTGGAACCGGTTTGTAAAACAGGCCCGCCGTTTTTTTCCCTGGGTTCTAGTTGTTTTGTTTTGCAAACAAGAACATACTGACAACATTGTGAACAAGACTAACTAGGTGAAGTTTAAATACAATTCTGTTATACCTAATATGTGTACCTACACACATATTACTACCAGTAGGTTCTTGTTTACATAGGAATACATACACATGAAAATCACGTCTTTTTATCCCAATAGGGGTAGGTCGAGGTGTCGATAACCCAACATATACGTGTTACGTATATGTTGGGTTATTACTATCTATTGGGCACTTAAAACACTACTAATATTGCTAGGTGGCATACATAACAACCTGCGGGAAAGATGGTGCATGTTGATTGGAGTAGTGCATGGATCACTTAACCATAGTCTTTGGGCTAGTGACAATTGTATTAGGGGTTTAAGTATCAAATTGCCGTTTTGTATGGAGAATTTAGCGAAAATTCATTTTTCCATAACCACAAATCTAAATTTTATATAATTTTGTGGGTATATTTAGACAACATTAATCTATAGGATACCTAGAGAATTTTTATTATAGACTACTACTAAATAATGAGGGAACATCGGCAATTTCATAGTTTAACCCCTATTATTTTGACCTATTGACACATTTGACAACGGGAATTTCACGAATACTCATTATATCATATTACATAGATAGATATTAAGGTTTAGAAATTTAATGTAACTGTAGGTATCAGTTAGTAGTGGGAAATAAAGATAAGTGTGCTGTCGACAGCGCTCGCCACAATAAAACAATATCATGAACGACGTGTTCTTTCTTTGTAATATTTGTTTTCTTTGTAGTATTTAAAACCCTATAGGTAGTATCTTACTAGAACCTATGTTATGCCTTTGTTCTAAAAATAACTTATTTTTATAATTACGATTAAATTCTTGTGTATTAAAATTCACTTACGTTACGACTTAGGTAAACTAAGCTATGTATGTTTGATGTAGACGGACATCGAATGCACCAATGCATTAACTAAAGCTAGCTACATTGCACTTTACGTAGTAAAATTTAGGCAAGTTACCTAATATTTTTTTACATACAATTTTCTTTTGTTATAAATTGTCATTTTGAAGAAGGTTTGCATTAGGTAGGAGAGAACTTTGTTTGTGATTTCCTGTAAACCATCCTTGGTTCCCATCCATAGAAATTGAGACACCGTCTATATCAGGAATAAACTACCTCCATATAGAATATATCACGGGCCCCCTTGTTTTTGTGTGTATTTTGTCTACTTCTCATTATCATGCTAAGCTAAACAGAACATATAAAAATAAATCTGTGATATTCGGTAATGCAGAATTCAACATACTGTCTGTACAAGTGGAATGTTAAGGTCTCTATGCAATTGATCCAAGAGATACCTCAAGGTTTGAAAAAAAAAAGAGTAGAAAAAAATGCATTTAAATTTTAAATACAAGACATGATTAAAAAGTAGACTATGATGAGGACTACTTTAATCTAAAAAAGTGTACAATGTCATCAGGAGCGTGATGTAATATAGCTAATTGTGAGTATTGAAGTTCAAAGTGCAAATTCTTCGTTGTAGGCGGAAAATTAAAGCAGTTAGTCTTAATTTAAAGGTACCGGGCTCACAGCAATATTGGGCCCTGGCGAGCGACGTGCAGCCCATCGGATACTGCAATTCCTCAAGTCGGCTTCTCATGCAGGAGACTTCGGCCCGCATTCGCTTTCATAAAGATACATTGTATGATGTAAGGTTTATACAATGTATTCTTTTTAAGAATTTTCATTTTCGGTTTTTGATGACTGACATTTTGATGATAAATATTTGGCGATACGTCATGTGTGTTAATTCACAGGCATTAAAAAGGGTGATGAAGTGATTTTTAGTAAAATAGGAAAAACACATTTCAAATGTCCCTAGTTTGGGTCCGGCAACAGTTAATTGATTTACCTAAAACGAGATACCTATTATAGACAATTACCTAGGTAATTATTTGTATTTATCATGTATCGATAATTTCTCACCGCGCATGCCAAACCTATTTACTCTGTCACTCAGCAAGAGCGGACGTCGCCGTTAGGCCATCGGTGGGATGGGTTGCGGGCGGCCGCGAAGGTAACCGTGTCAAGGTGAGACCTTTTGCAGTCTTTATGGCGAGACGCTTATACTTATACCGGGTAGGGAGGCTTTTGTGACTAACATTGACTTGAAATCAATAATTTTATTTTTGATTATGGTAGATTATTATTGCCTGACACCGTCCGCGGCTCTACATAATGGATTGCTGCTGGTGCAGCACTGCCGTGCCAATCCAAAATATTGTAAGTCGACTTACAATGTTTTACAATATTTTGCCTTATTAGAGTTTCATTAAAAATTGTCCATTGTCTTGGCAATACAAGTTATTTCTCACCAAATTTAGAAAAAAAAACTACTTGGCTATGTAATACAGACATCTGTATGTAATCTAACCACCGAATCCACTGAATACAGAAATCATAGTTTTAGTTCAATACACTCTGTGTGAAGTGTGTGGTCATTTTGTAAGTAGGTACGTAGGTATGTAAGGATCATTCTCAAATACCAAGCTAAAAGCAAGTTCTAGGTAGGTACCTAACTATGTCTTATACAAAAAAAAACAAGTGTTATAATAGCACCCACGTATATCTATCTACCTACATAGTAACGTAGGTGAACGTGTTTTCAGCCAAGGAAACAATAAACAGTTCAATAACTAGTTAAAGTAGGTACCTATTTGATAATTAAGTAAAAACCAAACTACTCATAATATTATATCTAAGTACATACTTACTTATTATTAAAATAATTGGTAAAGCTTTTAATACCTTCGTGTTATTTATCGGCACAGAAGTCGCAGTACGTACCTACATTGCTAGGTGGTATAAGAGGAACACTGCTGCCCATTTCCCATCACTGATTTATCCTTATTCGCCTTGTACGACACCCACGGGAGAGATTTTGGGTGGTGACAATGTATTCTACTCTGCCGTCACCACACGGCCATCATTATCTTAATTCCGAATGCGTTAATGTTTATGTATTTTTTGGGTATTCGATTCGTGATGTTGTATTCCTCGGAGGTAGGTAGAGTTCTGATTTCTGTCGCAAGAACCGCGTTAAATTGACTGTCTGTCAATTTCTGTTTCAAATTTGAGAAAAATTTCAATAGTAAAACGTGTTATTGACAGTACCTACTGTTCTATTACTACTGTGCTGTTTGATTTGGGTGTAATGTAACAATAATTCTTATAAATGCAATGATGAAATTTATTGTTCAAATGTTGATAAAATGTTTGCTGATGAAACACATGTTTCCACTTTTTTTGTAAACAGAAATATGTGCTCTCCTGCATATTACATATACTTACCTACCTACTTACTTACTTACTACAGCGTGGAAGTATAAATTATTTTAATCATGTTTCTTTAAACCATTGAATTGACCTAACCTATACATAGTTAAAAAGTCGTTGGTAAAAGTCTTAAGACACATTTAAATGAAAAAATAGGACGTAGAAACACATAGATTGGGTACCTAGATAGCCCACGATAATGTCTAGTCTAGCCCAACAGGTTGTGCGAACTGGTTGGTCGTGCAATAGGTACGGCCCTTACCTTTCCCGTTGTACTGGCTGCGCAGGCGCGTCAGCTCCCGGGAGCGGCTGCGGCTGCGCCGGTTCGCCGCGATCTTCCTCGGCGAGCGAGCCATCTTCCCGACCACCCGGCCTGGCACAACCTGGCCCTCACTATCACATACTTGCACCATTCGTGACGCACTTCAAAACCATCCGCAGCTATCTAAACGAGCACAGTTCCTAAATCCGCTGTCGAGCGCGTGCCTGCTTTGTTTTTGTTTGTAAACAAAGTTTCGCGGTCAATTTTAGGATATCCGTTTTTTAATGCCGCCGAGACTATTAACGACGCGTAGATTCACTATTATTTAGTAAGAAATGATAGAGATATACAAGTCATCATTGTGTGTAGAGTTTGTCTCTAAGTTCGAAAAGTTTTCGGTAGCAAAAGCGTAAGGCACGTGTGTGCGTGGTAAGGCACTGCGAAACACTGGCGGTGTCGCGGAGCGGGCGCGGTGCCTGCCGGTGCCGCGGCTGCCCGCTGCCGGGCGCGACACACCTGCCTGCGGCGTTGCGTCACTGATGTGAGATAACGCGGTGCACTCACCCTAATGTCTGCCGGTAACTGATAGCGCGCCGTGCAATTTTATGTAGGTCATTCTTTAATTCGACAATATTGATAGGTTTGTGTAGTGTAGTAGGTGTCTATTTCGTCATCATCATCACTGGCCCTATAGCGTCCCACAATGGCCTGATGAAACTTAGAATATAGGGATACTGGGCAATAAACTGTGTGCGTGTGGACTGAGTGAACACCTTCTGAAAAATTAAAAAAAATCTATTCTAGTGCGGATTGATGCAGCCGGGCCGAGACCAACGGCGGTGCATTATTCCGAACACAGATATATCAATTTTATATCTGTAATTCCGAAGCACACGGTAGGTAACTCGAAATAATATTTTTGGTCACAATGACCAAGTCTCTGCAATCATTGCTTAGTTATCACAATCGCAGGCAAACCCATTGAACTACTATTACTAGCGTACGTTTACTTTATAACTCAATGGGCAAACCTAGCTAAGCCACTGCGCCATAGAGTCTATTTGTCTTTTACTATCACTAAATAGACACATGAGTTTTTAATTGTCACTGATTTTTTTTATCAATCAATAGAACACAATACGTGTTTGCCTGTAGGTAGGTATATTTTAGTAGGTAGTCTAGTCAAAAGTAGATAGGTTCTTAGTTACAAAGTAAAGTCACGATCCTGCACTCATAAAACGTTAAATTACCTACTTGCTTTAGCTTGTATAGATAGTGTCCCTGCTGCCTACCCTATAGATTAGTATTAGTATCCTATCCAGTAGACAGGTAGGTACCTAGAGTACCTACCTACTATTAGGTATTACATAGTCCGTTTCGTCTGTTTTATATACATTCATTCATCACTAGCACCTTTACGGTGTGATGGATGATATGATCGAATCAAAAGGGAGAGGCTGGCTTGATGACGTCTGACCGATATGAATGGAAGAGGAAACATACTGCGCCGGCCTCAGATAGACTGGTAACAGGGCAGGGAGAAGAAGAGATTCTCTAAGTAGGTACCTACCTAGTTAGTCTTCTTCTTCTCCCTGTCCTGATCTCAGACTATCTGTGGTCGGCGCAGTATGTTTCCTCTTCCATTCATATCGGTCAGACGTCATCAAGCCATCCACTCCCTTCTGATTCATATCATCCATCACACCGTAAAGGTGCTAGTGATGAATGAATGTATAGAAAAGAGACGGAACGGACCATGTCGAGAGACCGATGAACGGAGAGAGTGATTGGAATGACAACATTCCATTCCTACCTAGTTAGTAGGTGTTGTAAATACTCTTTGTAACTTAAACCTTGCTATTTTGTGACAGAGATTGAAATTATGCAAGACATTCGCTGTGTAACAATCACTTCAAAATAATATTCCATTGACGAAACTCGGCTATATTCATCGAACACTAAGCTTAAATAATAGGGGTTGAAATATGAAATTGCCCTTTTATTGTAATAGGTTTTTTAAATTGACATAGAATCTTCATGGTTTGAGGTTTTCGAATGAAACTTTTTTCACATGGTTTCTTTAATGTTCTTTTTTAAAAAAATGTGAAACATTTGAATATCGACTTTCAATTGTTTTTGTTATTCTAGACAAGAAAGATGGATACTGCGAAAATTCGAGTAATTTGATTTTTGAATAGGTACGAGTTCCGGCGCGGAAGTAACGCGGCATAAACAGCCCGCAATATCAATGTTGCGTTTGGTCGTGAGGGGTCTGCTATAATTTTTTTTTCATCCCACCATCTCGGAAAAAGTGTTGTTGCTCTTCGATATCTGAGTGCAAAAGCCGTTTTTATCCTCTAGAGGTTAAAGTAAATTTGAATTTAGAACATCGTGTGCAATGAGTTTGTGAATTCAAAACATCATTATACATATTTATTTCTATCTCCATGGTGCCGAAATTGTCATGCAACCTATTTTAATTTGTTAAAAAGTCAGACTCGGAACCTTCTTGGTGTAGTTTTTTTGTAATTTGCTTTGCGCGCGCCATTTTCTTTTCATGTCATAAATTTGTAAAACCTAGAAGTTGCGTGACGGTCAATCAGCTTGGCGTCAATCTTGCTTTAAACATTTTAATCGTCTACAACGCTTGCTGGATGCTTGAGTCAAGCATTTAAAAGCTTTTTAGGTCTGTTGGATTTGTTTACGTTAGCAACGGAACAAAAACATACAGTCAACGTGCAACGTGCTTGACTCAAGCTGATTGACCGTCTCGGAACTCCATTAGGGACGGTAATTTTTATTAGGTACTTACAGGTGTGTCTGGATGAATGTTGCGGGTGTGGCTGGGTGGATGGGTGGCTGTTGGAGGTGTGTCTGGGTGAATGGGTGTTTTGAGGGTGTGTCTAGGTGAATGGGTGTTTTGTGGGTGTATCTGGGTGAATGGGTTTTTGTGGGTGTGTCTGAATGGATGGGTGAGTATTGTGGGTGTTTCTGGGTGATTGGGTGTTTTTTTGGGTGTGATTAGGTGTTTTGTGGGTGTTTCTGGGTGATTGAGTGTTTTTTGGGTGTGATTGGGTATTTTGTAGGTGTTTCTGGGTGAATGGATGTTTTGTGGGTGTTTCTGGGTTAATCGGTGTTTTTTGGGTGTTTCTGGGTGTTTCTGGGTGAATGGGTGTTTTGTGGGTGTTTCTGGGCGAATGGGTGTTTTGTGGGTGTTTCTGGGTGAATGGGTGTTTTGTGGGTGTTTCTGGGTGATTGAGTGTTTTGTGTGTGTTTCTGGGTGAATGGGTGTTTTTTGGGTGTTTCTGGGTAAATGGGTGTTTTGTGGGTGTTTCTGGGTGAATGGGTGTTTTGTGGGTTTTTATGGGTGAATGGGTGTTTTGTGGGTGTTTCTGGGTGAATGGGTGTTTTTTGGGTGTGTCTGAGTGGATGGGTGTGTATTGCGGGTGTGAATGTTGTGGAAGTTTCTGGGTGACAACAGAAACTGTTGTGATTGTATTTTTTTTTGTATTTTGCAATTTCCTCGTTGGGGGGGATGAAAAGTTACGTGTTGCACTCGAGTGCAAAGATTTTTCACCTTGTGCTCTTTTGATTCCCTCGCTATCGCTCAGGATTCTAATTTTTGAATCACTCGCTACGCTCGTGATTCAATTTTAGAATCCTTCGCTAGCTCGGTCATCAAAATTGAGCACGCGGTTAAAAAACAACTTTGCACTCACGTACAACAAATAACTATTTTTACACTCACAACTATCATCTAGCCCAAAGTAAGTAGCCTAAGCACTTGTGTTATGGATACTAGATGACGGACATATTTTAATATAATTATGTATATAAATTTTGAAAATATACTACATAAACATATACACAACCATGACTCGGGAACAAACATTTGTGGTCATCACAAAGTTTGCCCCTACCGGGATTCGAACCCGGGACCTCTTGGCCAATACCCAGCAATCTGAGCATTCGACCAAGGTGGCCGTATGATGAACGCACCGTGCGATTTTGGTTTAAACGCTTTCGTGATAGAAAATTCGACTTAAAGAACGAGCCACGAGGAAGACCACCCACACAGTAGAATAACAATGAATTAAGAGAGATGGTGGAAAAAATACGAAAAATGGATGCCTCATGATTTGACTGATGAAAGAAACGGGTGTTGAAACTTGTGTTGCCTTGTTGAATCGGTACAGAAATGAAGGAATATTTAATCAAATTGTAACATGTGATGAAAAGTGGATTCTTTAAGATAACTGCAAAAGAAAAATGCAATCGCTGACCCCAGGTCAAACGCCACAACAGTGTCCTAAAGCAAAACTTACCAATAAAAAGGTAATGGTAACTGTTTGGTTGTCTCAGCATGATGTCTCTATTCACTATAGTTTTCTCCGATCTGGTCAAGCAATAACGGCAGATGTATATTGTGCCGAACTCCGAACAATGTTGGCAAAACTAGCAGTAAAACAGCCCCGACTCATGAATCGGTCGTTACCATTATTGCTCCATGACAACGCGAGACCTCATACAGCACGAGAAACCGTTTTGACCCTTCAGGAACTGCAGTTAGAAACCATTCGTCATCCTCCGTATTCGCCAGACCTTGCTCCAACGGACTACCATTTCTTTCGTGATTTGGACAATTATCTACGTGAGAATACAGGCAGTACAAAATGCTTTCACAGTTTGTGCAGTCTAGATCCTCAGAGTTCTATCGCAAAGGCATAAATGACCTTCCTATTAGATGGCAGCAATGTATAGATAATAATGGTAACTATTTTGATTCAATTACTAAAAAATAAACCATTTAGATTTTCAGTAAAAAACGGCAATTTCATACTTTAACCCCTAATATTACAACAAAGCTCTTAGTTGCAAAATGCGACTAACTAAGTTAGAAAAAGTTAGGAATCTAGTTTTCCATGACAATATTTTTTCTGACAGCAATTTTTTTTATCTCATAAATGAAATAGCGATCCTCCTATACCACCTAGCAATGTACTGTGACTTTTGTGCCCGATAAATGGCAATAGCTCGCCACCTATTACATCGGACTTGACATAGTTGGCGAAACGTGGGTCATTCATACACACATATAGGCGTGGTTTCTGTATGAATGAGTGAAATAAATAGTTCTTGCTCTCAGCGAGTCATCACACATTGGGAATTTAGTAATATATCTATTACATGAGTCGAGATCATCACACAAATGTACAGTTGCACAACTACCAGGAATCGAACCTGGGATATATACGCCGTTATAGGTAGCGACTTGACTATTCGACCAAACATTATGTCGGTCAATAACTGCGGCGATGTGGACAGAGTATATATATTTTTTAAATAAGAATGAGTTAATATGTCGGCATTTCTAATATTTAATCTTATTTCTCATACTATATACATAAATCACGCCTATTTCTATCCCAAAGGGGTAGGCAGAGGTGAATTTTAACCGCCACGTTTCGCCAATTATATTAATTATTATTATGCCAATAATGTAATAGACGGCAAGGCCTATTGCTATCTAACGGGCACGTAATTCGAATTATATTGCTAGGTGGTGATATAAGAGGTACGCTGCCCATTACTCATCGCTACTACCCTTACCCCCGAATACAGAAACGCTATTCAAAGTTTGAGTCCCGATTAACATTTAAGTATTGTCAAAATTGACGTTTTTCCATACAAATTCTGACAGGTAGTGTCCACTTAACTTTTTCAGCAGTCCCCTAAATTTGAGTAGCGTTTCTGTATTCGGGGGTTAGTAGCCTTTACCACACCCGCGGGAGAGATGAAGTGGTGACAATTGTAAACATCACCACGGTTTATGGTAATTATAAATTTATGTAAATGTTTTTACATATCATTATAGTATTTATAATTTGTCCGTCATCTATACTCAGTATCTAATATAATTCAAGTGCTCATGTTACTTACTTTGGGCAAGACTAAAGTTGTGGAACTTAATGTCAAAAAATGACAATTCAAAACTAGTCGCTATTCTTGAACAGACTCGAATCGTCAAGAACTCGAACAGACTCGAAGTTTTTTAGTGTATGACCCTGTGTAGGTAAAGAAGACTCATTGCACAGGTCCCTGCGAAAGTTGAATGTATCTTAGGGAGTTCCGAAAACTTCCATGGCTCCGATCCGATCGGAGACGGTGTGTTCTAGGCATTGAACTACTATTACTAGCGTAGTAGTAGCGTTTACCTTATAACTCAATGGTTCTAGGGCAAATTCCGGACAGTCTTCTTCTCCCTGCCCCCCTGCTCCAAGTCTATCTGGGGTCGGCGCAGTATGTTTCCTCTTCCATTCATATCGGTCAGACGTCATCAAGCCATCCACTCCCTTTTGATTCATATCATTCCATCACACCGTAAAGGTGTTAGTCATGAATGATTGTATAGAAAAGAGACGGAACCAGGCATGTCGAGAGACCGATAAACGGAGAGAGTGATTGGAATGACAACATTCCTCAGGTGTCCAGATTGTTAGTTCTAACTTTCTTTGTTTAGGTTTCACAAATTTTATACCTTACCATGAAGTTTTCACAATTATTTACTAAATCCTCGTATCATTTGGTTGTTGGATGAGTTTTTTGAAAAGATCACTATGTCCACACGCACATCTTATCTCTTCACCAGATAACCTCCCTTAGTCGAATTTTACGACACCCATGAGATGAGTCGGGGTTGGCACATTTACGATATTTGTTCACTCCCAGGCCAGCATAGAAGACATGAATGGCGGACACAGTCGACGGAGATAAATGCAGCAGTAGGCCTAGCACGGGGTATGGACATCTCTCTCCACCACTTTATTTTCATCCCCCCCCCCCCCCGAGGAAATGTTGTCCACGTCCCTTGGTACGAGGGCTGAGTGTATATCTCCCACCTTTCTTTCCAGATGGTTATCCGTTGAACCCCGAGCGAGGTTGTTTAGTTCTTGGGAAAGACTCATCATCATTACCAGCCCTTTAATGTCCCCACTGCTTAGGCACGGGCCTTCCCTATGGATGGTTTAACATAGGGAGATTGGGCCATAACCCACCACGCTGGCCCCAGTGCGGGTTGGTGGGTACCTATTAACGACTGCAGATGCAGCCGGAACCAACGGCTACCTACTACCACAAATATGTCCGTCATCAAGTATCCATAACACAAGTGCTTAGGCTACTTACTTTGGGCTAGATAATAGGTGTGAGTGTAAAAATATTTATTTATTATTATTATTTGAGCCATATCTGAAAATGTTCGTTTTTCCAATAAAACTTAAATTCGTCGTGACTTGTCGTGAATTGAAAGCGCGCCAAGCACTCTCAAACTTGAATAGTTCGAACTAAGGCGTGTTAGTTTGCATCATTATTATAGATGCGTTACTATACTGACAAGTTTTGCATGGTAGAATATCACATTTTTCGAGTAATTAAATAATAAAACTCCCAGATTTTTGGTCTTCATTAGTGATAGAAAAGACGATTTTTTATACAATATAAATAAGTACATATGGAGTTAGCAATCTATTCTTCTTTCAATCATCTATGCTTGATACATGCATTTTATTATATATGCATACTGTTTTTTGGTCTCAAATGAATCCAATCTATTGCCAACTTTAACTCATTCGACGTAAAGCACAAATTCAATTGAGGCAATTTGATACATTAGGACATTTGATTCGAGTACCTACGCCTGGTACTTCCAATAAATGTTCTAATTAGAAGATATAATTGGTTGGAAGCAGATAATGTTTTGGCTATGGGGATATGTAATGTTGGTAGGGTATAATAATGAAACAACACAGTCATATAGAACGAGAACAAATACTATAATTAATTTCTGTTACACCATATCTTCGCTTACACGTTAAAGAAGGCGGGCGCGAGACGTGACGCTCTCCCATCACTAATCTGTCCAAATGTTACCATACAGCAACATGCCTTTGGCCGAATTCAGATGTCTTACGTTCAGTTCAGATTCAAGTATAGCTCGGAGCGCTTGGACCAAAGGCGAGGCAAACACAATTAAGTTCAATCCTTCCTGCATTGAATATCCACTTTTGTGATCTTGTGTATGTTTAGATGGTAGGTATCGAAAAATTACATTTCTTACAATACAGAAGGCGCTGATACTTTATCTGCTTATTGTAAACGATTAAAAGAGTATTGGGTTCGAATCTCGGCAAATAGCAGATCCACCTAAGAAGAAGTAGATACATAGAACTTATCGACGAATTAAGTTACCTACTAGTGTTTGGGCCACGTTAGCCTGTGATGTTGTTTTTAAAAAAAGGTGCTACACATTTACATATATTAGAAACAAAATTTCAATATGGCATTTGTAGTAGACATTCAATGATATCCATAAAAAATATATGATTTTTCCAAAAATATAAGTCATGATTATAAAATATTAATAAAATATTTATAGCTCTCACAAAACTTATCATCTACTATGTCACTTACAAAAAGGAACCGTATAAAAATGTGCAAAATAAAATAATATCGCACAACTAATATTCAGATAGTTTAAGGCAACAAGGCATTTTTAAAACAATCTAAATATAATTAAACATTTTAGTACAATAGTAAACACAATAAATATGTAAGTATATAGGTGTAGAAAAATTAATGTAAATAAAATGAACTAATTCTTCACTATCTGATTATTGACAGCTGATTATAAGGTTAAATATATCCAAATTAACCGAAATGTAGGTGTTAATACACCTCTGCTTAACCCTTCAGGATATATGTAGGCGTGATTTATATTCAATGTATGTAATATTACATTTTTCTTCTAACTGTATGATGCGAGCTGCGAGTTGAAGGGAGTTTAAGACGGCCAACTTATAGGTATTATACCAATCAGGTGCTGTAGGAACACCAGTCAGTCCACGAGCGTTACGTTAGTACAGATAGGTAGGTACATATAATAACTAAGCCCGGCGTCACTTCCCGCGTACCACCCAAAATAATCTTAGTCGATTTAACAGTTAACAATAATAAACTGTTACGAGGTATAATGTGATAAATATTAGCTACAAGTTCCTCAAAAAACCACTAGCAGTCGACTTTGTAAAGACTCTGAAAATTTTATCTCCACCAAGTTATATATCACAATAATTTAGTAAATATATCCTCTTGTATAATACAATAAATTAGTTTGGTTTCTGTCAAAACTATAAACAGAGACAGATACTTAAAAAAGGCAGATTTAATATAGTATAGTTATTCGAGCTCGAATGCAGATATTAATTAATTTTAAGAAACTTCGACAGTGGCGCCGCCTTATTGGCATAAGAAGTGCGCACGTGCCGAGACTGATCTAATGGTGCATAATTTAAGTGTGTTTGCTAAGCATATTTATTTCCTCTAAATTGTGAATATTTCATCCACACTACACGTGGACCCGCCCTATACACATACAGCCGAAGCGATAAATTATTATATATAGCTAAAATATCGCATTATCTACCTAACACATGACTACACGTTCACTTTTATTACCATTCAATAATGTAGACTCATTAAATATTACACTTGGTGTAACGAGTACTAATAATTTGTTCTGATTCCAGTCCACAAAACCTTTGAGAATGTCTAAATTATAGCAATTAAATTATTGTTTAAAACTATTACAGTAAAACCAACAATCAATAAAATATAGACACATTATTAAATTAATTGAACATTTTGGACTAAGTAATAAATTATTTATAACAGTTTCGTAGTAGATTGGCCCTGTATTTAATATCAGCCACGCTGTTTAAATCGCTAAAGGTAATACAATACGTTAAAAACTAGTAAGTACTACAGGCCAGAATGCTTGAGAATTCTTTCTGAAACTATAAAAATATAACTTTGTGAATTGATTTTGGACACTTTGGAAATATTCGAGAACACTTTAGAAATATTCGTGTGGGTTTTGCTTAAAAACTAAGAAAGTATTTTAATTTGTACAATAACAACTAATAACAAATAATATTTCCTGTATAAATATTTCCCTAGCGTAGATGGGCATATTCTATGAACCTCATTCACATAATTTGCTCTCACATTATTTTTGTGGCCATAATTATGAAATAATTTGTTAATACGTGTAGATAAAGCATTTGGCAATTGTCCCTCCAATATTCAGTAGTATACAATATTTTACAATAAACTTCGTTCGAACCCTAGTAATAACGATAAAATAATTATACACCTTGTATCTTCATATTCGATTTCTCATATACATATAAAAGTGCATCAACGTTGTGTGTATAAAATCAAATAAATATTCAACACGCAGCTGAGACCGAAACTTCCGACCCCATCTGACAACTCTCTAATTTTTACGATTCTACTTCAAAATATTTATTCATAATCAAAAATAGCATAATATCTTTTGGTCGCTCCAGGACAAAGTCTTCAAATTTCTACAGGAGGCCTTCGCGCGTGTCAGATCGACGAAAAGGTGGGTGTAAGTATTCTGGGTAATTTTAATAAAAAATACTTCGTAGAGTGCTCCTGCGCACAGGTAGCTCGTGGCCAACTCAGAAGCGTAAATACAAACAAACAAGTTTAACAAACTCACGTAACAACAATAGAAAACAGTGGCAAGTCAATGTAACTGTAAAAGATGTGCCAAAGCTTGCGTTCCCAGCGACCGCTAACAGGGGCAGGGCTGGTACAGGTTCGGCGAATGCGACGCAGTTGGCACAACTCTCGGAACGGGCGGCGAGAGGCCCGGCGCGGCGTCAGCTCAGGAGCGCGCCTCCCTCGGCCGGCTGGTGTCGTACGCGCGGATCACGTCCGCCTGCGACACGCTGCCGCCCTCCTCTTGCGAGAACGCGAACCCATCTGCGCCACCAACCGCACTCGTTACCAGCGCCCCGCTGCGCGGGCGCCCCGGGCGCACATCTCGGACCACCCTGCCTTTCGATACTAACGCCCTGTCCAGGTGAGGCGATTCATTGTCCTCTATTATACAAGTACAACTGGAGGTTGTCATCCAAAAAATGAAGCCAATTTGATTGGCGCTCATGGCACTGGTTTACGAAGGTGATCGTCCACGGAACTAATGATGAGATGCATTCGTAATGTCAAATAAAAAGGAACAAACATCAAATTTAGTATACCCATACCGCTCGATGGGGCGCTTGAAATCATAGTGGTCATCAGTGGCTACACTATTTTACTAATGCCGCTTAGTAGCGAGCAATGCGAGCAAACGCGTCTCACTCGCGCGCACTTCTGGACAAGGTTTAAATTAGGCTGGCGGTGTCCAAGATGCATGCCCGCATCCGTCCAGACGCAAAATGAGATAGGAGAAAGTATGCGTAAAATCACTCGTGAAAGTAGCGTGTCGACGACGCCTTCTACGCCGTCGTGCTCGTGTGGATCGATCGAAGGGGCGCGTGGGTGGCGAGTGGTGAGTGGTGTCATCGTGCGTTACCTGCCGGATCCTCGGGGCGCCGCCACGCCCTCTCGACACGGGAGCGTCGCTCAAGCCATCGGACTGCCATGCGGGAGACTGGTTTCTGGTGAATCTCAGATGCTGTCTCAGTCGGGCGAGCGAGCGGGCGACCTACCTGCGGTGGCGCGACAGGGTGGCAGGCGGCTGGCGAGGGCGCGGGGGGAGTGCGCGGTACTCACGCGACAGCTCGAGGTCGCCGCGCGCGCGCGTCGCCCGCCGGCTGAACACGCTGCGCACGTTGTGCAGCAGGCGCGCCGTCTCCGTCAGGCTGCGGCACACGGCGACACTGAGACCGGGCTCCGGCCCGAGGGACGGAAGCGTGCGGCATGCGCATGCGACACTCACTAGCCACCGGGCACTAGGCTAACTACCGGGCGTGCCGCGCTTGGTACTTACAGCGGGCGAGCCGCAGCAGCGCGTGGCGGGCGTCGGCGGCGCTGCGACACACACACGTTAGTTCGGGCCCGCCTCGCGGCCGCCGCCCTGCGCCGCCGGGCGCTCGGGCAACGCGCACGAATATTCACGGCCCGAGGCTTATCGTTGCTCGGCTCGAGCCGCGGCAGCCTTTGCCACCGATGTTTGCGATCGCAACTCAAAGTGAACGCGGTATGATTGATTACTTATTTACAAATTTACAGCTTTACAGTGGACGGCTAGCGGCTCATTGTTCCAGAGTAGCCTCTATTCGTGTACGTTCTCTTAGACTTACAGCGATGGACTAAATATAGAGGTGGCTGTATAGACATGATAAGCTCGATTTACAAAACAATTGACGACACAAACGATGGCTAGTATACAATGTCCCGGCAACTTGCGTCAAGTTCACTTGAAACAGTTGCGTGTGCGCGGTGGGACAATTTGACACAGTGAAGCTACTTGTTAAAACAGAAGCGGTATTGCCGGTACCATTTTGTATATTCATTTTAAAACCGGCACTACAGGGTGAATTTGAAATCGGTCGACAAAAATTTACAGGTCATTTTAACCACTATAATGATCGTTATAGTCACAAATAAAATTGTAATGAAACATTAGGTAATAAAATACAAGAACGCAATTAATAGATTTATTAGTTGCAGTCGACGCACTTTGCGCGTGATTGTACTTACAGCGTTCTACCACCTAGCCGCGCGCACCCGTCCGCTTAGCAGCCCGCGAATTACGAACGTTTTTTTATATTATTTTTTAATATTATTTAATTTAATTTAATATTTTCTTAAATAAATTTTATATTTAATTTTTTTGTTTGTTTAATGTTTTTAATCTGTATATTTACCAGTTTCGAGTAAAAGAATAGGAAAATATTAATACTTTTTTGTCGACTTAGATTTGTTTTTAAACTTCATTAATATAATGTTTTATAGCACTAGAATCCCCCATAAAAAATTGTCGATTCATTTCGATTTCACCCTGTAGTATATGACTGTACGACTTTTATTATTACTTACTCAGCGTAAGCAGCGCGAGTATTCATTTCAATTTCCAAAATGGAGTTATCGTTTGACTATATTGTAACAAGTAACCCCCTTTTAACTAAATGGTGCTTAGTATGAAAAAGAAAAAATAATTAAAAGCAAAGTAACTTGAGCGGTAGGTATGACAATCAACTACGAGCATCTTAAACAAACATTATTTATTGTGAAACAGTATCAAGTTGTATTTACATCGAGTAAGTAGGAAGAACACTGAACAATGTATTTAGACAAGAGGCTTTTTTTTATCAAAATGAGATTCATTATCGTCTAGCATTTATAAATAGTTAATAATTTTTATTGTTAAATAATTACAATACTGACACAATACAAAAATATTACACAACATACAATATAAATACGTAAAGTAGAAAAATATATCGTTTAGCGCACATACGTTGTCCTGGCTGCTAAGCAAGTGACAACTAGCCTTTGAAAAAAGAGGCCGCGGTTACAATACACACGTGTCAAATGATCATATTGCACGTCCTATTGCATCTAGCTCCGACTACCAAGGCGTATCAACCTTACAGTATCGAATATAAAAGTCCTCTCCGACTCTATTTTGACAAATGTTTAAAATTCCTTCTAGAACACTCGGTGCTGACTTCACACCGTGAGCGTAAATGATATTTAATATCACAATAACATTATCAAACAACTACAACAACATAACAATTATGACACAACAATCTCACTAAACGAATACGGCAAAACTTCGTTTCTACTTAGTCCAATTATATTAGTCAAACTTTATAAAAAAAACTAATTTAATTATTAAATATCTCAATAACATTAAATAGAGGATGGACATGTTTGTAAAGGTGTGAGTATAAATATCTATGGAATGACTCGTTTCGTGATTTATAGAAGACTCGGTAAACAGGAACAAATTGTTTCCACAATAATTTAGAAGACAAACCTACAGAAGACTTTTAATATCGGTGGTCTCAATTGACGAGCTATGGCTCACCCGCACCAGCTACTGCTACAGATAATTGACAAGTAAAACATTAACAACAAAAAAACAAACAACTCATAATGACGATATTTTCATATTTAGTTAGTCATGCGAGTGCATCACATGAAATATCTTTAACGTAGTAAGTAGTCAGCAGCCGGTGCGGTGGCCGCGGTCAGGGGGTACGTACACAGCGATAGTTACCGTGAGACGAACGCCCTCCCGCTCCGTAAGTACTTCAAGTATCGCCATCTTGTAACACATGTCAACTATAAGGGGCTGTTCAGACGTACGCGCGAGTGTGTCGCGTTTCGTTATACATTGCTCGCTATGCGGCATTAGTAAAATAGTGCAGCGTAGTGTGGCTCTTACTAATGCCGTTTGTAAGCGACCAATGTATATCGAAACGCGACTCGCTCGCGTGCACATCTGAATAGCCATCAAGACGACAACAATAAATAAAACATATTT